>JAJMCB010000002.1:0-552466 GCA_030584925.1 Starmerella vitae | reverse complement strand
TAACAGTAGTGTAGGTTGAACCGCCACTTGTATAAGTCACAGAGGAGTACGTCACGATGTTACCTGTGACAGTATCAGTGGTCTTACCATTGGTGATGTATGAAATATCAGTTGTCTCGGTCGACAATGAGATTGCAGAAGAACTGATTGGAAAACCTGGTGTGGTAGCAGTTGATGTTCCAATCGGAGTAACAGTAGTGTAGGTTGAACCGCCACTAGTGTAAGTCACAGACGAGTACGTCACGATGTTACCTGTGACAGTATCAGTAGTCTTGCCATTGGTGATGTAGGGAATATCAGTGGTCTCGGTTGACAATGATATTCCAGATTCACCTGTTGCGCTGGGAATACTAGCTGTTGATGTGCCTATAGGTACCCATGTCGTTATGATTTGTCCGTTAGTTGTTTCTGTGGTCTTTGAATATGTTACAATATTATCAGTTGAGACATCTGTGAGCACGCCGTTAGTGGTGAAACTTAACTCTGTATATTGTGTAGATCGACTAATATCAGAATTCGGTGTTTCAATCCAAATAGTCTCTACAACCTCTGTTCCCCCATTTATTTCTGAATGTCCAAATTGTGTACTGAATGTTGATGTAAACGTTCCGGTCCATGGGACTGTCTTTGAATATGTGGTGGTACTCGGTGTCAGGACTTCAATCAAGGTGCTATCGTTTGGTAAAGTAATAGTAGTGTCAGTAACATAGGTGCCCGTCCAAGGAACCGTCGTCATAGTTACTGGACAGTAATCTCCACTATTTTCGAACTGCTCCACTTGAGAAAAATTGCCGCTAATTTCACCATCAGGGAGTCTTACAGTTACCTCAAGGCCAAAAGTTCCAGAATTACTTGCATAAACAATTCGCATAGGATAATACTCAGTATTGGAGAGTTCAACGGTATAATTAAGGTAAGCATAAGAGCTTTTCTTTGACTCCACGTAGACAAAATTAGAGGTAATCGCTGAACCCGTCGTAGTAGATAAATCACCGCAACAGGTACTCCCCCGTCCTAGCTGAAAAGAGACAAATTCATATGCCTTTAGTATGAACGTATGGGTTCCACTGTAGGTTGGTGTGTACCAGCCATACAACTCATATGTGAAGGTTGTACCATACTTTCCTGCACTCAAAGGGTTAGAATTATCAAAGTTGACCTCAGTTACTCCACTCTCACTTCCCAATAGAAGTGTTGTGGAATAGAAATAGGAAATAAAACTCTCAATATCACTTCCTATGGAAAAGCTGTCAGGAAAGTTATAAATATTAGAATTCAACCCCTGCGAAATGGCTTGGCCCTCTGGACAACCTGAAGCGGTGTTTGTAGGTAATGAAGTACTGCTACTAGTACTGCTGATGCTTCTGGTACTACTGGCATTGCTTGTACTGCTGCTGCTGCTGCTGCTGCTGCTGCTGCTGCTGCTGCTGCTGCTACTGCTAATACTGCTGCTGCTGCTGCTACTGCCGCTGCTACTGCTGCTGCTGATAGGTATTTCAACCCAAACTGTCTCTATAATTTCAGAGCCACTGTCGTCAGTTTCATAATCTGTGCTGAAAGTTGAAGTATATGTTCCAGTCCAAGGAACAGTTGTTGTAATTGTTGACACACTAGCTGGTGTTTCTACCCAAAAAGTCTCCACATTTTCAGTACCGCCTGCTTCCTCTGAAAATCCATAATCTGTACTAAATGTTGATGTGTAAGTACCAGTCCAAGGAACATATGTTGTCACACTCGTAGTACTGGGTGTTAAAACTTCAATAATGTCGCTACCGTCTAAAGTTACAGTGGCTTCACTAGTATAGCCTCCTGTCCACGGAACAGTGGTAAAAACAGCCGGGCAGTTTGAACCACTCATCTTCATTTGTACGACATTACCGAATCCAGTGATTGTACTACCTGCGGGATCTTCAATCGTAATATCAAGAGAATATTGTGATCCTGTGTGGAAATATACAATGCGAAGTGGATAGTAAACACCGGCCGTTAAGTCCACCGTGTATTGTGCAATGCTTTGTGATGAAGTACCTGCAGATGCTCCAACAGTAGAAATAATGTTTTGAGTAAGTACATCATTGTAAAAGTCACCACAACAGCTGGTACCAGCACGACCTATCTGTAAACTGGCTTGATCTTGAGCGTTTATAGTGAATGTATGAGGTCCGCTAAGTTCAGGTGGGAACCAACCTATAAATTCTAACGCTACCGGGGATTTTGAAAGTGGGAATCCACTAACTACGTCGCCGTCCCAATCATAAAGTGGGTAATCGTTACTGAATTCGAAATCTGCAATCGGAGCGGCAGATACAGATTTGTATGGATTTGAAGATGATAAGCCGAGGACGTAACTTTCACTTATTTTGTCTCCATCAAATCCTGGATTCGAGCTGGGATACTTGTAAAAGTTAATTAGCATACCAGAGTCAGTTGGAATATAGCCAGCAGGACACCCATTAACAATGTTTGCTTGGTTAACAGGAACTTCAACCCAATCAATTTCAAGATTCGCAGTTCCTCCTCCAACATTGGTATATCCATATTCTGTACTGTATGTTGAAACGTACGTTCCAGTCCATATGTTCATAGAGGTAACAGTAGTAGTGCTTGGAGTTAAAATGTCAACTTTTGTAAGGTCATTTTCAGCCACAGTTGTAGTGCTAACTGCAGTGCCAGTCCATGGTATAGTAGTGGTGACGGGTAAGCATGTATCGTCGTCGTCCATATCAAATTGCGATATTAAATCAGAAAAATCATTGGTAGAAGATCCGTTGGGGAATTGGACATTAAATGACAGAGAATAAGACCACCATGTGTTAAACCAAATAAGCCGTAAAGGATAGTATTCTCCTTCAGTTAAATCCACAGTGTACGTTCCTGTAGAGGTAATCACACTTGACTCTCTCCATTCTATTACAGAACTGTAAGTGTTATTATAGGTAGAAACATAGTTGGGATCCACAATGTTCAATCGAAAATCTCCAGTACAATCACTTCCTGATTTACTGCCTATCTGCAAAGCTGCCATTTCGTCGGCGTTCATAGTGAAAACGTGAGTGCCTGATTGGTCGGCCTTGTAATATCCGGTCATTTCTAAGGCAAAATTATGATGATATCGGATGAAGGTAGGCATTGCACCAACTGTCTTAGACTTGTATTTGGTTGCGTAAATTACCTCATTGTCAAAATCTACAACAGGGATTTCGGTTGCATTCGCCCAAGAAATCATACTCTCAAAATATTGATTGGCAAATTTAGGATCTACAGAAGAAGCTCCAAACCAACCAGTGTAGCCATAATATTTGCGATAGTCGTAAAGTCCAACATCAAAACCATGTCTAGTTACACAACGGGCAGGACAGCTGCCAACTGAGTTTTCAGACACGTAATCACTCGTTTTCGAGTTCAATATTTTACCTCCGGCAGTTATGCCGTATTGGTATTGGTATTGATTATAACTCGGAAGGTTATTATTTCTCGGGAGAGAAACCTTACCGCATTGGCAAAATCCACATACTAGCAGAATATTCAATATCATTAATTCAATATTCATGATAACTTGGATCGATGATTATGTGCTAAAACTTATATGGATTTATATATGAAAGTTTCAGTATATTAGGTTATGATGCTTGGTATAATTCCATGTGCGTGATGGGTACATTCATCTAACCCTTGTTTAGAATAGGGTTAAAAGTCTATGTAACTAATTTTGTATACTGCACGATAATAAATACACTATTGGCCGTATAAATATAGATAATACTGGTCAATATCTACTAATATGTTCAAAGATATAGCTAGCTATTTGCCTATTTTTCGTCTCGCCTTTATTCAGAATGAGGCTGATGCCAGTCAGCTCCAAACGGCAAATTACTAAACAGATATATTGTGCATGAATACCCAGCCTTATGCACAGATTCTGTCTAAAAAGGTGAAACCTCAGTTATGTAATTAAGCAGAGGTAGGGCGTGATATATATTACAATAATAGATGTTAAAGCCTCATAAAATTGTTTAAATAGGAATTATAAAAAACTTGACTTACTCTTTATACAATAAATAGCTAGCTTTTAACAGTTTTATATTATAATTAGTCCTAATACTATGAATATCACCACATTATTCGATAAATTACACACATTTGCAATACAGATAATGATGTGACTTTTCTCTCTATGCTTATTTTGTTCGATCGAGAGCCAGACCTATTACATGTTCTTCTTTAAAAACCTCCTTACAATGTAATGTTATTCGTATTGTGTATGTTGAATATGTCATTGTTTCTTTCTTTAATATCTTTATTTTATAATTTAATGAAGCCCTCACAGTAAGAATACTTGATGCCATCACGCTTTGCTGTTGTCTTTTATATTAATAATAAATATAATTGTCGGTAAATTCGAAAATAGAACACCGAAATACTATCCATTCATCACGTCTAAATACTCTTACTTATTTGTTCCAGGAACTTGCATTAACTGAAGCAGGGTTTTTTTCGGGAAATTATAACTCCCAACTGGTTTTTGATATATAGACGCGTATATCATCATATCATCCTTCAAAAAATCATGAACACAATATATAATTTAAGCAATATATTATCTTAAGATATTTTCAACTACCTGGAATGGTTCAATAACCATATACACTTAGAACCACGCAATTCCCGAAAAAAACTGTAAAGATCAACAGTTTATGAGCAAGAGTGAAATTCCCGGTTCCAATGAAACCTTGGAATTCAAGGCTTTTATGCCCACGTACACTTAGTTCTCACTATTTTTTAACTGGTAATTAAGTTTCTACATTATGAAAGGATCATATCTATATAGAGATTCACATACATGTGCTTCAATATAAAGTACACATCGCTCTATCATCATAAACAGTTGACATAAATCGTTAAGTCGAGAGTATGAACTTTTAGTGTTCTCCAGAAATCCGTCTGACTTTTGGTGCCTAGAAATACCACGCCGCCTCGGTATACATAGCAGGAGGATAGCAATAGAAATATCTAATTAGTTGGTAGTACTAATTAAAATAATACTTATCCCTTTACATATTTACGGTGGCATATCAGGATATCCAGAAAACCTGATAATATAAAAAAGCTATAAAAATCTGAATATACATGATGATTGGATCTCAGAAAAATGCCTCATTTTATTATATTAAATGCATTACTTGGTTTCTGCAGGCCAAAAAAGCCACAGAATACCAATTATAGTTTTCATACCAGCAGCCAGCCACAGAACTGCGGGAATTCCCCCACTGGTTCTCTGGAGCCATCCGGATCCAACTGCGCCTCCAAAATAACCCAGCACTGCGATTAGTCTTCGATTTCTTTTCAGATTAGGGCCCAGTGTGAAAAGAGCAGGGTCAGAGATCAAATCACAGTACAATGAGGTCAGCACATTTATTGGCACCTCATTGATCTTTAATGTTCGGGTCATCACGATTTGTCCACCGGCCTGGAATCCCAAAAAAGCCAAAGGCAGTAATATCTTTTGGTTGTGTGCTCTGGTTAAATTTACCATTTCCAGCTTCTCCGGTGGCCCCATATTTCGGGCATTAAAACCAGGCACTTTGTTCGCTTGTGAAATTGCAGCAGAGATGAATATGAGCATTGCCTGTATCATCATTGACAGAAACAGAACACCGCGTTTACTGGCTCCGATCCGCCTTAATTGGGAAAATGAGAAGCAACCAACCCAGAAAGCTGCCATGGCTACAAGCGACCGAAGCCAAAGAAATGGGTCAGATTTCGGCATGTATGCAGCTCCCAAAGCAATGAAAACGGTGTTTCCAGTGAACATGCAGACAAAGCAACTCGCAGCGGTGAAACTAGCGGCATCACACATTCCCGATATAGGACTGCATGCGAGAATCTGCAGATCGGTGCGTTTAGGACTCACAACCGCCCCAAGTCGTTTCCTTATTCGGTCCATAGGTTAGTATTTAGGATGATGTTTTGAATTTTCAACGTTATTTCACAAAACCATGTGAATTGGGCAAGGAAGGGCAAGGAACTGTTATCAAATGAACGTCCTTGACGAAATCGGACTGTTGCGGCTATTTTCGGCACCGCGGGATGCACATTGGCTGATCTTCATTCGCTTATGGCGTTTGTTTGCATTTGGCCAGTGTTCGATCATCATCGTGCAATTTTTTGATGAGCTCGGTTTCAGTGCAAAGCAAACCGGTTTGTTTATGACTCTCACGCTAATCGGAGACATGTTGATGTCTTTGGTTCTCACTCGAGTTGCTGATGGTTTGGGTCGCCGCAAGGTTCTGTTGTGGGGTGCGTTTTTGATGGCCTTCTCCGGAACAGTGTTTGCTACTGCTAGCAACTACTATGTTTTGCTGTTAGCGGCTGTTGTTGGGGTTATTTCGCCAAGTGGTGGTGAAATTGGACCATTTAGGGCCATAGAGGAGTCCACACTTGCCCACATTCTGCCTATGGACCACCGGTCTGACATCTATGCTTGGTATGCCGTTTTGGGTGGCTTGGGGGCCTCTTCGGGCTCGATGTTCGGTGGTTGGCTGTTTACTGTGTTGGTGAACCGGTATGGTTTCAGCAGCTTGAGTGCCCACCGAGCTGCTTTTTGGCTTTACACCATTGCAGGCACGGTGAAGTTTGTGTTTACACTCTTCCTCTCCCGTGAAGTGGAATTGGAAGATGAATTGCCCCAAACAGTTCCTCAAAATCCGAATTCTGCTACTTCCACTGAAGTTTCTACTCCAGTTTCCAATCCACCAGCCGAGGGAAATACCGAAAGAGCTCCTCTGCTTCATCGGGTTATGCCTGGTTTGTCTCCCGAAAGCAGGAAGATTGTTCCAATTTTGTCGTTACTATTTGCAGTTGATGCCTTTGCTTCCTCAATGTCCTCGATATCGTGGATTGCCTACTACATCTCGCGTAAGTTCAAGGTTCCTGACTCCACGCTTGGAAGTATCTTCTTCAGCACTGGAATTGTGGGGTCATTCGCTTCTTTGGGTGGCTCCTCGATCTCAAAGCGATTGGGACCGCTTCTTACAATGGTTGTAACCCATTTGCCGTCCTCTTCATTATTGATGCTGATCCCAGTGCCCTCGAACGTCACGGTAACAATTGCCCTGTTGATTCTCAGGGCCAGTACTGCCACTATGGACGTTGCTCCCCGGCAGGTGTTTTTGTCGGCAGTGGTTTTAAAGACTGAAAGGACCGCAGTGATGGGCTGGGTGAACGTTGTGAAGACCGGTGCCCAGGTTATTGGCCCGATCATCACCGGGTACCTCACCTCCAATAACATGCAGTGGCTCTGTTTTGTTTTGAGTGGTGCCTTAAAAGTTTCGTATGATTTGGGAATTTTGGCTACGTTTTTGAAGGTCAAATTAGACCGCGACCACCAATAACCACCACCATTACCACCACCACATTACCAAATAACGATTTATGTACTTAGAAAGATAAAACTAAATTGTCTCTAAATCAAGCACAAAACGGTAGTGCACATCACCCCGTTTGACCCGCTCGTAGGCCTCCTCGATTCTGCTGAACGGAATCACCTCAACGTCACAAGTGATGTTGTGGATCGAACAGAAGTCGAGCAGTTCCTGGGTCTGGCGGATTCCTCCAATGTTAGAAGCAGTAACACTGCGGTTTCCGTTCATCAGATTGCGAGTGTGCATCGTGAACTCGCCAACAAGACCAGTAATGCACAGCTTCCCTCCGTAGTCGAGGAAACTGGCAATCTGGTTGATGTCGTGGTTCACCGGAATCGTGTCAATGATCACATCGAGGCTCTCCTTGTGCTGAGCCACTTCCTCACTGTTCTCGGTAGCAATAAACCCGTCTGCTTTGAGCTCCTGGGCATCCTTCTCCTTCTTGTGGGTCCGACTAATCACCGTAACCTTCGCTCCTTTGGCTTTGGCCAGCTTCACAGCCATGGAACCGAGTCCACCGAGTCCAGCAACTCCAACACGAGTTTTGGGGCCGATTTCCGTGGTCATAATCGGCTGGTAACTGGTGATTCCGGCACACAACAGGGGTGCAGCACTGGCAAGGTCGAGGTTAGAGGGCACTTTCAGTACACAACGCTCCCTAACAACAACTCTCTCGGAATATCCGCCATAAGTAACGGTTCCATCGTGGTCAATGGCGTTGTAGGTGCCAATTCGCTTAGGACACCACTGATCCTCTTTGATCGCACAGGCTTTGCAGTCTCCACAGGTGCTCACAATGCACCCAACACCGACAACATCGCCTGGTTTGAACTTAGAAACCTCAGAACCAACCTGAGTAACAGTTCCGACGATTTCGTGGCCCCCAACAAACGGGTACCGGGAAATTCCCCAGTCGTTGTGGGCGAGGTGGAGATCGGAGTGGCAAATACCGCAGTACTTGATCTTGATATCCACATCGTCGGGATTGAGTTCTCTGCGGGTGATTTCACCCGGAACCGGGTAACTTTTCGGGTCGTGAACGAGATAGGCTTTAATTGACATGCCCTAATCTACCTTTCCAGGGACCAATAAATAGGTTTGGTGTAAATAGGATCTGCACCATTGTTTAGTTTCTAAATATTTTTGTGGTAATTATAATATATATTTTGCGAGGTTAAATTCAGTTTAATTAATCCAAGTAATATTTTCAGTAAAGTTGTAGTAAATAGTTACAGTAGCTAATTACGATACACAACCTCAAACGAAAACATCAACTACAGTAAATACATAAACTACTTAAAACCAAACTTATTGAGCCGATTCGCCCATTCTTTTACGTTTCCAACTCCACAGTTTCCCTTCACTCACCACCAGCAGCCCGTTTTGGGTAAACTTGACGTCTGAAATGTCGGTGTCCTTGAACTGGGGCAAGCGAACGTACACCTTAACGGTGGGAGCAACTGTTTTCGCCGCAAACTGTGGCACTCGGCCATGCACAAGTGCCGATGAGCCCTCCAATTTGTGTGCATTGGATGCCCAGGTGAAATCTGGAGAAATATCCGCATTCGGAGGCAGTTTAGGCCCAATAAGCGTACTGGGAATGAAGTCCCACAGCACAACCTGCTGGTCCTCGGCCACACTGGCCACTCGGTAAACACCCAACTGCTGATCGCTGTTGTATTTGTCGAAGGAAATGGCCTTGATGCACGATTTGTGGCCCTGGAACCTCGCTGCAAGCTCCAAACCTTTAGCCAAGTCGAACACATTGATCATATCGTCCTCTCCAGCCGCAGCCAAGTACCTTCCATCGTAACTGATGTCCAAAGCCCTGACACCACCGAAAAAAGTAGGCAAATAATCCGTGATTTGCTCTGTTTCCATCTCAAACACCGTCAGGTAGTCCCACTCACCTGCAGCAACCAATTTAGTCGGGGTAGCAAACAGCAGTTGCATCACTGGCCCATTTCCAAGCCTGTAAATGGCCTTGACACAAGATTTGGGATCGGCAGAGCCCAAACTCCGTGGTTGAGACGAGATTTGCGGCCCATCATCCGCATAAACGTCGTACAAACAAACCGTTCCGTCCTGGTGAGCAGCCATCACAAGCGAAGAAGAGTTGGGGACCCATGTAATTGCAGTTACTGCACTCCTAGTGACGTTTCCTTGCTTGTTTACCCGCTGGTACCGCATTGAGACCAGGTCCATCCACAGAAGGTCACCAGAAGAGAGTCCAAACACCACGTCAAGCTGGGAGGCGCTCGATGTAAACGAATTGAACGCCATACACAGCGGCCACGCCTTTGTGAAGGTCAGTTTGGCCAACGGTTCCGTTCTTTGGGCCGTCGACTGGGTTCCTTCGTCCAGAAGGGTGATTTGACGGCCACTGGTGACCACCACAAGAGCAGAAGACAAATCAGAGTCTTTCATGCGTTTAGAAAGCTGATCGGTGATCAAAGTTCGGGAAATAAGCGCAGAATTGTTGTTTTTCAGCGAATTTTTCGGTTTCTGGATGTGTACCGGTTCCAAACCTTCAGAATTTGCTTTTAATGCACACTGTTTGTGGTCTAAAACCAGCATTCGGCTGCCATGAGACAAAATTGACGGTGCGAGTGGGTTACTCATGAGAACGCTGTATGAAGGTTGGCTGGGGGCCGGAGGCCGGTAGGTATAGGCCAGCGAAGGGATTGACAGCACATCATTCGATAAAAACCGGTCACCCGAAGGCGGTGCCAGCAAAAAAGACTCAGGTAATGGAGTTACCTGGTTCACTCGCTCAGATCGGGACATGCCCTCGCCCAGAAATTCAGACCAGAGTTAAGACCGGTCCACGAATGAAAAAATTAAATTTCTACTTTCTACTAGTAACAAAATAAAATACTATCTCGCAATGCTGAAGATCCACACACAAGCGTCATCAGTGTATTTATAGTATCATCTCATAGAATACAATTATCTACTCTACACTTTTGAGAAACCACGAAAGCCACGGTTGAATATCGTAGTTTTGGGCAATTTCCTTGGCTCGCAACCGCACATCTTCTAATTCTCGTACAACCACACCGGAAATATCCCATGGGTAGCTCGCACGCACTGATTCTTCGTCAAAAGGCTTTAAAACTGCCTCTAAATCGCAACAAAGACTCTGTAAAGAGCGTGGAAGGTGCACAAGTGTGTGAAAGAATAACGTTTGCCGCAATTGCCGCTCCAGAGAAACCGTATTAGCCTCCTTTACTGGCTTCCAGTTCGTGTTCCCAATCAATTGTTGCGCAAGCAGCCGTTTACGCACGTCGTCGTCGGCTTCAACCAGCGCAAATCCCATCACAAAGTTCCGGTTGACCTCTGCAAACGGCTGTGGGAGTGCCAGGGCCAATAAATCCACTGCACTTTGCAAATCCAGCACGGAATCGAGCTGTGCAACCCCGCGACGCCAGATTTCAAGCGCAATTCCGTGGTCTTCGTTCTCAAAAGTCGAATTGAGCTGCTCCGTGAGCGACTCCTGTGCCCTCACAAGCTTCTGACCGAGCTCGGCTTCGCGCTCGGCCACAACATCGCCCAAACTGCTCGATGCGAGCTTTGCAAGACTGCTGTACACTTTTCGCTCGTCCAAAACCCGCGCACCGCGCATCGCTGCCAGCAAATGCTCCAAAGATTTCGGCGTGCCGGGCGCCAGCGTCCACGCAATGCCGTGCAGCTGGTGAGCATCCAAGTAGTCCTCGAGCTGGTATGAGTAGTAGGCTCCAAGCTCGCGCACCATGCGGTCAGCATAGCCTTGCGCAATGCACGTCTCGAAAACCGCCGATGCGTAGGCGTCGCCCAAGTCCGCAATGTGCTGAACGACCTCGCTCACTGCATCGGCTCGTAACGGGTCGCTCACTAAAGCACTCCGCCCCTCAGCGGACGAGCTCAGCGAGCCCACGGCGGCACCGAGCCGCATCGCGTTGCGTCCTGCAGCCTTTGGCACGTCTCCGTCGCGGTTGGCAATGCTTAAAGTGTGGAGCCCCGCCGGGGTGTACACACCGAGCTCGGAGAAGCTGCTCACGAGGCTGTTCACGATCGAGCCGCGCTCGAAGCTGAGGCTTCCCTCGGGGACCCCGCAGAACGCGGAGGTGTCCACTCGCGGCGCGGGCTGCGCCAGCCATTCGCTGACCTCAATCGGCGCCAGCGCCGAGTACACGCGGTACTGCGCGGCGATCTCCAGCGCACGCGCATGGCCCTCCGGCTCGAGCTTTGCCAGATCGAGCAGCAGCTTTTGGGTGGTTGGGTTGTCTGCGCCCGAGGGGCTTCCGGAAATGGCAGTGAAGGCACAGAGCAGCTCGGTGGCCGAGGCGAGCAGCTCAGCATCGCGGTGCTCGCCAGCCTCTTTGGTGAGCATTTCGAGCGCGGCTCGCAGCGGGCTCTGCGCCTGCGTTGCCCAGTGGGGGAGGCCCACATTTGCCGCCATGGCGCACGCGCGCAAAACGCTGAGAACCACACGAGCCAGCGCCGACGCGCTCTCGGCACTAGCGCCAGCGCCAGTGCTCTCATTAGCGAGCAAATCGAGCAGTTTCGGGGTGTCGAGCACATGGTGAGTCAACAGGTCCCGCAGGTTCTCGGCGCCAGCATCAATTCTGTGTGCTGCGGCGTCGATTTCGGCCTGTGCAGTGGTTTGAGCCTTTTCATACAGCGCGTGTGCCGCAACCAGCGTCTGTGCAAGCTCACGCACGCTCGGCTCCTCCGTGAGCTTGAACATGCGCCCCAAATACTCGGCCCGGAGCGCGAGATGAGCTCCGAAATCGGGCAAATACGAGGGCAGAAACGGCGTCCGCGCCTCAGCAATTTGAAGTGCAAGCTCATCAACGGCCGCAGCGTCGGGATTTGCTGAAAACGATGGCCAACTTGCGAGATTTAGCGGGTTGGTTTCGGAGCTTTCGAACACCGCCTGCTCGAGCCGGGCTTGCGTGGTCGACTTCGGCTCGCGCTCCATACTCGGGCGCACGAGCAGCAAACCCATCGCACAGGCAACTACCGCCGGCGCACTAGAACTCAAAACGGGCGTCTTCAGTGCCAGACTCTCCTCCCAGCGCGGGTTCGTGCCGCGGGTTACCGAATCCACCATTGTAATTGAGCTGTTTGTGGTGAAAATGAGCACCTGCTCTCTCACATAAAGGCTCGCTGCTCGCACGCACTCGGCTTCCTTGGCTTCGAAGGCTTGCACGCGGTACACCGAGCTTATCTCCAAACTGGACGTGTCTAAACTCACCAGCAAGAAATACCGGAGTCGCAGGTCGTGGTAGGGCGCAAAGGAGGCCAGTAAATGGCAAGTTTGCTCTCCTTCAATGGCAATGTCGTGGAACTCGAGCGACTGAGCCGAGTTTGGGTAGAGCACGTTCATGCGCATGTGAAGCTGCGAGCCTACGCGCGCATCGCGAGCCAGGGACGCGGCTCCGCGTGGTCCTACATGCCATACTTCGAGGTCACCATGGCGGTTTATTATGTATACCGCTCGCGAGCTAGGCTCGTTACTTGGCTCACTGCTCGAGCTCGAGCTCAAACTAGGAGAAGGAGGAGGAGCGGCACGCACAGCCTCAACGCCTTGCTGGAACGCACCACCGCGGCGCAGTTTTGCAATAAGTGGGAACCCACTGCGCATTGGCGTAACCAAAACGCGTTGCTGGCTGAGACTGTCGGTGAGTCCCACAAGGTAAAAAGCTCCCTCAGAGGTGGCAGCGACGAGCCCGAATGGAGCCACTAAAGCCAAGTGCTCAATTTGCTCAGAGCTCTTGAGCGGGATCGCGCCCCGGGAGCAGAGCGAGTCTGAGACCAGGTCCCGAGCAGAAGGAGTATCAGCACCATCGTTAGTTGCTAAAATTGCCTGGTTAACAGACTCCCAGTATGAAATACCGCCAGAAACACGATCTAAAACCACCAAACCAGGCTGCTTGGCCGCGAGACTCTGGTCGGGCGGAACGAGCATTGCATCGATGCTGTGGCCACTTTCGAGCGGAAAAAACAGAGAATTTGGCGTTCCATGTTCCCAAACAGCCACTCCATGCTCTGAAACCGCTAAACAATAACCGGAAACTTCGTCGATTTGGGCGTTTTTAATAGGACGCGGAACCGAAACGGGGATCGGGGCTAAACTGACGGTGTATTGGGGTGCACTTGCACACACATCGCCAAGAAGAGGTGCTGGATCCGGTAAAGCATCGTCTTCTGTAGTCTCCCACAAAGAAGAGTGAACAAAGTTCGACAGACGAACCTTTGAAAAGTCCATATGAATTAGGGCAAGGAAAGGGTAACAGGAGTAAATAAGTGGAATTAAATCATGTTGTCGGAGGCAACATGCCATAGACTCGAAGTATAATCTCAATTAAACGTTGGAGAGTCGCAGAGTCGCAAAGTTAATAAATAAATACAGTACTCAGAGTGTTCCATGGGTGCAGTATCTACTTATGTCTACTATGCCTTATAAGCAGACGACTCAATTCAACATCAATTAAATCTAAATGCATCTAAGTATAAATTTAGTTAACACCACGGAACTTCTTGATGTCAATGATGAAACGCTTGTCGGAAACACCGTCCTCAAGAGCCTTCCAGGCCTGGGCAACGTCCTCCATGTTAATTGTTTCGTATTCTGCAATTAACTTGTGCTCAGCACAGATATCCAACAGCTCCTGAGTCTCCTTGATACCACCAATGCAAGAACCAGCGAGGTTACGGTTGCCGAAGATCAAGGGGAGGGTGTTGACCTTGCTGGAGAGCTCACCGAGGTGGCCAACAACGACCAAACTGCCGTAAGGCTTGGCCAGAGGCAGGTAGATGTTAACATCGTGGTCGAAAGGGATGGTGTCGATGATGAGGTCGAACTTTCCAGCGTTCGCCTTGAGCTCCTCCTCAGAAGCAGAAGCAATGACCGAGGTAGCACCGAGTTTCTTGGCATAGTCGTCCTTCTTGTGCGAACGAGAAATGACAGTGACCTCAGCACCAAGAGCCTTAGCAATCTTGACACCCATCAAACCGAGACCACCCAAACCGATGATGGCACACTTCTGGCCAGCCTTGAGGCCGAAAGTACGCATAGGAGAGAAAGTAGTGATACCAGCACAGAGAATTGGGGCAACACCAGGGAGGAGTTCGGGAGTCTGGAGGGCCTTGGGCACCTTAAGGACGAAGTGGTCGTGAACGACGATCTTCTCACTGTAACCACCAGCAGTCATCTTGCCAGGAGTGCGGAAGTCGGGGTTACCGTAGGTCTGGGCGACCTTGGGGCAGAACACCTCGTGGTCAAGACCGCACTGCTCACAGTTCAAGCAGGAGTCGACCATGCAACCAACAGCAACAACGTCACCTACCTTGTGCTTGGTGACCTTGCTACCAACAGACTCGACCACACCCACGATCTCGTGGCCAGGGACAAGAGGGTACTGGGTGTTGAAACCCCAGTCGTTGTGGGCAACGTGGATGTCAGAGTGGCAAATACCGGCGTGAGTGATGGCAATGACGACGTCATCGTCGAGAGGGTCACGACGCTCCAACTTGTGGGGAACAGGAGTGCTCTTGTTGTCCAATGCTGCGTAGCTGTTAACTGTGAAGACCATTTCGAATGCTAATGGATGAGGATAAGGATTCTATGAAATTTGGTGCTATATATATTATTTTTCACTTGGGCAACCGCCGTGCCCTGTTCCTTACCTTTTACAAAGATTAATTATTAATTCTTAGTAAGATGCACCGCCCATATTTTTGGCTGCGGTGAACGTCTCTGGAAGATTCCTTGACGTCATAAACCTAACCCACAGACCGCCGATTATTGCCCGTACCCACAAAATTTTAAGATAGCGGACCTAAGTTAATCAAGGCCGGCTTCTTAGGGCCAGCACTCCAGGGCTAGTTTCTTTATCACCAATGGAGCTGGAAATCCCAGGATTCGGAAAATTGAGGGGGAAAAAGTCGGGGGATATCGTCGAGTTTCTCAACGTCCCGTACGCAACCCTCGCTCACCGGTTTGCTAAACCGCAGCTGGCAAATAATGTTGGGGAGCTCAATTGCACCAGGCAGGGGCCATTGTGTCCACAAACTACTCCGTTTGATGACAATTACAATGGTGTTCCGGAAGACCAGTGTGCTCCTTTAGATCTAAGGTACGACGAGCTAAACTGCCTTAATCTTCGCATAACCGCCCCACTTACCGCACTGGACCCAAATAATTCGCCGGTTCCGGTGGTGGTTTGGCTGCATGGCGGGAGTAACATTGCTGGGACTCCGTATAGGGGCAGCAGTGATGCCTCACAGTGGATATCCTCCTCGCTTAAAGCCAAGAGGTCGTTTGTTTTGGTGACTCCACACTACCGAGTCGGTGCGTTTGGGTGGCTACCACACCCAAATCACGGTTCCAACCTCGGATTGTGGGACCAGCAGGCCGCATTGGAGTGGGTGCACAAGTTTGGGCCTTTTTTTGGAGCCGATACGACCAAACTGACGCTTTCTGGCCAAAGTGCGGGGGCCACCGATGCCTGGGCCCATACACAGCGGCCACAGGCATTAAAACTAGTCCACCAGTTCTGTTTACTGAGTGGAAGCTACTTTTTGTTCTCTAAAAAAGACTGTGAGGCCTTGAGAGCAAAGCTGGTTAAGGAGGTTGGTGAGGACCTGGAAACCGCTGAGGCCTCGAAGATCGTCAGTGCCCAAAAAAAACTGGGGATCATCGCCTTTGGGCCTATGGTAGACGAGGAAGACGGGTTGGAAGGCGTGGAGGGCGTGTACAAAGCCGATCTAACCGGCAAGCGGGTGATTTTCGGCGACTGTGAAGGTGACGGAGACTACATGGGGGGACCAGAGCACACAAAGGCCATGTTCACCGACCTGGCCAACCTTGCCATGCACAAGTGTGCCCAAGCCGGTGCAGTAGCCCGCAGACAGCTGTGTGACGCCACCAACCCGTTTGATCTTGATCTTCGCAGCAACCACATGGTTGAGCTCCACTACATCATTAACGGGTACCCAACCGACAAGTTCAATGCAGCAATAGCCGCAGTGCAGGACATGTGGACGAAAATCGTGAACTTCGAGGAGCTGTGGGGACCCGACGAGGCCTACTACATGCCACCCGAAGGCCTGCAGCCGAGGGTGTGCAAGCTGAAAGGCACTCGGGGCGACTCCCAAGGCGGGGTGGACCTCAAAATGATGGAGCTATTCCGGGGATGGCCCATCAACGGGTTTAACGGCCCGCGTCCCAAGTACATGGAACTCACATAAGCTTTAAACTAAGTATTACAAGGTTAGGTTAGATATACCGGATTTGGACTCTACAGCACAATCATGCCCGATTCGACCTGTTGCCTGATCTTCTGCGCAGCCTGTTGCTGATCGTTAGGCATCGATTGCAGCTGCTGGGGCGTGAGTGCCATAATTTGCCTGTACATTTGCTTCTGGTCCTCGCTGAGACCGGGTCGGGGGGTGGTCAGGGCAGGAACCTCTTCCTGGCGTCTTTTTTTCTTTGCTGGCTGCACCTGGGCGGGCTGAGCAGCGGGTTGAGGCTGCTCAGTATCTATAATCAGCGATCCTGCTGCATTTCCGTCGATTAGTCCGAGTTCAAACATGCTTTGAACCACTGCGTAGGTCACCTGTGGATTATCCTGTAAAAACTTCTGTGCAGCCTCAGGTCGCTCTGTAATTAGTGATTTTAACTCGTTTAAGATCTGCTGCTTCTGTGGAGCGGGAATTGTCGCCACAAACTCCACAATTTCGGGCACGATACCGGACATTTCATCGGCTGCTCCTGGGCCTCCGCCTGGGCCGTTATTGTTGCCCCCACGACCGTCTTTGCCTTCAAACGATTTTCCTGAGCTGTAATTCACCTTCAATTGCTTGTTTCCGACCTTGTGTTTGTCGAGGTTTCGAACTGCACTCTCTGCAGACTCGATTTGGTAGTACTGCACGAAAGCAAAGCCCTTGGACTTGCCAGTGGCACGATCAAACACAAGACGAATCTCCTTGACCGGACCAGCGGTCTTGAAGATATCCTTGATCTGCTCCTCCGTCATGTCGAAAGGCAGATGCCCAACATAGACGACCTTCGACGGTTCGGACATACCTTGCCCACCTCTCCTTGTGAGATTCATAAGTCCAGGATGGAAGAGACCAAGAAGAATAACAACTGGTTCACATAAAGGTATAGATATATATGTTAATCAGTGATAAATAAATAAAAGTATCATACAAGATACAGGTTCGGACATTTGGTTCTGTAGGTGGAAAACTAAGCTACTGAACAGAAACCTAAACAGAAACCTGAACAGAAACACGAAGGCAGAGACAGAGACAGAGAAAGTCAGAACTACTCAGATCCTGAAATGGTCTTCGTTCATTCAGTGGAGGACTCTTTGAGTTTCTGCTGGCCTGTAAGAAGCTTCATGTCTCAGGAATGGTAATCATGAAACAAAACATGTGGGATATACATCTGAATGTCCCTGTGTTAACACTATGTTCCGGGTCTAGCCAGTAATCAGTAGGTTAACCCAGTGTGTAATTAACGCAGTTTATGTACTAAGTATATGTAGGATCAGGTAGTGCAATTTACTGTTTACTAGCTGCACGTACAGATCCACCAATTACACTATATACAGTCAATTTGGGCAAATTAAAATGGGCTAGAATAATCGGTATTTAACAACTGTTTAAAATTTAATTTATGTACAGTTTGTGCAGTTTGTGCAGTTTGTGTAGTTTGTGCAGTTTGTGTAGTTTGTGCAGTTTGTGCAGTGTGCGGTTTGTGCAGTGTGGTCTGAGTGTGCCTGGAACATGACCCTACCTCCGATACCGGCGATATCTAACCGCCCATTTTCTACCCCAAACTGCCCCTCAAACAATAAAATATAAATATTTATTTCTGAAATTGCAAAAATTGTTTGATATGTACCTCTAATAACCATGTAATACGTACCCCAACACATACGAGACACACACTGCATGCACAGCAAATCACACACCACACAATGCCCCAATTCCTAGTCCCACGCAGAAATACCCTTATTAATACCCCACTTTGCCAATCACCAGCAACCTAATCGATGTTGGGTGACTCTTCGCCGGTATCGCCGATCCACAATTTGTCATCCCGGTGTCGGCGCCCTCACCTTTATATAAAACTGGTCCACAAACTCACCAAATTCCATCCAGTCAGAAACAGTGCATTGTCATCATGGGCCAAACCCTCTACGACAAAGTCTTTGCCGACCATATTGTGTCTAAAGCCGATGATAAAAACTTTCTAATCTACATTGATCGTCACCTCGTCCACGAAGTGACCTCACCTCAGGCCTTCGAGGGCCTCCGTAACGCTGGTCGAAAGATGCGTCGCCTCGACTGCACCCTCGCCACGGTGGACCACAACATCCCCACCAGTTCCCGACGGAAACTGAAGAGCACCGGTGCCTTCATCCAGGAACAAGACTCTAGAACCCAGGTAATGACTCTTGAGGACAACGTCAAAGCCTTTGGCGTGCAGTTCTTCGGCATGAAAGACCGTCGCCAAGGAATCGTGCACGTTGTGGGCCCCGAGCAAGGCTTCACCCTCCCAGGAACCACTGTTGTGTGTGGAGACTCGCACACCTCCACTCACGGAGCCTTTGGAGCTCTTGCCTTCGGAATTGGCACCTCAGAAGTGGAACACGTCATGGCCACGCAAACTCTGCTTCAAGCGAAGTCTAAAAATATGCTGATCGACGTGCAAGGCCGTCTGAAACCCGGAATTACCTCTAAGGACCTGATGCTGCACATCATCTCCGTTATCGGCACTGCCGGAGGAACTGGGTGTGTTATGGAGTTCCGAGGACCTGCAATCAGCGATTTGAGTGTGGAGGCCCGCATGTCGATGTGCAATATGTCCATCGAGGCCGGTGCTCGTGCTGGAATGATCGCTCCTGACGACAAAACTCTTGCTTACTTCAAGGAACGGTCGCTTGCACCCAAAGGACCGGAGTGGGACAAAGCAGTGGAGTACTGGAAGTCGTTGAAGTCGGACGAGGACGCACACTTTGACGTTGTGGTGCCCATCATTGCCGAGGATGTGCAGCCAACCGTCACTTGGGGCACTTCTCCCCAGGATGCACTGCCCATCACCGCCTCGGTGCCCGACCCTGCCAAGGAGAAGGACGAAATCAAGAAGATGGGCATGCAGCGAGCCCTCGACTACATGGGTCTGGAGGCCAACACTCCCCTCACCGATATTCAGCTGGACAAAGTGTTTATCGGGTCGTGCACGAACTCGCGTTTGGAGGATTTGAGGGCTGCTGCCGCCGTTGTTCGCGGAAAGAAGATTGCATCGAACATTCTCCGGGCCATGGTCGTGCCAGGATCCGGTTTGGTGAAGAAGCAGGCCGAGGCCGAGGGAATCGACAAGGTCTTTGTTAGTGCTGGCTTCGAATGGCGTGAGGCTGGCTGCTCGATGTGTTTGGGCATGAATGCGGACATTCTCTCGCCCCACGAGCGGTGTGCATCCACTTCTAACCGCAACTTCGAGGGCCGACAGGGTGCTTTGGGACGAACCCACCTCATGTCGCCTGCCATGGCCGCTGCTGCCAGCATTGCGGGCAAAATCGTCGATATTCGCGAGTACTTGAAGGAGGTCGAGCCTGAAATCCGCCCGGAATCGCCAAAACGTGCTCGCACTGAGCCAGCTGGGTTTGAAGACAGCGAGACTTTGAAGCAGAAGAACCCAATTGAGGAGCAGGCACTCGAGGCCGAGGACAGTGCGCCTTCTGAGACCGCTGAGGAGGCCCACGTTGCTCCTTCAGGGGGGTCGGGCATTCCGAAGTTCATTGTTGAGGAGGGAATTGGTGCTCCTCTCGCCAAGGCCAACGTCGACACCGATGCAATCATTCCAAAGCAGTTTTTGAAGACCATCAAGCGTACTGGTCTCTCGGTGGGGTTGTTTTATGAGCTGAGAAACGCTCCGGATGCCAATGGTGTTATGCAGCCTACAGACTTCGCTTTGAATGTGCCTCCTTACAACAAGGCCAAGTTCTTGGTGGTTAGCGGTGACAACTTCGGCTGTGGTTCTTCTAGAGAACACGCGCCTTGGGCTTTGGCCGATTTCGGAATCAGAGCCATTATTGCCCCTTCATTCGGTGACATCTTCTACAACAACTCGCTCAAGAACGGACTGCTGCCAATTCGTCTCCCTGCCGAGGTCATCACCTCCAAACTCTACCCGTTGGCAGAGAAGGCCGAGAGCTTCGATATTGACCTTGAGAAGCAGCAGATTAGGACCAACAAGGGCGAGATCCTGGTCGAGCACTTCGATATCGACCCGTTCCGCAAGAACTGCTTGATCAACGGTTTGGACGATATTGGAATCACACTCCAGAAGGATGCCGAAATCAAAAAATTCGAGACTCTCAGGAAATCAAAATTCAGTTTCTTTGAGTCAGGCACTAAGAAACTCGGAACAATGCCTGATGAGCCACAGTATGTTGATATCAACGAGGCCAGCAAGGACTGGTAAACAAATAAACTAATTTTTATTTAATCTACTTCATTCAAAACTTCTCAAACTCCTTCAGGGCGGTGTGTGGTATATCATATCAAATCTATTCCTTTTAAACTCTTTAACTATAACTTCTCAAACGCTTCATAGCGGTCACTGAACGGATCAGTGACACCATAATGCACCACAGCTTCTCCTAAAGTCAGTAGCGGCCGGTCCAGCGGCCTGCAAATGGCTGGATCCTCGTAGCTTTGGACGCCAAAACTGTCTGTGGCTACGTG
This sequence comes from Starmerella vitae, assembly GCA_030584925.1. NCBI lineage: Eukaryota > Fungi > Ascomycota > Dipodascomycetes > Dipodascales > Trichomonascaceae > Starmerella > Starmerella vitae. The sequence continues at coordinate 531,296 of JAJMCB010000002.1, read as the reverse complement.
AACAACCGTGGATTTAAGTCCTTCATCGCATATTGTACTGTCATCTTCCAAGTTGATCCGGTAGAAGGGCACGTCGAACTTGAAGTAGAGGAAAATTTTGAAAATAACCACGGTTAGTGCCAGTGGTGCAGCAGAAGCAGCAATTTGCCAGCCAGCCTGCACCCAAACAACACAAAGCAGCATCAGGTTCCCGAAGCCTACTGCAAATAGCGTGATGTCGTTCACCAGGGGGTAATACAGCCCATAAGACTCGTACTTGGTAGTTTGTATGTGCAACAATTCGTATTTCTTCACGGGGAATGCCAGAATAAACAGAACCAGAGTTACAGGAAGCACAAGCGGTTGGATTGTGGTGAAGCCAAGGGCGATGGTGGTGTTGAACAGAATGCTGAGGAATCCAACTGCGTACTGAAATGGTTGTGGGAGTGCCGCCTCGACCTTTTCTCGAGAGGTTTGCTGGGATTTCTGACCAGAAGCGTACGTCCACCCTCGTTTTAAAAGCGCCATTGGCTGTGCGGACCCGCCGAACAGACCGAGGATGCTCCGTAAAAGGTACATTACCCAAAAGCTTGAAATGTTTACAATTGCAGTCGCAATACGGTCAGCGACCCGCAAAGAGTGCCAAACCTGGCTAAATGTCAGACTTTCCCCAGAAGCTTTGGCATTGTGTGTCTGCTGCAGCACCTGTGCCACAACGTCCCACACAACACCAATTACGGTGAACACAAAGAAGTTATCAAGGAAGAAAAAAGCATACAACTTCCGTAAAACTTCCATTTCACGGTCAATTCGGGTAACTTTGCCTTGCATGTGCGACATTCGGCGGAAGAGTAGTGGCAGCATTGTGAACACAAATGTTGTGATCGAGGGAGAAAGGAAACCTTGAAGAACCGCAAAAAGTGCGGGGTGAGCTGCCATTGCAGTACCAAATGAGGGCCACACGTTGGCCAGACGGCTCAAATTCGAGATGAAACAACCGATAAACGCACTGGGCACAATCCATAACAATAGTAAAATCCCATATAACGTGTTCACCACCAGCTGTTTGCTAGCTCTTTCAGCTCGTGAAAGACGAAGGTTCTTCCACAGAATCTGCTCGGGTGGAGGTGCAAGTCTAATTGTGCCCAGCTCACTGGCGTGTGCGGACTTGTTTGCAGACCGGCATGCTTTGTTGGCACTTTGAACCGAAGTGTAGGAAGCAAATGCATAACTATTGGTTTTTCCAACCGTCTGCATCCGTAATTGGCTGATTTTGTTGCTCAACTCGGTGATTTCATCGGCTTTTTCTCCACTCGGTCCTGCTTCGTATTTCCTCACAGCTTTGCAGTGGCACTCAATCAGCGTCTCCAACTCACTGCTCGTTCGCTGTCCAAGATATATTGTGTCTGGACACTCTCCTTCGGGATTCATGCTGGTTAAAGACCCCTCAATGGTGGCTTTTGACCTCAAATTGGAGGGGACATCGGTGAGCATGAGCGTGCGGTTGTACACATTGGACTGGTAGCTCTGGCTCTTGAGCACTTGACGTCGAAGGGCCATGACCTTTCGGTAGTTGAACCACAGAATCGCAAAAACTACCAGGTTGGAGACCCAGGCTAGAACCACATGGGGAATCATTTGGTGACGCGAAAGCAGGCTTGGTGTCAAAAGTAGCAGTGCATCACGGTGTGTAAGGTTCTGAACATACGGTTGATTGAGATTGTATGTGATGTTAATGGGTGCAGCGGTGCAGAAAAGCAGCAGAGTTAAAATAGCGAAAATGTTCCTCGTCATTTTGAGAACGCGAAGGTAAATAACAGAATCTAATCCGTTAGCCTGCAACATTTGCTGCTCGTTAAAGGAGAAAACCTCTTTCAGACAGTTTTTCAACTTAATTGAGTGCCTGATTACCTTGTCGATTTGGGTCTCGTTGGCATTCTCTAAAATAGGCGCAATATCCGACTCCACGGAACCAGCCGTTACTACTGTGTCGGTGTCTTTAACGTCCAATGAAGAGAAGGATGACGAGGGAACCATACGTGCCACCTCGTAGTTGGCAAACGTACCCACTCTCCTCTGCAGCAGTGGTTTAGAAGCATATACCTCTCGTAACTGGTGCCAAATCATCAGTACAGCAAGAACAATTACCAATCCACCACCAAACGAAAGCCCAACAGCAGCATACACAGCCTTTAAACTGTATCTGCTTCCGTCGAGAGACGCACGAAGTTGGTCAAGCACGAGCGTACCCGAGTTTGTTTGGTCGCTCATTCTTATTTAAAACAACGCGTGATTTAAATTAACTGTATGCAGTCGGTTGGTACAAAGTTAACTTGATGGAGGGTACAGGGTGGAACGATTAATGAAGTTGTGGTGGAAAATATCGAGGCTTGGACCGTACACAACAGGGCAAGGAGCCATCTAAGGAGGGCATGTCATGCACCAAATTTCATCTAATTTAAGACCTAACCCGAGATTTCGGTATTTTTAGAATGCTTCTAATACGCGTCTGCCCTAAGACACCAGGGATACCACTGTGGCAGGCAGATCTGCGGCCGCTTAATTCAAACATGTAATCGGTTAAATGCCCTGTTACATATTCTCGTGCGTTTGAACGTAATTTTGCAAGTTACATAAATTAGTCTTCATCAAAAACCTTTCACCCAATTAATAGTTTCATGTTAAGATCAAGTATATAAAGACCCAAGTGGTGTGGTTAAGAGCATAAAATGCAAAAGTATTCCAAATACAGCGTAGCTGCTTCCCTTGTTGCCGTTGCAAGTGCACAATTGGGTGAACTCAGTGCACTTACTAGTATCGCAGGAGAGGCTGAATCAGTGGGCAGCGTCGAAACACTTGCAAATCTTGGCACTGAACTTGGAAATGCCGCAAATGCTTTAACTGAATTAGGAAATGTCGCAGGTGTGTTGACACTAGCAGAAGGGACTACTGAAACATCTACAGGAGACGTGGCTGAAGCACTCACCAGCATTGAGAATATCGTAGGTGCTGCTACAGGATTGGCAAATGCTGCCAATTTGGGTGGGTTGACTGCTCTTGGGGGTCTGGTAACTGAGCTGGGTGGACTAACTGAGATTGAGACCACCGCTTCGGGGTCTTCTGGGGTTGCCAGTGAGGTGCTAAGTTATGTTGCCGAAGGACTTACACACCTTGAAGACCTCACAAACCTTGCTGGACTTGCAACTAACTTGAATGGACTAACTGCTCTTAACGGATTGACCTCCCGATTTACCAGGCTTAGTGGCATGACGAACCTGGCAAGCGATCTTCAAGGTATCACCGGCCTCACCGGCCTCACTGGCCTCACTGGCTTAACTAACCTTGCCAATGCTTTTACAAACGTTGGCGGCCTCACTGGTCTAGAATCAGTAATTACCAATGGTGCAGTATTCTCTGGTTTAGAAAGTGTCCTATCAAACTCCGCTGGAGTAGCTGGAGTCGAAAGCGTTTTGGCAAATAATGGACTGGGAGGTATTGTTTCAGCGATCAACGGACTTCCAATCCAGTCGGTCTTAAGCCAGGCACTCACCCGGGCCGCAAATGTTGGCCAGAACATGCAATCAGCTGGTGCTTTGACCAGTGTAGCCGCTGCAATTACCGATGCTACCGCCCTTCAAAGTCTTGTGACTGCTTCGGGTGCAATTAAGAGCATTCTCACAAGCCAGGAGGGGCTTCTCAACGGTATTGCGAGCGAGGTTCTCTCAAACACTGCAGTGCTTGAGAGTGTTGTGAGCGAAGCTGGCACATATCTAACCAATACAAATGGATTGGCTGCTGCCTTTACCAGTGCTGCTGAGGCTGCTACACAGACTGATGTGGCTGTAAGCACGGTTTCCAACTCGCAACCAGATCTTGCTGCTCTCGCAAGTATTCTGGGTGGCCTCACAGGGATCCCTGTTCAGCTTCAAAGTGCAATCAATTCCTTTACTGCTGCATTGGCTTCTGCCCGAGCTACAGCTGGTGTCACTACCACCTCTTCAACCAGTAGCATCAACACTATTAGCATCAGCACTACTACCGGTAGCACATCTACCAGTAGCACATCTACCCGCACCACTACTACCAGCAGCACATCTACCAGCAGCACCAGCAGCACTACTACTAGTAGTACTCCTACACCCACAGTAGCTATTACTACGCTTCAAGGCGGACTTGTTGTCTCAGGATCTGTTACTTTAATTGAAGGGATCACTACCGTTGTTACATTCCCACAACTTATTGATGGTTCCCAAATTGTACGCACGCTCACTAGAGACCCAGTGACTATTGGAACCGTTCGTCCCAGTTACTCCTTTGGCATTCTCACTCGACAGGTTGTAGGGACTGTTGTCACATCCGTGTAGACGTATTTTGGGATACAAAATCGTGCCCACGGCAAATTCATTTCTTCCTCTTATTTCATTTTTTTTATATACATTTTATTTAAGTTATTCAGTTCGGTTTGCTCGTAAAAGTTTTGAGTTTTTGAGCCAGATCTTTGTCCCGAGAAACTTCAAGTTCCTTACACTGTTTCAAAAGCACCCGAGTAATTTCATCATCAACCAGAGCTAAGGCACTGTGTAGGTCATTGGCTGCAAGTTTTTCGTCACCTAAAAGCATCACTGAATGGCCCCGTAACGTGTATGCCTTGGCATGCGCCTTTAAATTATCCTCTAATTCCGGCATTCCAAGCAAGATATCGCAGCTCTCTCTTGAAAGTTGGTACCACATACGCTTTTTCGTTTGGATTCCGGCACTGGCAATTTTCAAAAGTGCCTCAATTTTCAATTCAGTGATTTTCACCAAGTCCTTATCGTCTAGATCGGTAGGATAGTATGCATGAATGTAGTGGTACGCCTTCTGGTACTTGAATGCAGCCTCCTCGTACTCTTTGAGTTTGTAGCACTTATCGGCAATTTCCATAATGCTCGAGATTGCATTTAACACAGTGGAAGGAACACTCTGAATGGCTCTAGGTTCGAGAATGAAAGCATCGTTCCAGTCGTCACCGTATTTGTCCTTAATAAATGGTGTTTTTTCGGATTTGCTCATTAATCGAATACTCTTAAACTTAATATCCTTTTTGAGATTCTCCTTACCGGTTATGACATACCCAATTTCTGGGTACTGCAACACTTTTTCTTTTGACGACTTGGTGTGGATCAGTAAACGATTCTCCTCGGCATAGACATGCCAGCTTTTGGTTCGCTCTACTCTCTTACTCCCCAGGTCATAACCAGGCTTGATATCGAACTTGAGGAGAAGATCGTTTTTCATGACGGAAAATTTGGTCTCATTAGTGTTTACAATCTCCTCACCGAGTTCTGATGCGGGTTCAGTAAGCAGAATTATAGCATATGTGTTGTCCACAAAGCTGATCATTACTCGCCTTGGAAGCCCAAAAGGAGGCTCACTAAACTGCAGGTAATACTCAATTCCCTCAAAATCGGACATTTGGGGCCGACTTAAATGAAGAAGTTGTAGCTGTTGAACTGCACCTATATAAGTATCCCCTAACCGTAGATAGCCCGGTTAACTGCCTTCGTAACGCAAATAACACACTATCTAGGACTACTGAAGGTGCAATAACGCCGTAACCTAAGCCCATTCAACAACTTCAACTTCACTATATAAAACTAAAATTTTAAATTGCTAACCCTCATTCATAATTAAAATTGCCGGTGTCTGAAACATGATGGTCCCTTAAAGACGTCTGAGGCTGACAAATACTAATTCGTCATTGTCACCGAGTTAACATGAGGTGGGTAGAACTGCTAAAACGGTCGTCTGAGTACGCTCGGAGGTCAATTGAGGAGATTGCATCATCCCTACGTGCACCCAAACAGCACAATACGCAACCGAGTTACGAGCCAAGTTACTCCCGGTATCGGGGCCGACCTCGGCCTCATTCACGACAATCAAACAAACAGCATCGTTTTTACTTTAAAACCAGACCACACTGCTTTTTATCTACTTTTTTCTTTAAATGGCTACGCAGATCCAGAAACAGACGGAGTGTTAGCTGGAGAAGCAGCCAAACCGTTGCTTGGCAAATGCCATTGGTATACCACCGGTTTCGGTACGCTCAGACATTCGGTGCACTTCTAGCACGATTTAACACCCAAAGACTTTCGGATCGTCGAAAACTGCCAGTAATGCCGATCGTTAGGCAACCAATTACTCCGTTTGGGCTGCTGAAAACCACCAAGAGGTTCCAACCCACCAGCGAAGACTTGATGATCAGACAACGACTCAGCTTGCTTCCAGCCTACCAAAGCACTCAAATTAGCCATTTTAACCATTTTAAAGACGAGTTTGATTCCGACACAGAGAGCCACATTAGCTCTGAGCCGCTTTCGGCTGCCCTGGATTTTGATCTAAGCCCAATTCTGGCTCTTCCTTTGGTCAGCGAGCTTAATGAACACACACTAACTGCATTAACCATGGAATTGGGTTCATACCAGCGCCGAATCCAGGCCATTTCGGCAGATTTCCGCAAAGTTGCCGAGCTTGGCGAGCTGCCAATTTCCATCGAGAACAACGGAACGTGTTTGAGGGTGCATTTCCCGAACTCCGACACCGAAAAATTGGAGAGTTTGGTGAACGACAAGGAAATTGTGTATGGACGTATTGTGGAGATTTGCACACCCGAAATGTCCGACATTCTGGTGCCTGAACCGGCCGAAACGACCAGCATTTGGACGCAAATTCTCAGCGGAGTTCCTGAGCTCACAGAAAGCGTAACCAGCTATACAGAAGGCTCAACACCTTCAATTATGACCTACAATTGATACATAAACCGTATGCAATAGTTATAAGCTTGCATTAAACCTAACATCTCATTAGCCCCACAAATTAGATTATCTGGTGGGTTTGTGCCCTAAAAGCGTCCTCTTATAAATTGTTTCCCACCGCCACCTATCGAATTAACCCGCGACTACAAACAACCATTAAAGCACAGATTTACCCACAATGGCCGACACTGATGACGACTATGAGATTTTAGGCTCAGAAAGCACCATGAATTACCGAAAATGGCGAGATAGTGTGCTGAATTACGAAGGTGATGAGCCTCAATGGCAACATAGCTCACTTCACCGGCTACACGGAACCACCGTCGACCTTGACTTAAGCGAACTCGACGAGGATATCAGCGACTTGGACTCAAACTCCTCCTCAGTCTCTTTAAACATGCAATCTAATGGTGCAACCACCACAACCGTCCCTGACCCTGAACCCGAACCTGTCACTACTAATTTACATTCCGAATCCGAGCCTTTGCCAATGAAACCCAAGTCCCGACCAGTCTCTAAGCAGGCGAAAGCTGCGGAGGAGTTAGCCTCAAAGTCGAAGAAGAGCAGCAGTGCCTTCAAAGCGGTATTTGTTGTTGATCCTCCCCCGAATATTCTCTCTCGCTTTAAGGACATCGATGTTGCAGTTGTTGAGAGTCGCAAAGGTACTTTAGCGATCCACGGAGAAATTGATCCCGAAATAAAGCCATCTGAGGTGCTGTGGGCCATGTTCGTTTCGGGACACCCCCGAAAATACCAAAACAGCATTTTGGAGCAGTTTGGGTACCATTTCCTCGACTCGCCTCGTTTGGTTTTGGACGATGAAGTGAGTTGGATTGAGGACCTCAAGATGAGCAGTACTCAGGAGTTCTTGAAGGCCAACAACAAGTTTGTGCCTTCCGAAGACAAGGTTCGCAACGTTCTCGAGGGATATTTGCTGTATGTGTGTGTTATTGGGCTTATATTCGCTGCTTTAAAGGCAGCAGGCACAAATTTCGATTCTTTGTTCGAGACTGCGTATGAAGAGGTGCGGAAGGTGTTTCCCCAGGTCGAGACCGCTAGAGACTTCGTGCACCATGCATTAAATCCGGTTTCTATTCCGGAACCCACACCAATGCCCGAACTCATTGTACCTGCCCACAATCTAACCAACACCGAGGTAAGTACCGTTGCTATTTCTACCCGAGATGCAATTGCAGAGCTGGTGTTCAGGGCTTACCTGTCGGTTTGGAAAAAGATCACCGAGACCTCACAAACCATTGAAGAGCTTATGACCTCTTCCTACTTGAAACTGGTGAAAGACATCACTCAGTGGCGCACTAAGTTCACTGACGCTAATTGAGACATAATTTCTACGATAAAGATCAATAATATTAAGAATAATGACTATGTACGAAGTTGTCATTGCGAAGTTGTTATTGAGGTGTTGCTTGAAAGCTCTTTGGGAATTCGAGAGACTTAAGGGTACATGTCTTTCACTTCCAAGATAAGTAAAGTCGTTTGCATAGGCCGGAATTTCGCGGACCATGCGAAGGAATTGGGCAATAAACCTCCTAAAAACCCATTCTTCTTTGTTAAACCCCCGAGTAGTGTTCTGGCTCCGTACAGTGGACCGGTTTTGAGACCCAAGGGGGTTGAGTTACACTACGAACTGGAACTCGGAGTGATTATCGGAGAAAAAATGCGCGATATCGACCCGAAAACAGCCAGTTTTGCTACTGTTGATCGGTACATTCGTGCCTACACTTTAGGATTAGACCTGACTGCCAGAAACCTGCAAATGGAGGCTAAGAAGTTGGGACTTCCATGGTCAATCGCCAAGGGATACGACACTTTCTGTCCTTTGGGGAGTGAGATTCCCAAATCAGCAGTGACTGATCCCCAAAATGCAGTTCTTAAGCTGCTTGTAAATGGAAATGTTCGTCAACATGACAGCACAAACTTGATGACCTTTAAAATCCCGGAGGTTTTGGCTTTTGTGTCCCAAGTAATGACTTTGGAACCTGGAGACGTTGTTTTAACCGGAACTCCTAAGGGAGTTGGCGAAATTGTGCCTGGTGACCAATTAGAGGGTGAGCTGCAGGTGGACGAAAAAGTTGTGGGAACAATTACTGCGGTTGTAGCTGATAGATAGCTATATAACTCCTAAAACTTATAAATTACTGGTAGTTTTACTCACAGACGTTTGATATTTAGTGTGGGTAGTACTTTATGTGGTGGGCTTATAACGACCACTCTGCTTAGTTAATGTCCCCTCGGGGACAAATGGTCAAACAATGAAACAATACAGAGAAGATTAGCATGGCCCCTGCATAAGGATGACACGCTTTACAAAGAGATTCTTGAGAAAATATTGATTTTTGCTCCTCAGTTCTTTTTTAAATTTTAAGTTATCTTCACTTCTTCACTGATATATGAAATTTACGCGCTAGTTCGAGTCACATATCTGCCAAATTTATCTTGATACAAAATGCTCTATAAAATGCTTTTTACTCAAGCTCCTTCTTCAGGGCCTCAATGAATATACCAACTGCACGACTAGGCTTCTTAGCAGGTGGTTCTTCAACAACAACCTCGAGGGAAACTGGCTTTCCTCTAAGGATCACCACATCAGCTTTTTTAACCGTGAATGGGGGCCTGGTAGGAGCGGTTAAACTGTCGAAAATGGGGTCCCGAAGAACAGAACTCTTAGGGGCTAAAGACATAAGTGCATATCGCATTGCATGACGCTGGGCCTCCTTGATGTTAGGCATCTTACCGTCTAACTCAATTGAAACACTTGTCAACAGAGGCTTCGGCTTCTCCGGAGCAGCGGCAGCAGCAGCCTTCTCAGAGGTGACTTCAGGAGAAGCCAAACGAGGCTTAATATTGCTTAAATCAAGTTTCTCGCGCTTAGAAATCCATTTTTGTTCATTAATGGGGTAATCCTTAGGAATTTTCCCAATGTGAGCAAGAACATCGCCTTTGGTAATTCTGCCAAAAGGACCCGAACCTTTGACATCAGCAGCGGAAATGTTGTGCTCGTGAAGAAGACGAGCAGCAGTGGGAAGAGGCTCAGTGCCATGATTGCCATGCACTGGAGCCACTGGAGTGTCTGTTGAGGCCTCTAAAGCCGAAGGTGGAGCTGAAGCCGGTTCCGACTGAGGAGTAGGAGCCTCAGGCTTTTTGGACGATTCAGAGTTTTTCAACAACGAATCGTAGTCAATAGTAGAGATATTGTCACTTTCTTCAGCCAGAACTGCAATGGGCTTTCCTACTGGGATACCTTTAGCACCGTTATCAACAAGAATTTTGGCTAGAACACCGTCATCAGCAGCCTCAACGGAGATTTCGGCTTTGTCAGTCTCAATATCCAACAAAACGTCACCAGCACTGAATTTTTCACCTGCTTTGACCTTCCACTCAACAATGCCACCTTCCTCCATGGTCGGTGACATTGAAGGCATATCAAACAGCTGAACCTCACGAATAATTGATGTAGCGGAAAAATTACGCGCTCGGATTAATTTACTACCCGAGATACGTGAAAAAAGCCTTGCTCTGATCATTGGTGAATAATTCGTGAAGGGGGGAATTTACCAAGCCCACACAGTACCTAAATAAGAACACGGTCCCCAACCAGGCAGATCGAAGTAAATTGAAAAATAAAATATCAAAAAAAATTGAAGGTTGAAAAAAAAGCTAAATAGAAAGTATAAAAAGTAGATGTTGTTTAAAATATAGAGGTTTTTTATTCCTCTAACTTCAAAAAAAACATTTATTCAAACTGTAAACAATAAAAATAGTAACTACGAAAGAAAAATTACGGAAGAATAACACCCAAACTCTCTCGTACTATGAACTAACTTACTTGCTCTTGGTGGCAAGGTGGGCAAGCCTGTTCTGGGCATCTGCAAGGCTAGAAACAGTCTTGTCGTTAACACCATACTTGGTAGCAGCCTTGTTGAGCTGGTTAAGAGCGTTGTTGTAAACAGCAATGCTAGCATCACTGACAACATCAACACTACCACCAATAAGGTTAGAAATCAAGACTTCAGCACCGTTAGTGACAGACTGGACGAAAGGTCCGAGAAGGAAGTCACCAACGAGTCTAGAAGCACCGAGAGTGAGAGGAGCAAGAGCATCAGAAACAGTAGCAATGGTGTTGTCAATTTGGGAGTCAGCACCGGTGATGAAAGAGTTGATCACAGCCTGTGCAGCGTGACCGTTGTGGCTCTGAAGCTGACGGTTCAAGGTGTCTTGAGTCTGCTTGTAGTTTGTGACAGCTCCCTGAACACCAGACATATCAGCATCAGAGGCGCGCTTCTCCTTGCTGTGGTGCTCCTTCTTGGGAGCCTTAAGCTGAGTGACCTGCTTGCGGACATCAGAAAGAGCCTGCATGTCGCTGGTGTTGACCTGGAACTGCTTACCGAGGGTCTCGAGAGCACCAAGGGACTTGGAGAAGAGAGCAGCAGTACCGTCAGTAACAATATCAACAGAGCCACCAATAACGTTGGAGATAACGACCTCAGCACCGTTGGTGATGGACTGGAAAATAGGACCGAGAAGGAAGTCGCCGATCTCACCACTCAGACCAAGGGTGACACCGTTGAGGTCGTGAGAGATAGTAGAGGCGAGGTTGTCAATTTGAGAGTCAAGACCAGTGATGGCAGCGTTAACAACATCCTTACCAGCGTGGCCATCGTGAGTAGAAAGCTGCTCACGGAGAGTGTCAACGGTCTGCTTGATGTTGGTGATAGCACCCTCAATACCGTCACGCTTCTCCTTGCTATGGTGCTCCTTCTTGGGAGCTTTGAGCTGAGTGACCTGCTTGCGGACATCAGAAAGAGCCTGCATGTCGCTGGTGTTAACCTGGAACTGCTTACCGAGGGTCTCGAGAGCACCAAGGGACTTGGAGAAGAGAGCAGCAGTACCGTCAGTAACAATATCAACAGAGCCACCAATAACGTTGGAGATAACGACCTCAGCACCGTTGGTGATGGACTGGAAAATAGGACCGAGAAGGAAGTCGCCGATCTCACCACTCAGACCAAGGGTGACACCGTTGAGGTCGTGAGAGATAGTAGAGGCGAGGTTGTCAATTTGAGAGTCAAGGCCAGTGATGGCAGCGTTAACAACATCCTTGCCAGCGTGGCCATCGTGAGTAGAAAGCTGCTCACGGAGAGTGTCAACGGTCTGTTTAATGTTGGTGATAGCACCCTCAATACCGTCACGCTTGCCCTTGGTGGCAGGCTTAGAACCAGGCTTAGAGTAAGTCTGAGTGATCTTTTGACTCAAGCTCTGGAGACGAGAGGTATCAACGTTGTTCTTTGAGGCGAAGCTGGCAAGCTTGGAGTAGTCGCCAGTGATCATACCGACCATCTCGTCAGTGACAAAGTCGGCACTACCGCCAATAACGTTGGAGAGGAAAACTTCAGCACCGTTAGTAACGGACTGAACGAAAGGACCAAGAAGGAAGTTACCAACAGCCTGGGAAATACCAAGAGTGAAAGGAGCGAGAGCCTCAGAAACAGTGGCAATAGCATTGTCAATCTGAGAATCAGCACCAGTGATGTAGGCATTGACAGCAGCCTGAGCAGCGTGGCCATTGTTGTTCTTCAACTGGTAGTTCAGGGTGTCCTGAACCTGTTTGTAGTTGGTCATGGCACCCTCAACACCACTCATGGCCTGTTCGGTCTGAGTGTTGAAGTTGGTGACAGGAGCACCTGAAACGAGACAAAGAGTTGCAAGGAAAAGAGCGTTGAACTGCATTGATAATTGATTGATTTAACAAAGGAATGTATTGTTGTAAAAGATAGAACAAAGGTGGGTGAAGAAAAAAAGAGGATTTACTCTAGTTTATATACTTGATCTTCTAGTATTAAAAATATGTGATAAACAAATTGGTGTTTTTGGTTTGATTATTTTTACTTAAATTAAATTTATTAAATCTTAGTACACTGTGTGGACCGTAGCCTGGGTGGATGGTGATTAGTCTAAACCTTACCTTATTTTAACTCTAAAAAATGGTAAGCTTGAAAGTAGATCCACGAACCGTAACTACTTTTGCTCAACTAGGAATAAAAGATACGCTATTAAAATTACTTCCGGAAAACATACAGAATCCTCTCCCAATTCAAAAAAAAGTGCTATGCCTCAATACGTCAGGAATAAACTCATTTGTGGAATCAGTACCTAGGCAAGGGAAAACAACAGCATGCATTATGGGACTGCTATCCACAACTAAAGAACCACCTCCTCATTTAACTAATTTAGTATTGGTACCTTCGCCAGCATTGGCTGATCAGTATAAGGATTATATGACAAAGTTCAGTGGATCAGACCCGTTAAATTATCAGGTACTTTATCGTACAGGTTCGGAATATTTAGACGAGCAGCAGCATATTGAGATAACTAATAGAGATGGAATACACCTGCATACACTCATCGCTACCCCGCAAAGATTGTTGGATTATTTGTCATATGCACCCGAAACATTCTCATTGGGAAATTTGCGTCAATTAGTGATTGATGAATTGGATGTTTTTAAGCATAGTGATCCTGAAAAAAGCACACCATTGGAAACTCTGGTAGAATATATACTTTCTTCCAGTTCCAAGGAACCAATTATTAATATTATGACAAGCAGGAGAGCCCAATTCAGCAAATTACCTCTTATCCTGCAGAAATGCAAGCGTCCTCTCTATGAGGTAAGCGAAAAAGTGGGGGAGTGGAATGGAACAATAAAAAGTCATAAGCTGCAAGGGGATTTTGCCCAACAAATCAAAAAAGAGTGGACAGGCCCAGGGTTGGTGGTTCCACCGCCCTCTAATTGCTCACCTTCCCAGCTCCAGGCAGATCTTGGGGATTCCGGTGCAATCGTTACTCGGTCTCAAGAGGTGGCTGGTCTAAATATAGAAAATCTTCAGAACATATATGTTCTGGGGGAACATCCCGAATCAGATGTTGATCGTCTTAAGTGGATGATGAATGATGGTACACTACATTTATTCAGTTAATTTATTCAATATTAATTTTTGTACATAGAACATATTCCGGAAAAAATAATAAGCAACTCCGAAATATTACCACATGAGATGAAAAAAAAAAACATTACCGCGCGGACACGCTTACCCCGCATTTTCCACATTCTATAAGTTACTCATTATGCATCACGTAGCGCCATTGATGTGCAGAACCTAAACCTTAGCATGAAGAATAAGGTTTAATAACGCGTGTATAAGGCCCGATGTGTTATTATTTCAAATAAAATGAGATAATATAACACTAATTATATAAATTATTCACTTTAAAACCAGGTTCGAACCTCAATAATTCGCGGGAAATTCAGTCCACGATTGTTATCTTTAGGGTCAGGGAGAGACGAGAATGAAGCATGGAGAATATATGTGAACAACTGCGGGGACGTATATAAATAGCGCTAATAGTATTAAATTTACGTACCAATGCTTTCTAAAGAAAAGGGGGAGACTGAGCACATCGAGTCTCATCAGAGCGCCGACTACTATGATAACTCCATTAGTATTCAACAGGCAGATGAGGAGAAAGATCCTGTTCTGAATGCACCTGTATTTACTAGCAGTGCTATTAACTACTACTTCAAAACGCGATGGAGTTTTTTAATTCCTCGCTGGAGTTATATTACTGAAAACAAGGCTGACTTGAACCCGTTTCCAGCTTTACGCGAAGTAAGCTGGAATCAGTGGAAGTTAATTTTGTGCGCTACAGCAGCTTGGACTTGGGATGCGTTTGACTTCTTTAGTGTTACACTCAATGTTCAGCAATTAAGCAAGGATCTAGATTCCTCTGTCAAGAGTATTACTATGGGCATCACCCTTGTGCTTATGCTTCGAAGTGCTGGTGCAGTGGTATTTGGAGTTCTTGGTGATAAATACGGAACCAGATGGCCTTTTGTCGTTAATATCTTAATGATGGCTGCAGTACAGGTGGGGTTTTCATTCGTTGATAATTACAAACAATTCCTCGGGCTGAGAGCCTGCTTTGGATTCATCATGGGGGGAATTTATGGCAGTGCCGCTGCTACTGCATTGAGTGATTGCCCCCAAAGGCCACGTGGATTTATTTCTGGATTCCTACAACAAGGCTATGCATTTGGATACCTCCTTGCTGTTATTTTCAACCGCGCTTTGGCTGACACCCAGAGGCACAAGTGGCGGGCTGTATATTGGATGGCAGCGTGTGTGAGTTGCGTGATTGCAGCTTGGCGTGCATATCTCCCTGAAACTAAGGAACACTTGGAGAAGGTAGCCCGTAAAAAGCAGATGGTAATCGATGGTGTCGAAACACCAGGGTTCTTTAAAACAGTTGGCAAAGCATTGTCCACCTACTGGCTGGTTGCAATCTATCTTGTCCTGCTAATGGCTGGATTCAACTTTATGAGTCACGGAACTCAGGACTTGTATCCTACTTACCTTTCAAACCAGCTTAAGTTCAGCAAGGATGCAGTTACGGTAACAATGTGTGTTGCAAACATTGGTGCATTAGTGGGAGGATTGTTTATTGGCCATATTTCTAGCTTCATTGGACGAAGGTTCTCCATCATTTTGTGTGCGATTGGAGGTGGTGCTTTGGTGTATCCATGGGGATTTGTCCATAACACTGGAATCAATGCTGCAGTATTTTTCATGCAATTCTTTGTCCAGGGAGCTTTTGGAGTCGTCCCAGCCCATCTAACTGAACTGGCACATCCTGAATTCAAGGTGGTGTTGGTTGGACTGGCATACCAACTTGGTAACCTAGCATCTTCTGCATCCTCTACTATTGAGTCTCAACTGGGTGCTGAATTCCCTCTCCCAGGAGGAATTTTCGACTACGGAAAAGTCATGGCAATCTTTGTGGGCTGTGTGTTTGGCTATGTACTGCTAATTACATTTGTGGGTCCAGAGAATAGCCGTGCAGTTAGAGCCATGGAGAATCACCGCGCTGAAAAAGATACTACTGGAGATATTTACGATGATGACAGTGAGACAAGCAACTATACAGCTTAAAAAGAGTTTTAAAAAGAATGCTGCGTGACAAAAAAGTCTTGGATATATAAGGTATCTGGGCATAATAAAAGCATCTTAACATGACTCCTTTATAAATTATTACTATATTTTACTATTCATGAACCCAAGAAGGCTCTCTAACCGACATTTGACTTCAAAACATGAGATACAAATCCGCTGTAGTAAAATAGCATCTCGTACTCTAAAAGAGGCAAGCAAAAAAAACGTGGGGCAGGGATATTCAACAAAACGTCATAATCTGCAGGGGATCCTTGCCCACCTAATCAAAAAATGGATATACTTCTCTTAGTCTATTGACATCCAGCATTCCCTGGTGACACATTAAAGTTATTTTTACTTTATATATGACAGAAAAACTATTTACTATACAAATAGTTATATGTAAAATGTTAACTATAGTCGTATTTTTTAGCGGGAATCCACGGGCCGTATTGCGAATCATGCTGAACGAGGGTAAAATGGGGCCGAGGCGGGTATAATTTCTGTTGAGGTTATCATTCAAATTAAAATCTCCTACCACCATCACGTGTTGATGAAGGATGAAAGGACAGAACGCTGTACTAAGCAACAAAAATGAAATTTTAGCAGATTGATCTTAAGATAACGGGGGTCTTTTAAATTTTAAAAGTCTGGTATACCTAGGCGAAGTGATGTCATATTACAATACAACCCCTGATCATGAAAATTGCCAATACTAGTCGAAAGAACATCTCAATACAGTATTTATTATTAATTAAATTGTATTTAAAACATGCTAAACAACCTATACTACTTCGAGATATTCTCGAAAAAATTGCGACTATGTCTCCGTAATTTCTCCGAGGAGGTAAATCACCCGATGACATATTCCGCCTTAACAGGGTTATACTGATTAATAGTCAGAACTAATCGGGTAAGTCCATATCAAAATAGATCAATTCAAATTAAGAGTCATATCATAACATATAAATACCTGTTGAGTTTCATTTCTAGGCTAAGTCTTGGATATACTTTATACATTGCAATTGTTGGATACTATTCAATAAATGCTACCAAAGAAAACCAACACAAGTATTAATGGTGATGAAGGTGTGAAGGAGGGAAATACGAATCACACCCAAGATACCCAAGCAGCTTTTGAATTAAGTAGCCAATCTTCACGTCCAGACTATGATGAGCCAGTTTTGCGGCTGGATGCCAACAGCACCTCACCAAGTGTGAACTCCGGGGAGGATGAAGAGAAGGAAAAGAAAGACGATTCTGATAAAGATTTTGATTATGATTCGTTATTTGAGTCGTGCTCGGAGCTCGAGTCTGAAACTGAGGGGCATCAGAGAACAATCGCAATTGATGAAGACGTTGAGAAGCAGCCTAAATCGACAGGTAAAAGCACATTAAAGCGAATTAAACCACTACACCTACATGAAATCTCCCTCAAAGAGATGGATGACACCAAGGAGCACTTTAAAAGCGTGTTTAAAAACTTTCAATTTCCAGTTCACAACAAGTTGTGTATTAACGAACTTGTTTCCTTCGTGAAGGAGTCATTTTATGATTACAAGAAGACAAACTGGTATCAGCACGGAGTTTATCAGATGAAACATCCATCCCACGAGCTAACATCGAGAGTCAAGGAGCTACACTTGTATATATGCCATTTGATCCTGGCACTGCTAGCTGACTTTCAAGACTCTGATCCAGAGCTGTTAGAACTATTGAACACTCGGTGTGAAAATATTGCAGAGTTTTTGCGAGCTTTGAGTATGTATGCTGCAGACAATTCACTGTCACACTCACAGCTGAATTCCAAGAGGCTACAATACCAGGAAGAGAAGTCAGTTTTGGACTCACCTGATGTTGAATCTTTCGAAGACAGGGACCCCACTATGAGTGCACCAAGATTCACTAGCAAAGACATCAAGTATTATTTCAGGACACGTTGGCTCTTTTTGATCCCCAGTTGGAGCTATATTGAAGACAACAAAGCAGAGTTGAACCCATTTCCTGCACTTCGTGAAGTAACTTGGAAGCAGTGGCAAATGATTTTATGTGCAACAGCTGCCTGGACTTGGGATGCATTTGATTTCTTTGTGGTAACTCTTAATATTCATCAACTGAGTAAAGATCTGGACTCCTCGGTCAAGAGCATCACAATGGGAATCACACTTGTTCTTATGCTCCGAAGCGCTGGTGCTATTGTTTTTGGAGTTCTTGGTGATAAATACGGAACTCGTTGGCCCTTTGTTGCAAATTTGCTAATGATGGCTGGCGTACAAGTTGGATTTTCGTTCGTAACTACTTACCAACAGTTCTTGGGCCTCCGAGCATGCTTTGGATTTATTATGGGGGGCATTTATGGAAGTGCTGCTGCCACTGCATTGAGCGATTGCTCCCATCAATCGAGGGGATTTATCTCTGGTGTTTTGCAGCTTGGATATCCCTTTGGGTATCTCGTTGCAGTTATTTTTAACCGAGCATTGGCTGACACTCAGAGGTACAAGTGGCGTGCTGTATACTGGATGGCAGCGTGTATAACCTGTTTAATCGCAGCTTGGCGTGCCTATCTTCCTGAGACTAAGGAGCATTTGAGCAAATCTGAAAACAAGAAAATCCAAGTTACAAATGGCATTAAATCTCCTGGATTCTTCAAGATGGCTGGGATAGCATTGTCAACCTACTGGCTAGTTGCAATTTACCTTGTATTATTGATGGCGGGATTTAGCTTTATGGCACATGGAACCCAAGACTTATATCCCACCTATCTTTCGAACCAGCTTAAGTTCAGCAAAGATGCAGTTACGGTAACAATGTGTGTTTCAAACATTGGAGCACTAATTGGAGGTTTAATATTCGGTCACTTGTCGAGCTTTATTGGCAGGCGCTTCTGCATTATTCTGTGTGTCATTGCCTGCGGTGCTGTTGTTTACCCCTGGGGATTTGTCCACAATACCGGAATTAATGCCGCTGCCTTCTTTATGCAGTTCTTTGTCCAGGGTGCCTTTGGAGGAATCCCAGCACACTTGACTGAGTTAGCCCACCCTGATTTCAAAGTTGTGCTAGTTGGTCTAGCATACCAACTTGGTAACTTAGCTTCATCTGCATCCTCCACCATCGAAACTCAGCTCGGGACTGGTTTCCCCCTCCCCGGAGGAATCTATGACTACGGTAAAGTGATGACCATCTTTACTGGTTGTGTTTTCGGCTACGTTCTACTAATTACATTCTTAGGACCCGAAAACAGTCGAGCAGTTCGTACTATGGAGAAACACCGTGGAAAAAGTGCTGGCTATGTTTTCGAAAACGACAATGAAAATGATAATGATGTTATGAATCTAGCTTAAGTATTTTAACTCTATAAGAGGTTTCTTGCGACATAAGAGCCGCCTAAGAATGCAGCCAACCAGGCAAACGAACCAGTAGAACTGAATGCGTTGATCAAACCCGGACCAGGACAGATTCCACAAAGTCCCCAACCGATTCCGAACAAGACGTTTCCCAAGATGAACTTGGGAGGAATTTCGGTCTTGGAAGGAAGGTCAAATTCTTCGTTGAAAATGGGTTTGCTCTTGATTTTGTTGGCCCATGTCAATGCATTGGGAATGATGGCCATCAGTACGATGGCCAAAAGGGAGGGATCGAAGTTTTTCAGGTTGAACAGAGAGAGGAACCGTTGAGGTTTAAGAGGATCAGCCATGCCACTGATAAACAAGCCCAAACCGAACTCAATACCCGCCTTGAATGCCGAAGAAACTGCATTTAATCGGATCTTGGACAT
Source organism: Starmerella vitae (assembly GCA_030584925.1). Taxonomy (NCBI): domain Eukaryota; kingdom Fungi; phylum Ascomycota; class Dipodascomycetes; order Dipodascales; family Trichomonascaceae; genus Starmerella; species Starmerella vitae. Next base: position 511,743 of record JAJMCB010000002.1, on the reverse strand, counting down.
CAAATAAGCGACTGCCCATACAATAATGGTGGAGTTGTTAATCAGGGGATACTCAATATTGGTGCAAGGGCCACCACAGCCAGGAGCAGGCCTTAAAGCCACAACCAACATCGCAGTTGCACTAAAAACTACGGTGGCAACAAAGCTACGCCACCTTCTAAGCGACAGTCCACACAGCATATGACCCGAGGTGCATCCCGAGCCCCAACTGGTGCCAAATCCGACCAATGTGCCTGCAAATACGAGCAATTTAATGTTATGAGGGGCAGGCGGAATGAACTGCGGAATAAAAGCCTTTGTCACCAGTGTAGACACCAGCATTCCCGAGACCAGTCCGATCGACTTAAGCGAAGGCCTAAAGACCGCATTGTAAATGATCGAAGACAAGCCGATTGTTTCTCCAATTTCCTCTAAGTAGGAAGTTGTGGCTCGCTCGATGAGGGTGGCTCCGAGGATGGAGTTTAATGGCGTGAACATATCTTTATGACTCAGAAATAATTATTTAGTCTACGGTGAAGTTATGCACTAGAATATTATTTGCAGTGTGAAGTTATTTACTTGGTGCATATTTTTTTTTGCTTGTTCTATTTTTAACTTTTTCGTTGACTAAATAATATTTTTTCTTCCCAAAAGGTGAATAGGTAAAAACTGTTTCACTTTTACTATCCTGTTTAATGTTTCACTTCTGTTTGTGGATTATGCCCAATATGTTTCACTTCCCACTTTTTCGCACGTAAGCCAGGCCCTTGACCTATATATAAGCTCGTCCTGCACCCGGACCTGCAAAGGTATTGGTCCCATTCAATCCAATTTGGAACTGTTTCACTCAATTTTTTTTGAGATCTCCCTGCGCTTACTTCCTAACTATAAAACATCCTTATCGTTTTCTCTCCTCCCAAGTTTCATCATTCACCTAAATGTTCTCTGACCGCCCCAGACGTACCGTTAACCTTGGTAACCGTCGGGTGGTGTCCAAAGAGGATGCGTTGAAAAATGCCGAAGAGAAAAGACGTACTAGACTTGAGTCCCGAAAGAGAATTGAGTCTGCTGCTGTTCTGCAACGCTACTGGCGGGGCTGCATGCTCCGTGCTGATGCTAGACAGGCGATGGCTAAACAGGGTAACCTGCAAAGCACCATCGAGTTTGGCTACATTCTGCCTCAGATTCCGATGCTTCCTCAAGATGAGCAAATCGAGCTCCTCAAGAATTTCGCCATTTCGCCCCTCAGCAACTCGTTTGAGCCTCTGATCTTAGAGCGTCTCATTGCTCTTTGGGATCCTTCCAATGAGCCAATCCACAATCTGGCTTGCCATATTCTGCAACGACAGCTCACTGCTGAGAACCTCACTCGTGCTCCGGTCCACATGGATACCATCACTGAGTACCTCCGAGCCAGTTCGCTCAGTACCGCTGTGACCCAACTGCTGCTGTCCCTCAATCCCGAACAAGGCCTTCTGTCGGTGCTTGAGATCTTGAGTGACGAGCTCAACAATGTGGAGTTCACCCCTGAATCGCTCAGACCTCTTTACAATGTCAGATCGATCAATGCGGAGACGTCAGTGAACTCCGAGGCCGCTCTTTTCCTTATTGAGATGCTTATCCCTCAGATCGATACCTCTTACCCGCTTATTCACGCTCTCATCCGAGCAATTCCTGCCAGTATCAACCTCAGTCATATACTGAACCACCTCACGAGCGTGAATCTCTTCCGTCGGATGAGCTACGACCAGCTGGCGTACTACATCGCTGACCTGAAGCTCCACTGTCCTACCAAGGCCTCCTACATTATGGAGCACGTTGCCCTCGCTGTTCATCCTTTCACCCTCTGGATCCACTACAAGAAGAGGAAGACTGAGGCAATGATGACATTGGCCTTCGAGACCATTTCTTACCACCTCCTTGTCACTACTGACAAGGAACTGAGCCTGTACATTGACAAGGTGCAGGAGGTAACTGCTGAGGTAAAGGAGAGAAGCCTTCGTCTGCTGTGGGAGTACCGTCCCACGGAAGACTGCGTTGTGTCTTCTAACCATATTCTCACCATCCGTCTGCTTCGCCAGCTGTACAACCGTGACACGAGAATGCAGATCTTCGGCCACGAGTATTGGGTCAAACCAATTCCTTTGTACACGATGAAGGGTCTCGACGTTCACAGCTACCAGAGGGAATTCAACATGGGTGACCACAAGCGGTTGGTGCACACGGATACTGAACTCGAGTTCTCCGCGAAACCTGTCATGCGTGTGCTGCAGTATGCACCTTTTTTCATCACGTTTGATTCGAGGGCTGATCTGTTCTACAAGCTGGTGGAGCGTGAACGCTTGGCGTTTGAGTATGGAAGCTGGGACACGTTTACCATCAACCGTGAGGCCATGGTGGAAGATGCTGAGAAGGCTTTTCTCCGCCATGGTCCCAATGTAGCCAACTCCAAGTTCGAGATCTGGTCTGATGGCTTGGCCGAGGAGGGTGTCGACGGTGGCGGACTTACCAAGGAAGTGCTTATGACGATCTGTGAAAGTGCTTTTGAGGAGGAAATTGAAGGGCACCCGGCTTTCATTATGACGGAAAACCACCAGTTGCTGCCGAATCCAATCTTCGGTGAAATGCCTAAGTTGTTCTCTCCTGAGGTGCGTAATCGGTTCTACTTCCTTGGTCTCGTTGTGGGTAAGTGTCTGTTCCACAACATTCTGATCAAGGACCAGTTCTCTCCGTTCTTTTTGTCCAAGTGGACTCATAACCAGAGCAGTTTCTTGGAGAAGAGCGCCTTTGATGACCTCTCACTGCTTGATCCTGAGCTTTACCGTTCACTCTCTGGCCTTTATGGAGTTCGTGGTCACGACCTAGCGGCCATGAACCTGGACTTTTCTATTCGAAACTCGGCCAACAAGGTAGTTGATCTCATCCCCAATGGTCGCAATATTCCTATCAACGACTCCAACAAGTTAGCTTATATCTGGAAGGTTGCTCATTACCACTTGAACATCTGCTTTAAGCCTCAGTGCTTGTGGTTCTTGCGTGGTCTTGACGACATTGTCAGCTTGCACTGGCTCAACATGTTCAACGTGAACGAGCTCAATCGACTCGTTAGCGGTGATCTCCAAGTGCTTGACGTTGATGATCTGATGGAAAACACTGAGGTCTACTCCTTTTCCCCAGACAGCCGCACAATGGCAAACTTCTGGCGCTTGCTCAATGAGTTTACTGCTGAGCAACGGGCGAAGTTCCTTAAGTTTGTGACTTCAGTGCCCCGCGGCCCACTTTTGGGCTTCAAGAAGCTCAACCCCAAGTTTGGCATTCGCTGTGCTGGCAACGATGATGAGAGGCTGCCAACTGCGTCGACTTGTTTCAACCTGCTTAAACTTCCCGAGTACTCCTCATACGAGGTTCTGAAAGAGAAACTCCTTTATGCAATTGAGTCCGGCTCAACATTTGACCTAAGTTAGATAAATTTAAATACACATATAAGTATGGTTCTTAGAACTTTACTATTGGGCCGTTTCGGGATTGTCAAATTTTTGAGGGCAAGGAACAACCTCTGTGGGGGATGCCCCAACCCACTTGCGTTGTAATCCGAAAATTTCAAATAAATTTCTGATCTGAACCTTCATAAATTCCTTACACTGCACAATGGGTAAGAAAAGCGTTAAAGAAGCCAAGCCCAGTAAAGAGGTCCTTAAATCTAAAAAGAAGGAGGAGACTTCTAAAAAATTGAGCGAGTCTAAAAAGGTTAAGGCCGATTCGGACTCTGACTCCAGCTCTTCGGACTCCGATTCGAGTTCTGACTCTGACTCTGACTCCGACTCCAGTTCTGATTCCAGCTCCAGCTCCAGCTCTGATTCTGATTCCAGCTCCAGCGATTCCGAGGAGGAGACTAAGACTAAGAAGGAGAGCAGCTCTTCTGACTCGAGCTCCTCTGACTCCGATAGCTCTTCGGACTCTGATTCCAGCAGTGACTCTAGCTCTAGCGACTCTGAGGAGGAGACTAAGGAGGAGTCTAAGAAAGAGACCAAGAAGGAGACCAAGAAGGAGACCAAGAAGGAAGAGTCCAGTTCGTCTGATTCCTCCAGCTCCTCTGATTCTTCCGACTCCTCCGACTCTGAGGATGAGAAGAAGAAGGAATCCAGTTCCAGTTCTGACTCTAGTTCCAGCTCCGATTCCGATTCGAGCTCCAGTTCCGACTCTGACTCTGACTCGAGTTCTTCCGACTCTGACTCCGACTCTGAGGAGGATAAGAAGTCTGCTACTAAGCGTTCTGCTAGTGATAGCGAGCCTGACTCCCAGGAGTCTTCTACCAAGAAGGTCAAGAGCAACGACGGTTCTGCCAGTGCTGCTAGTACTGATGGCGAAGGCAGCACCAACTTGTTTGTTGGCCGTTTAAGTTGGAACATTGATGATGCATGGCTCCTTAGCGAGTTCCAGAACACTGTTGAGGGAGTCATCAGTGCTCGTGTCATCACTGAGCGTGATTCTGGCCGTTCCAAGGGCTTCGGTTACGTTGACTTCGACAGTCCTAGTGCTGCTGCCAAGGCTGTTGAGGTCATGGAGGGCCGTGAGATCGATGGTCGCCCCATTCACGTTGATCTCAGCACCTCGCAACGCAAGACCACTGCCGAAAGGCAGACTCAGCGTTCGCAGCAGTTCGGAGACCAACTCTCCGAGCCCAGCGACACTTTGTTTGTTGGTAACCTCAGCTTTAACGCCGACAGCGACGCTCTTTACAACGCTTTCCAAGACTACAACGTCATCAACGTGCGTTTGCCTACACACCAGGAGACTGGACAGCTCAAGGGATTCGGTTATGTGCAGTTCGGATCCGTTGAGGATGCTTCTGCCGCTGTTCAGGCTTTGAACGGTGAGTACATTGCTGGTCGTGCTGTCCGTTTGGACTTCAGCACCCCTCGTCAGAACTCAAGCGGTGGTGGTTTCAGCAACGGTGGCCGTGGCGGTGGCCGCGGTGGCTTCGGTGGCCGTGGTGGAGGCCGTGGCGGCTTCGGTGGCCGTGATGGTGGCCGTGGAGGCTTCGGTGGCCGTGATGGTGGCCGTGGCGGTTTCAACGGTGGCTCGAACTTCGGTTCTAAGCCCCAGGGAAAGAAGGTGACATTCTAAAAAAATTAAATTAATACATTACTATTCACATATTAACCCCGAGCTTGTCTCTAAGCCAGCTAAGGAAGCAGCTGGACTGATACCGATGCTGTGGCTGTGGACGGTAGTTGTAGCTGTAATCGTAACCACTGTAATCGTCTTGTAGTTCCCACTCGTTATTCGGTCCTAAAACCCAGTGCTGAGGAACAGCGGTCTCATAGGGATATTCATATGAAGAATACTGATCGTAGTACTGGTCATAGTACTGGTCATAGTACTGGTTGTAGTACTGGTCATAGTACTGATTGTAGGACTGTTCGTAGCTAGAATCAGGTTGCTGACCATAGTAATATTCATAGTAGGCTTTAATGTACTCTTCGTAATCGTAATAAGCTTGCTCAGAAGAGGGGTTAGTTACCGTAGTTGGTGCTGAAGTTGGAGCAGGAGTGGGAGTGGGAGTCGTAGTCGGGACAGGGATGGGACTCGGAGTCAAATTAGTGGGGACAGTTTGAGGTGAGGGAGTGACAAGACTACTGGAGGTAGCATGCGGCTCAGAATTCGCAGGGACATAGGGATTGTATGGGTTGTAGGGATCATATGGATAACCGTAGGGATTTCCATAGGGATCATAAGGATTTCCGTAGGGGTCATAGGGATAACCGTAGGGATCATATGGATATCCATACGGGTAACCATAATCAGGATAGGATGGAGTTGGAATACTTGTGGCTGGTGCTGAGGTAGAGGCAGTAGTGACAACCGGGGATACAATCGGGGTAACACTTGTGCTAACACTAACAGGAACTGTGTATACTGGAACTGTTGAAGTAACTGACGAAGTAAATGGCAGGATCTGGGACGTAGATGTTGTTGTAGTTAAAATAGACGATGCTGGTGTGGTAGTTTCCAAGGCAGTAGTAGTAAAAGTGTCCGATGTAGTGGTTTCCAGAGAAGAAGTAGACATTGTAACCTGTTCAGTAGTAGATGTAGTAGTTAATGTAGTAGCGGAAGAAGTCTCTACAGAAGAAGTCTCTACAGAAGAAGTGCTCTCAGAAGAGGAAGCAAAATTGGACGATGTAGTAGTAGGCAAGGCATAGGGAGGATAGTTCGAGGGATATCCATTAGGTGGGTATCCATTCGGAGGGTAGCTGAAAGAAGGAACAGGCGAATAACGAGCCGAAGTGGCAGGAGGAGGAGGTGGAGGAGGAGGCGGCGGCGGCGGAGGAGGGGGAGGAGGAGGCGGCCCAGGATAACCAGTGGGATATGGATAACCTGTAGGATATGGATAGCCGGGAGGATATGGATAACCAGTAGGGGTAGGATAACCGTTAGAAGGACCTGGGTAGCCAGTAGGGGGGTAATTTCCGGAAGGTGTACTACTATACTCTGAGCTAGATGAAGGACTAAATGTAGTCTCCGATGTGGACACAGTAAGAGTCGGGAGTATAATGGGAGATGCCGAGAGACTCATAGTTGACATAAAATCAGTTGCAACAGAAGCTGAGCTGGTAATTATCGAAGAAGAAGTAGGGGCAGCCGGAGTATATGAGAAAGTTTTGAACTGCTCATTGTTAGTGAAAGTACTAGCATAGTTAGGTACTTGGGTTGCACTTGGAATACTTCCGTAGATCACCGAAATATCAGAGTCTGTCACATTGAGTTTAGCCTTCGCGAGTGCAATTTGATAATGGTCGAGATCGAACACGGCGTACATGCTCCTCATGAAGATATCACCCAAGATATTCATATAGTTATTCTCGGCATATCCAACTGCCAAAATAGCCTGCTCCTCACCATCGATTACCAAGGGTGAGCCATCATCCAGAGTGAGAGCGACCATCAAGTCACTAACAGGAATGTCAATTACAGCGCCACTGAAGTTGAGTCCGAAACTTTCTACGTTTTTAATTCCGGACGATTTACCACCGTAATAATAGCTGAGTGAATCCTCGTAAGTGAATCCAAGTGACTTACCCATGGCATCAACAATCTCCTGAGGAAGATAAGCAAATGAAGTACCCGAGTCCATAAGCACAGCAATATCGAACTGAGCGAGATCATATCCATTTGCAGTTATTCCATTAAGCATTACTCGTGTTTGAATCGGCTGATCTAAGTACTCATGGTAGTTGTTAAAAATCGGCATAACGTGTAGATCTCCAACAAACTTGGCAAAGTCGATTCCACCGAACAAGATACTTCCCTCTGGTGCATCCTTGTCGTTGAGCCACATACTATAGGCTTTCGTGTGAATCATATTTTGTTGCTTCATCATTGTTGGAACGTTAAAATATGTTGGATACACACCAGTACCGTTTTTGTGAACGTAGGCTCCTGCTTCATCTCCATTGAATCCAATTCCGAATACACAAGTAGATGCATTGGAGACGTTGGCTACTGCAAATGTAGCGTTGTACAGAGTGTGCCCACCGATACCAATAGTATCCTTCGCTAGCTCACCAGATGCTCTAGTGGTATCTCCGTAGGAAATAGCAAAAGACCGATTCAAAGGGAAGAATGAATTACTGAGCTCCTGGTTGAAAATAGAACCCGTGCAATTAATGCCTGTCGTGTTTGAAGCATTAGTTGTGCAGAATGGATTATCTGAACTCATCACCCAAAGATCACTAGACCCAGTATCAATTGTGAAGTCAATTGGCTGACCTGGAGTTCCAATCTCCAATTGGATCTGGTAGTAAACCTGCTGGTTCTCCAAGGAAGCCTTAACAACGTTCTGGTTAGCTGGGGTATTGTCTAACAAAGTTGCTTTAACAAGATCATTGTCATGTTTTAACACTTTGTGAAGTGGAAAATTTACAAATCCAGGTGGCACCTCATTGCCTTTAACAGGACTTACACCCCACAAACTAATCAGTATGAGAGACGCAAGCATTTCAAGACAGCCTGGATCAGCAGACTATTCATCATATATATAGATATGAATAAACAAAAAATTTACAGTATGCTGCATTGCGTAAATACTAACTTAGGCATTTAAGAAATGACCGGATACATACATGAGGGTATGGGATATTTATCTGTTGCACAAACAAGGTAATACTAAATAAACCCAAAATAAACAAATAGAAAACAAACAGAGAATAAATCATTAGAAAAATCACAATAAAGAGCATGTAAATATTAATCTAATCAATATGAATCGCTTGCTGTTGGTAGCTGGTCCTAGACCGGTCAGGGTGGTCGATGCCTAAAAATGCCACACTATCCAGCACGTCATAAAGAACGAAAGATTCATCAGTGATGTACTCAACCTCATATTCTCGTTCACGAATAATGCTAAACTTCATCTTCTTCATGGCCTGGATGTTCTGAGAGAACCACTTCTCCTTCTGCATTTCGCTATCCCCGCCATCGTGACTTAAGAGCTTCATAACGCGTTTCTTAGTATCAGAAAACTGTTCATTAGGAACCACAGCAAAGTTGAAAGGAATTCCATGCATCTGGGAAGTTTCACCATGGTAGTGGAAGCACTGACAAAGCTTAGACTCTTTCATAGCACGAGCTGCGGCCTCTTCAGGGATAAGTGGAGCAGCATGAACATCCCAATTGAGGCTTTGAAGTTGCTTTAAAGCACACAGCTGTGGATCTACCTCTTCTTTGCACCGCTTACCGTAGTACGTCACCCAAACAGCCAATTCGCTCGGCGAATAATTCGTAATTTTGAGCGTATCTTCAGGCTCACCCAAAGCCACAGTAGAGTATTCTGGACCCATATAACCATTAGGAAGCCATGAAATAAAGATCTCATCCATCTTCTCAAAATCAGCCAAAGGAACTGGCAACACGCGATACACCACAGGTACGGAGTCATAGTCCTGGTACGACGACCAAAGATCACTCAGGTTTTCGCCAGTACTACTTATAGACTTGGCCTTAACCCAGCGTGGAGGCAAAGATCGTAGCATTAGGTTTTCAGGCTTACACTGCAGAGCCTCAGCAACCTTTGTAGCGATTTTTTCATAAGAATCGCAGATACTGACAATAACTCGCTCTTCTGGCTTATCATCTGAGGAGGAGATAACCTCTACATCGTTTGACGTTGGCATATCCTCTTGAGAGTCGTATGGAACCATAACTAGCGTGACGAGGTTGTGCAGCCGTTCAAAATAGGCCTCAACGGCATCTCCTCCTTGTTCACTCAGCACCAAAATCTCTCCATTCTCAATATTTAACTCTGCTGCTGTCATTTCCAACGATCTTACCTTCACCAATCTTTGGTTCTTCTTGGTAAACGCAATGTGACTTGGAGAGGAAATCTCAATATGAACTGCAGTGGTTAACTCACCTTTTGTTACATCAAGCACATCAGCAAGCGACCTTTGCAGCGGAACCACTGATTCGATCCACCTATATCCAATAACACGCAGTTCCTCACCGTCAAACTTCTTCAAAAACACAAAACGACCCGGAGCAATGTTTCCCTGTTCCGGTGCAGCCAAAACCACCGGCCTCTCATAATTAGTCCAGGCAGAAATCTGCTCGATTTGGTGCTCGTGCGGGCTTGGAATCATCTGAAGCCGCTTAGGACACGCCCGCGTGTCTTCACCGGGCTCTGATGTAGCCAACCACAACGACCCCGCATCGATTTGGCTAAGTAAGGCACCAATTGACGTATTCACACGCACCTTCAAACTCTCAGGCAACTCGTGTTCGCTGGGAGGGAACCTTGAGTCAGTGCCTAACGGCAGAATTCCCGGTCCGCGGTGGTGCAAAATTGACTTGAGGGTAATAACCCGCAAGTTCATGTAAAGTTGCTGCTCTGCAAGCGCTTTCTGCCTTAATTCCTCAGCTCGTTGCTCCGCAGTGATTCTCTCTGCCACCTCCGTAGGTAAACTATCCTCGGCACTTGACTTCGGCAACACAAAGTCCTTGCTGTCTTTGCGAATGTACACAAGCATGTACGCTGAGGTGACTCGCCTGACCATTGAGCGTTCATCTCCTCCAAAATTCTCGTCAAGTACCTCATGGATAGTAGCCTTAGTGACTCGGTCATCGTCAAACCTGTACCAACCACCATCGGCCTCTGGTTTGATCAGTGCGTAGTAGTGACCGGCATTGAGGTCACCAAAGTGCACCAAAACTCCGTGTAACTCATACTCCCACTTTTTATCCTTGCTTAAGACAAATTCCGACAAGTCGATCTCAAGTGGGTACTCATAACGGTCGTTAATCTTCACTTGGGTCTCATGCACCCAATCAAACTCATACCGCTTTAACTGGAGATGAAGTACCGGTGGTAAACTCTCAAACACAACTCCCTTTACGGCATCCTGAAGCCCGTGCTCACCCGCTTGGTACTGGTTATCACCCATAAGCGTCTCCTCGGCACAGTAGTTAGCAAAACTCTCGTAAACATCCTTCATTCCTCTAACATTGAGCTGAACATCCCAGAAATCTTCGGTTCTTGCCGACTCAAATGGCACGTTAATGCACTTGATGTAACTCTTCATCTGCCCCACAAACAGTTTCGATAAAAACCCATCGACTTCGGTTCCCTTCATCTTTGATTCTAACCGATCCATCAAAACTCGGGCCAATTCCTGCACATCGTGCTGTGTAAACGCATCCGCAGTGTCCCAACCAAACGATTTCGTAAGGTCGGTGGTGTCCACGGGTGGGTGAGAGGTAGAAAGCTTGTAGAAAATCCGTTGGAGGCCTCCTGTTACGCCTTGTGAGTCAGTAAGGCTGTAAACAGCACTGCGGAACGCTTTAGTGAAGTATAAACTCTGAAGCAAAGAGTTCAGGTAGCACGTGGCTCCCTGATTCACAAGTCCGGTGTACCCAGTACTCTCGCGAGAGTCGTAATCAGTAAAGTCGTGCCAAAGAACTCCAGTAGGATCCTCAAGCACCTCCATGCGTACTGTAATCTGCACTTGCAGCTTTCCACCCGCATAGGAGGATATCAGGGGACCATCAGCATTTTGGGCCCGAACAAAGGCTCCTCTGAGCAAGGCGAACTCATTATAGCCCCAATCGGTTATTCTCGCCGTGAAACGGTGCTGGCTAGACTGGGTAACAAAAACAGTGGGGTGGGCTTGGCTCCACATTGTGAGTGCAAAAGAGCAGCAAGCATGCCATCCGGGCTGATCGTGGTTCCCAGTGGGGCCAAGTGAGTTCAAATAGAGAGCAATGCTACCACGTCGTGGGTTTCCTGGATTTCCTTGAGGAAACATGAGCAGTTGCCAGTCGAAACCACCTACCTCGAAAATAGGGGACAGAGCACGCTCGGGTACCCCTGACCAGTCATCAATCGTCCAAGTAAACTCATTCGCTTCTTTAACTGCTACGTTTTCGAATTGAAGGACTTTTGTGGCCTCCGACCAGGTTGGTTTTTGGCTGTCAGTCATGAGCTTTTGGAAGGGTACCTTACCCACAGTAGAACCTCGATTTAAATAAATCGGTAGGTGAAGGCCAGTCGAAAAAAAAATATGAATTTCACAGTTCTAGTACTAATTGAATTGATCAATTGCTTTAACACCTGCGAGCACTACTTAAACAAAGATCTATACAAAGATTCATAAACATTTCTATACATTTACAAGCAACTTACGCGCTATTTCTCATCTGATGGGGCCTTTGGGGCAGTAAATCCCTTAGGAACTCTGAGTTTACCAAAATTCTCATCGATATCGAGCAGTAATTTCAAGCTGTTCCGAGACCGCAAGTACTTTACATCGAGAATATCGTCCTTCTTAAACGCTGTTGGCACGGAATGACCGGCTTCTGAGGTATCATTGTTGCCATGGTAGGGAAGAAGACGCTTAAGCACCTCGTAGGCAGCCAGGGTGCATCCGAATTGAGGGGAGGATCGCAGAACTCGGGCTGGACCGCCCTTGAAAAAAGCCGCGAAGCCTTCCTCTTTGTAGATTGTAGCAGCTGCATGCCTTAATCCGGTGTATGCAGTCTCTCCCTTCCGTGCCTCGACTTGTAACCGGGTTTTAATGACGTCGCATGGGGTTGTGAGGTATGCGGCCGGAATACCCGCAATTGCACCGGCAACCAGCAACTCCCATGTCTTCAGTCTTTTGTTGGGCCCTTCAAGGAAGAAATCACGCTTTAAGTGGGCATAGGCTGGGAAGTAGATGGCCGAAAACGGAACATCTCTAAGCAAGCAGGCAGTGGCTCCCTTGTACAGTCCACCCAGTCCGAGTTGACGAACTATACTCATTGCACTCTGTTTCGCAACTGTGGTACCGGCCATTTTAGCGTGCTTCAAATTCTCACCTTGGACTTGCAGTCTGATTTTAACGATCTCCAACGGGTTGGTGAAGACTACTTGACAGGCACCAGCAGCTCCTCCGGCCAGAAACTCGGCACCAAGAGGAATTGAACCATCAGGGTGGGCATAAATACCACGAACCAGGTCATTGACGGTGAGTTTAATTGCCTTTTCGGGCGCAACACCCACCAATTGGGGACCCAGACCCGAGTAAAGTCCACGGAACCCCTCGTGATTTATTACCTGCTTGAAACAATCAATCGAGTTTTTATACTGGACCTTTTTTACAGCTTCCGCCACGTTTGAGCTGGTAGCCTTCCTTTGGTTCTGCATTCGTGTTTTCACGAGGTCGATTGGGTACACAACCGTGGCACCAAAAGCACCCGCAATGCTACCCAAGCCGAAGTTGTAGATACTCTCAAACACCTCGGAAATAAACGAAGTCGGATCACTGCCAAAGTTTTTTGCGGCCTGGACTTTTTTCATCTTCGACTCGAGGTACCGGGACTCCCTCGGCCGCCAGGTGGGGTCAAACATCATCTCAAACGAGTCGAGACTGGCCACATCTCCCGACCTGGTGGTTCCAGCGAAGTGGAACAGCACGTCGATCTCAAGCGGAGTAAAGAACCCCCACTTCAACGTTCGCGAGGCCTGTTCGGTGAAGTCTTGCCTAGTGAAGTACCCCTCTTCATTCGCTGAATCGTGGGCAATACGCTCAATTAGGTCCACACGGTTAATCACATTGAAGAATGCTCTCACTGTGGCGTAACTCACCAACGGAGAGGCACTTGAGGTCCGGTTGGTAACGGTGTGCACACTCTGCAGTAAATTGTCACTGAGTTTGTGCCTCGCGATTTGGTTGACGATGGACTCGAACTGTTCCGGGGTGATGAAACCGCGCGAATCCGTGTCTACCTTTTGGAAATACTGCCTAACACGCTCACCAGCGAGTCCACTCAGCATTTGACAGAACTGAAGATACGTCATTCGGTGACGTTGTTTCTCAGTTCCAATGTACAGTTCGGCCCATTTTCCGTTCCAGTCAAATGCAAGCGCATCTGGTGACCGGTTTTGGTTGTATGTGTCGACGAATTCGCGGAAATCAACGTAGCCTTTCCCTCTTCGGTCAAAGAGCCTAAACGCGACCTGGAACTCCGCATCGGGGCTGTCCAGCACAGCATCAAATGCCAGCCAGTCTTTTAAAGTGATCTTTTGGGATCCAGAACGATCAGCAACCTCGAAAAGCACGCCATACGAGTTCCGGCCAATCTTCTTAAAGTTTTCGCTTTGGGGAGGTGCCACTGCATCAATAAAGGTTTCTAAGGTGAGGTACGCCTCTCCGGTTACTTCGTCAAAGTTTTTCGCGTTTTTTGCGAATAGATCGCGGGCATGAATCTCGTACTCCATGAATAGTTAATTAAGTGTGGGGCTGGGACGGGGTTTATATAAAAAGTACATGGGTTCGGAGATTAAGAGGTGCAGTGTGGGGTAACTGCAGGTGAAATTTACCCGGCCCGCGCTTATTTGTTTACACCCTATTTCGCTGAGTTGAGAGTACGATTTTTTATTTTATTCTATTTTTATTTTACAATTTTTATTCGAATTGAGATCGTATTGGGGTGATTAAAGAGCTGTAAATGCGACGAACGTTTAGAGCCACTACACTGGAACCAATTCGAGAGGTACACAACGAGCTTCGGGAGGAGAGTGTGCATAAAGATGACTATATTGATCCCTCAATGGAACTAAACAGTGATATTATTGAGTTTATGAACCGCGTACATGATGATATCGGTTTACAATCCGGGCAAACAGTGCAATCAGGCAGACAAACCGTACAACGTCAAACGGTGCAGCCCGTACAAGCACGGAAAACGAGGCAAGCTATGCAAAGGCAGACTATGCAAAGGCAAACTATACAAAGGCAAACAGTTCAAAGGCAGACTATACAAAAGCCAACTCAAAGGCAGACTATACAAAGGCAGACTATACAAAAGCCAACAGTTCAAAGACAAACTCAAAGACAAACTATACAAACTCAAAGGCAGACTATACAAAGACAAACTATACAAAGACAAACTATACAAATACAAACTGAACCACCCGGTCAGCTAACCACCAAGCAAGTCCAGGCCCAGAAATTACGACTAGAAAGCAAAAAACAACAACAGCGTCTAAAACAGCAGGAAGAGGCCGAACTCGCACAGCGACAGGCCCAAGTCCGACTGAAAAGACAGCAGCTGCAAGCCATGCGGAACAAACACCGCTCTTAACGTTCTTCGTTCTCCTTGATCTCACGGTCTGTTTCATCCTGGAGCCCCGCAAGGTCCGGTGGAATATACTGCATTTGCACGCTTGGTGCACTGTCGAGGTACCGCAGCCTCTCTAAAATGCTTGCATGGACGTCCTCGAGGTACTCACGCGAGTTTTGATTAGGAATTTTACCGTCGAGTTTTGGGTATAGCGAGTAGTCCGGAGCGAAGTACTGGTAAAATGGCAGTGTTTTCGGCAGCTCCGCGTCCATTTTCTGGTTTAAACACACCGCGGTCTCACACGCCCAGAGCCTGCTGACGTTGCGTGGAGTGTAGCCTCCGCCTCCCAAAACCATTAGCGGAACATTGAACCCCTTAACGAACCTCACGCACTCTGAATGTGCGGAGATATTCAAGTTGAAGCCGCCCAGCCGGTCTCCGCCCAGCGAATCGGCTCCACACTGCAGCACCACCGCTTCGGGCCGGAACTTGGTCATTGTGTGCTCTACAATTGACCTAAAAAGCCCCGTGTACTCGGCGTCCTCAATGCCATCCTGAAGTGGCACGTTTAATGCGTAATGTTTGCCCTCCTCGGCTCCAATTTCGTCGATACTGCCAGTTCCTGGAAAATATTCGCCGTCGTATTTGTGGAAACTCAGCGTCATTACCCGATCACTGAGGTAGAAGGCCTCCTGCACACCGTCTCCGTGGTGCACGTCAATGTCAATGTAAAGGACTCGAGCGTATGTCCTAAGTAGATTCAAAATACCCAAAACAATGTCGTTTATGTAGCAAAAACCCGAGGCCTGGAACTTTTTCGCGTGGTGCAGGCCTCCAGACCAGTTAATGGCAATGGTGCTTTGGTTGTTTACGAGCTTCCTGCTCGCATCAATCGATGCACCGGCACATATTGACGCGTATCGGTACAGACCATCGAAGATCGGGCAGTCGCTGCCGATATTGAACCGTTGGTCGACCTGCTTGAAGTCGCTTAACGTCTTTGGGGTCACTCGTTGCAGAAAATCAACGTAGTCGCTGTTGTGGAACTCCTCAATCTCGGCCTGGGTCGCAGATCGGGGCTCATACCAGTCCATTTCGCGGTGCAAGCCATAGCTCAGCACGAGGTGGTCGGTGAGCATCAGCCTAAACGGCTTCATCGGGTGTGTGGTACCAAAATGGTAGGGCACAGCGTCAGCATTAAAGTGGTAAGATACTTTTCGTTTGCTAGGACCCAGAATCGGCTCTAATTTGGGCACAGACGCACTGGTTTTGAAGTCATATGCGAAAGTGGTCGATCCGGCCATCTCCACGCCCGCCTTGCCCACACTCGCCCGGCCTTACCCTCATCCGCCACCACCACTTTTACCTCAGCACACACACCACGAATGAGCGCGGCAGGTTTTGACCAGCATATCACTATTTTCTCGCCCGAAGGCCGGCTCTTCCAGGTCGAGTATGCATTCAAAGCCATAAAATCGACCAATTTGACCTCCGTGGCGCTGAAAGGCCGCGACTGTGCCGTTATTGTGTCTCAAAAGAAGGTCGGTGACCGGCTGCTGGATCCCAAGACGGTTTCCTATGTGTTTCCGCTCAGCAGCAAGATTGGATGTGTCATGAACGGCCCTATTGGCGACTCGCGGGCTCTGATGTCCCGAGCTCGAGGCGAGGCACTCGAATTCCGCTACAAGCACGGTTACGACATGCCTTGCGATGCATTGGCCAAGCGAGTGGCGAATATCAACCAGGTATACACACAAAGAGCATACATGCGACCATTTGGTGTCTCGCTTACTGCGATTGGGGTGGACGACGAGAAGGGACCGTTGGTGTACAAAGTTGATCCTGCTGGATACTACAGCGGATACATTGCCACTTCTGCAGGGCAGAAGGAGCAGGAGGCGAGTATTTGGTTGGCCAAAAAACTTAAGGGCAAGAAGTATGCCTTAGGAAGCTGGCAGGACGTTGTCGAGCTCGGAATTACCTGTTTAAACGATGTGATTGCTGTGGATTTCCGCAAAACCGACCTTGAAGTTGCCTATGTTGGCAGTGACGGCGAGTTCCACATTCTTACACCCGAGGAGATCGAGGAGAGGCTGGTGGCCATTGCTGAGCAGGATTGAGTTAATTATTAGTATTAGGAAGTTTTACTACTCATAGCCTTTCACCGCATAAATCAAATAACAGGTATTACTTGTTACCATTTATACTGTATATAACTGGCAAACTAATCACGAGTAACATACACTACCTATTTACCTACCACACTCCTACACAATTAAGCACACTATTAACACTATTAACACTATTTAGCATCCTGTAACCATTTTTCAAATAAAATCTGCTCCACCGCATCGAATCCGGGCTGTTTAGGCTGTCCAGCACTCTGCCTTCCAATTCTTTTCACCAAATAGTTTTCTACACTCACCGTAAGAGGGTCGGACCGTAGCAGGTCACAGATCTCCTCGAGAACCGGCTCGTGAAATTTCTGTGCTGCATGCCCGAATATTTTCGCCAAACTACGTGGCTCGTTCGTGATTGTGTTGTGGGTGATGTCTCGGTACTCCTTTACTGGTTTCGGAACAGGAGCTGCCTGCACCTCCTGAGGCGGATTTTTGAGAATTTGCTCGAGTGAAGGTTGCGGTTTGACCGTTCCGAAGTCCCAGTCGTCTACGGTCTCATTAATAGTGTTGGTTACCGTCAGCAAACTTGTGTTTGTGCTGTCCTCAACCGATCCGGCGGTGGAATCGCTCAAGTCGCTGATTTCAGGCTCAGGACGTTGTCGCATCGCTGCCAGCAGCTCCTGCCGGCTTCTTTTTGCCAAAAACCGGTGTTTCCGTAGCTGGTCAACCGAGCTTCTGGACTGTGGTTTTGACTGAAGGCACTGCTCCACGAAATCCTTGAAATCCGGCGAGAATCGGTCGCTCAGCCGAGGAGGAGGCTGCCTAGGAATCGAAAACAGAGCTTTCATGGGGTGCAGATTGGAAAGCGGCGGTTTTCCGGCGGCCAACTC
This sequence comes from Starmerella vitae, assembly GCA_030584925.1. Classification (NCBI taxonomy): domain Eukaryota; kingdom Fungi; phylum Ascomycota; class Dipodascomycetes; order Dipodascales; family Trichomonascaceae; genus Starmerella; species Starmerella vitae. The sequence continues at coordinate 494,156 of JAJMCB010000002.1, read as the reverse complement.
AATGGCAGTAATGCCAAGCGACCAAATATCTGCACTGAATGTGTAGTCGAGCTGGTCAATGACCTCGGGGGCCATCCAAAACGGAGTTCCCACAAACGTGTTTCGCCTGCTGAGGTTGTTCGACAGCTGGGCAGCCACACCAAAGTCGGCGATTTTTACGTGGCCCGTTTCTGCCAGCAGAACGTTTGCAGCCTTTATATCGCGGTGAATTTTTCCGCTTTGGTGTAGATACGCGAGTCCTTCAACAACACTGTACAGAATCTCGGCAATGGCACTCTCGGGGAGTGTTGAGGGGCGTAGATCTTTCACCAGATCCAAACACGATCCTCCACCAAGGTACTCCATCACGATCCACAATTCAAATTCGTGCATAAAACAGCCGAAATACCGTGTGATGTGTGTGTCGTGGCAGGCTGCGAGAATTTGAATCTCGTGCTGGATTTCTTCAATATCGTCGTCGCTGCTCTCCAAGTCAATTCGTTTGATCGCACACTGTTGGCCGGTAGGCAGGTGTGTGGCCCGAAACACTTTGCCGAACGAGCCAGTGCCGATCTGCTGCAGCAGCTGGAACTGCGTGAACTCGAGGTTCATTTTATTTTTCTCCAGTTATTATTTCACTGAGGTGCCTTAGACTTATCGGGTGATACTTATGGCTTTACTAACTACAGTCACTCTTGCTTTTTCCTTGGTGTAAAGGAACCAAAAAAATTTGGAAATTGCAATTGCAAATATTTACGTTAAAAATTTATTTAAAAAAATTTAGAGATCTCAAGCAGGCCTCACCTGTGGCCAATTCCCCCTGAAACATTTCTTATTAATCATGAGACGGGCCGGCCTTGAGAATTTAAGCCGAATCGCACGGCTTGGGGCGCGGCCCATTAGCGGTTTCGGTTTGCAGGGCCGCATGCAGGACATGAACCAGCTGCTTTCTAAAACCTTGAACAAATCCGCCCAGCAGGCCATCCGTTGCACGCTTATCAACAAAGACGGTAAAGTACAGATCAGTCACGGCGAGTTCATGCGAACCGATTTGATGTCGAGGTTCAGTTTGCTGCCTAGAGACCTGCGAAAGCTGGATGTGTCCACCCACAACATCGTACCGGCTATTCTGGTGCGAGATCGGGCGGTGGTGGTCAATTTGTTGCACATTCGAGCAATTATCAAGCGGAATTGCGTGCTGATGGTTGATCCCAGCGGTAATGATTCAGTTAAGCTGCAATCTTTATTTCTGTATGACCTGGAGCACCGGTTAAAGCAACTGAATACGAAGCTGACGTATGAGCAGAGAGCACTGGAAACCATTCTGATCTCGGTGGTGCAGAGCTTGAATACCGAGTTCGCTCTGCATGCAACCAACGTTCGCAAAATACTGGCGGATCTCGAGCAGAGCTTAGACCGCGAGCGGCTGCAGGGGCTGCTGGTACAGTCGAAGAACCTGAGTGGGTTTGTGCAGAAGGCCAGTTTGATCAGGGACGAGCTCGAGGAACTAATTGACTCGGATAGAGACATGGCAGGTTTGTACCTTAGCACCAAAGCACCGGTGGATGACAGCGATTTGGAGGTCATGCTGGAATCATACTACTCGCAGTGTGACGAAATCGTGCAGAGTGGAGAGCAGTTGCTGGGTAATATCAAAAGCACCGAGGAGTACATTAATATTCTGCTCGACTCTAACCGGAATGCCTTGATGATGCTCGAAGTTCGGTTCCAGGTGGGCATGCTTGGACTAGGTGCTGGCTCGCTTCTGGCTGCCCTTTACGGAATGAATCTAAGAAACATGATCGAGGACTCCCCGATTGGGTTTTTAGCGGTTTGTGGGGGTGTAGGAGTGATTGCGTTGGCCTCGGTGGCTTTTGGACTCAACCGGTTGGCCAAGATTGGGAAGATCAAGCAAAGGTAATCTTGAACCAAAACAAACCAACTAGAAAGTAGATGATGAACAATAAATGAATGCGTTATACGGACTGAATGCATGCATTAAAGGGAGACCATACTACCGGCAGTTCAGTCTGAAACCTTAAATGCACATGATTACCTTGTTTGGAAGTAATGAGGTGGTGTCATGAGACTGGCCTCATGCCGGACTAACCTAAAAAAAACTGTATATAATTAACGAAACACCCACACATTTTTCCACAAATGAAATCCGACACTGCAATGGAAAATCCCTATCTGGAAGAGTTTAAGTCTGGCGACGTTATCGAGGTACTGCCTAACCGTGACCAAATTCCCGACGACTCCGACTCTGCTAGCAAGGAAGATGCTCTGATTAATATCACGGAAGACAAAGAGAACCATTCGTTTTCGGTCAGTATATCTGTCCCTGAGTATTTCGATTCCGGGCTCTCCGTTTTCACGGGGTTAGTTTACTACTGGTGCCTTGGACCGTATTGCAAACCGACAACATACGGAGAGGTCTTGTGTCTGCCTTTATATGTGACACTGAAAATGGCAGCATATGGCATCAACCTTGTACTCGATAAGTTGCTGAACAGGATGGCGAAGTATACAAATGTTCTTTCATTATTTGCTCTCATGATAACCAGTAGCGCTCAATCGTACACCTTTGTCACATTTGTGAAACCGGTGATTGAGGGCTCTGGAAATAGGTTCCTTACGCTGTTTGTCTACACGATAATCGCGATACCAATTATCCTTACAGTCGCTGGCTATTTAAATGCTACTCAGTTCCTTGTACGTCGTATGATGGAGAAAAAGGAAGTTAACGAAGAATCCAAAGATGACAAGCCCGCTAAGAAGGTATCCACCCCTCCCGAGTATATGTTACTGGACCTTTTCATGACATATTTAAACCATGGCGTGCTAGTGATCTATGTATCCCGTATCTACCTTTGGATGCGTACGAAGATGTAAATACTACAATAGACAGTCATATAAACGCATATAAAACCATACTAAATACCACCACTAAATACCACCTAAATAGCACCACATAAACATCCACCACCTATCTGTGATTCGTATATAAACACTATTTGCAATTTATACTAACGAGGACCGAGTTTCTGCAGAACACGAGGGCCTTGCTCCTCCCATTCTTGCCTGGAAATCCACAGATGTTCCTTGTCGGCCATGACATTTGCCAAAACGGCACCTCCAAGGAAAACCATGTGCCGGCGTCTCGGGGGATCGTCAATCTTGATCTTGAAGTTTTGCAGTCGTTCCGGGTTGCCCTTGAGCACCTTGGCCAGCCACAGCTGTTTGATCTCCTTTTCGAGTCGCGAAGGCAGTCCTGCATACATCGATGTTCCACCACTAAGCACGATTCCGTTGTACAGCGAGGTCCTGATGTCGAGGTCCGCCTTCTGAACCGTGTCAAAAACGGCCTCGGCCATGCCTGGCGACTCGCTGTCCACCAAATACGGCTGGAACAGGCACTCAGGTGCGAGGTACCGTTCCGGTCCAATGGTGATAACCCGACCGTCTGGCAGCTCGAACTTCTCCATGAGCACCGTTGTTTCCGTTGTGAGTTTCTTGTCGAACTCCAAGTCGTAGGAAATGTAGCAGAACTTCTCCTTGATCTGCCTAACCGTCTCGAAGTCGGCACTGCGGTTGAATGCATAGCCTCGACGAAGCAGCAGGTTGATCAGCTGGCGAGTAATGTCGCGACCAGCAATGTCAATTCGCTTGATGAGGTGGTTCAAAACCACACTCTCGTACACAGGCACGATGTGGGTGACTCCGTCTCCGCTGTCAACCACCACACCGGAAGTCAGGCCTTGGGCATACAAGGCAAGCACTGCCTGGATGGCCACGTACACTCCTTGGAAATTGTACTTCTCGAACATCGTAGAAACCATCTTCTCTCGGTTCTTAAGCGGGTTCAAGGGTGCCTCAGTCAACAGAATCTTGTCTTCACTGAAATCCTGCTTGCCAAGCTTCTCGTGGAAGCAGTAGTCCCACAAATGCTCCATATCCTCCCAGTTCTTAACAATTCCGTTGTCCATGGGGTACTTGATGTCGAGTGCTGACCGCAGCTCGTTGGCTTCATCGCCCACCATGATGTCTCGCAACTCGCGTCCATTGATCTTCTCCTCAGCACGCAAAATCGGTCGCCCAACAATCGAGGGGAATGTGAAGTCGGGGGCATTGCTGCTCCCATACCCGAGCTTCACAAATCCGGTTCCTTGGTCTAGCACGATGGGCTGCTGCATGGGTAGGTTAACCCTAGAGTTGTGCTGTTAAATCAGCACAGAGGCCGGAACCAGGCGAGTATTGAACTGCTGGTTGCCGAGTATGTAAACTGCTAACTGCCAAACTAAATACGAAATAAAATATGTAAAATTGATTAATCCCATATTGGAGGGAAACGAGGTCCACAAGGAGACACTTTACCGTCTGTACACCGGGATGATCTTATTGGCTGACCAATGGTTTTTTTCTACCCAAATGTTTAAACCCGCAGTTCGCCAGGCCGGAAAGGGCCTCAGATCGTACTCCTCGCAGGCTGAGAAGGCCCAGTCGATGCTTGTTAGCGTTTCCCAGAAGGGTTCAAACCTCGTCAAGACCGGAATCTTCTACAGCAAGGTCGTGGGTGAGCTCGCGAGGTACGTGTGGCTCAAGGAGGGCTTGTATCCTCCTTCCGTTGCCGAGTTCCAGAAGGCATACACCGTTGGTTTGCAGCAGCTTTGGCAGACTGCTTTGAAGGAGGCCAAGAACCCGAGCAAACTCGTCGAGCAGGCCAAATCATACTCGGGAAACGACTACACCCGCTTTGCTGCTGTGGGTGTGCAGTTCCTCGGTATCTTCGCTCTCGGTGAAATGATCGGTCGTCGTCATGTCTACGGTTACAAGGACCACAAGCACGAGTAAAATACATAAATTAATCTAGATTAGACTTTTCCTTCGAACGGGTTCTCTCCTCGTTGTTGGTAGGTAATGAGGTGGTAGAGGCTGGGCTCGTTGCTCTTGGCCTCGTAATATGCAAAGGCACACACTCCAACTGCCACAGCAGCGATTCGGTCGGCCCATTTGCCGATCACAAACTGCATTTTTTTGTGTTTGTTCAGGGTATGCCTTACCTAACTGGTGAACGGTGTGTATGGCCTGCGAGTGACTTTAATGTAATATATATTTTATTTTGTTATTGTAAGATTTACTGGATCTGATGGTCAGCAGAGAAAGTCGTGCCTATAATTGGTATTGACGTGGCTTTTCTGTTCTGATTCGCTGCGAGGCTTTAGAGGGTCATAACTGACACACTGCTATACACTGTGAAAAAGTCGTAAATAATAATTTGATGGAACATGCATTTATTTTTTATTAGAGGGGTAGTCAAAATCGTGGTCGGGTGCTTGGAGAGTATTCACATTAATGTGAAAGTACTCGTCAAACTCCACTTTAAAGGTTCGGTAAAGCAGCATCCCAGCTCTCGCAAGCTCGGTCGGACTGGGATCCGGCTCTATTTTGAAGAAGAAGCTCATCAGTGGTTTTTGCTGTTGACTGGGTGCGCACTTAAAAATAGGAAGAGCCGAAGTGTCCACTGAATGAAGCCGGTTTCTCAATCCGAACCATAACAGGTCCCTTTGGACTCGATGGCCCACTACAATTTTCTCTCTTAAGTACTTGTATAATTCTCGACTTGCGTCTTCATAGGATAGGAAGGCTAATTTATGGGGTTTATGCAGGGATTGACAGCGAAGGTATGAAACTTTCCAGTCCAGAGATGGGTTTCGTGCCATAATGCAGGTGGAGAATAGCTCTTTACCGTAATAACTAACAATTGATGCTTTACCTCCAATACATGTGGTTACGGGTGTGCTGTTCAGGGCCAACCATTTCGTATGCTCTCCGGTACCCAGCGGATATATTCGCATACCTCTTTCTTTTTCGTAAAAATTTGCCTGTGGCCAGTAAAGCAATACCTCTAATGGGTAGTCATGAACTCTGGCAAACTGTAACCACGCATGCCTTTTTTTGTTTGCCATTACTTTGCTTCTAATTGAGACGTGTAGGTTTAGACTATAGATTCGGTTTGGTATTGATTTACAATCAAATAAACCTCAACTTCTACACTAAAAAAAGTCGGGTATTAAAAAAACTTTATTAAGTGAGCAGATGTGAAACATTGCTAATAAGTACTATACTAATCTGGTTGACACACCACCCCCAAATCAATAACTTAAGGGAAATACAACTCAAAGGAAATACAAGTTAGGGTCTAACCGCTTTGGCGGCCTCAACTACCCGTGGATCGTAGTGTTTCCGGAGTAATGCCAACTCCCAAAGGGTGGCCACTTCCGCATTGGCCTGCTCGGGCACCTCGGCCTCAAAGTTGTACTTTCCTCTTCCCACCCGGTCAACAGTGGTAAGCAAAGCGGCAGCCTCAGGGTTCTGTTTAACAATCTCTCGCATCGCTTTAAGTGCAATTGCACAGGACCGCTCAGGAAACTGCAAACTGCACTCTGCCAACCGTTTGGTGAAGGCCAGCAAACGCACCTTCGAAACAGCACGCTTTCGCAAAAACAGCTGCTCTAAGCAAGAAACAAGCATGTCGGTTTCACTGGTAAACTTTCCTTTATGGCTGCTCTGCAAGGACCGGTGACTCTGCTCAATTGAAGCATTTAACGTCATTTCATAAAGTGTTTTGTAGAGTTCATCAATGAAGAATCCCAGATCAGTGCTTCGCTCATGGCCTGCACCTTGACCACGAAGCAGCTGGAAGGCAGTGAGGATACACAGCAGAGACTGACGGGTACTGCTGTCCTCCTTGGTGGTAAGAATTTCGCGCAGAACTTCCAGTAAATCTCCATAGAGCTCAGAATTAATAAGATGTGCAAATTTTGCCAGTCCCTCTAAGGTGACTCCGAGCAGAGTTCGGGCCCTGAGTTTTAAAACGTTCATGTAAAGCACAAAAACCAGCTTTAAAGTCTGGGCCTGAAGTCTTTCACGGACCTTAGAACTGACTCCAAGCTCAGCTTTGCGCATTTCTTCGTCAATTTCTTTCTGTTCCTTTCGGGCTTTCCGCTGGCTTTTAGTTAAGTGGACCCTGTCTTTACGTTTAAGGTGCAATTCAGATTCAATAGACCTCGGCTTGGTATTAGCCAACTTCTCGAGGTCGCCACGGCCCTTCAGTTCAGTGAGTAGCCTCAAATGAACCAGCACACCCACAACCTTAGAGTCTACCTTGTACCGTCTGGCCTTGATCATTTTGGTAATGGCCTGAACAGCCTCAAAGCTGACATGGCCCTCCTCGTCCTGCTGGAAAACCTCGCCAAGACACTGGATACACCTGCTGAAGCTAGCGTCAATTCTTTTCGAGGCCATTTTCTCAGTAACGATGATAATAAGCTCATGACGGTAGTTGAAGTGGGGAAGAGACTCAATTAGGTCACAGGCAATTTCCAGTGCAGTACAGCCCAGCATATACTTATTTCTTTCTGATTTAGAGCCTGTTTCCTCTAATGACTTGCCCATTTTAAAGCTGTGGTGAATCAGTCTGACAAACCGTTTGTAGGCAGCCAACAGACCTTGCTCGTAGTCACGTAGTTTTCTAACCTCCTTAGTAGTCTTCTCTTTTAGTTGTGCCTCCGAGAGCTCCTTTATGTTGTAGCCTGGCACGTTGGCTTTGAAGATGCTGAGAAGTGACACCAGAAGGAGCTGGCGGTTGGCAGTCTTTTTGGTCTTTTCTGCCATATTTAAAAGTTCACGTAGTTTGGAAATGTGTTCTTCGGGATCACCATTGATCAGATCGGCAAACAGAGCAATACGCTCTTTGAGTTCGTTACCACTGATCTCAATATATTCGGGTTCCACGGGCTCCTCGGGTGCTTTTGACTCCTCGCTTTCACTTTCACCCTCATCTTCACTTTCGCCATCAGTTTTCTGTTTCTTAACTCTTTTAACTTTACCGTCCACGATGATAGGAAGTCCTTCGTCCTCCTCATCCACCTGGTTGAACCGCCTCGGGATGTCCTCGGGTTCTAACGCCTCCACATCACCGAGCTGGCTTAATTGGCCAAATGATGTGGATTTAAGCTCGTCATCACGGGGCCGCTTGCTGTTGGCCTTGGAATTTCTTTTCCCCATATTGACCAAAAAAAAAATTCAGTTTAGGGCGAAATTTATAAAAGTTTCAACATGGCGAGATCAAAGTCTAAATCCAAGAAGGAGTTGGACGATACTCCTCGTCGGTTTAAACGAATGATGGAAATGAAAGCTCAAATGGGAAAACCCCGACAGCCCGTAAAACCATCGCCTAAACCATCCAAAAAAACCATGGTTCCGGAACCAGTGCCAAAGCTCGAAATCAAAAAAGGCGAGAGCATGCGAGATTTCAGTAGACGAGTTGACGAGGCTATCCCACTACCCAAAGCTCGTGGGGGAGACAGCCGCAAAACCATCAAAAATGCAAAGAAACACAAAGCCAAAGCGGAGAATTTGCGTGCTGAGTACAAACAGAGGTTGGATGCCAAACGAAGACGTGAGGAGGATGCAGACCTCGACAACATAGACGTGGAAGATGACGGAGAGGATGTATGGGCCTCAATTAATGCCAGAGCCAACAAACCCCGGTTCAACGAAGTTGCTGACCGTCCACCCGAGCTTCCCACTCTGAAGAAGTTCAGCAGTGTTCCCAAAAGTGCCGGATCAATGGCCCGACGACAAGTTTTGGAGGAGGAACGGCAGAAAGTCATTGATTATTACCGGAAAATGCGTAATTCCGAGCCCTCCGTGCCTGCAGAGGAGTAATTATATATTTTATTTATTCGATTTTGGCATTTCATGCTTATGCTATCCCGACTGGGACCGAGGTTCAGGCCATGTTTGAAGCCTCTCACCAGCTTGCCACGCCTTAATGCCAGTAAATTCTCGACCAAAAACAACCTTCCTGAGAGTACGAGCGACTCTGATCTGCAGAGCAACGACCTCTCCTCGCGAATCCCGAAGTTCCCCTTCCACAAAGACCTGCAGCCTTCGCTAATTCCCAAAGCAGACACCCCTCGAGTGACCAAGGACTTCAGTTTTAGACAGCTTATGGAGCGTTTACGCACGTCCACCTCTCCAGTTCTACTGTACATGGCCGAGTCGCACCGTTTGTACTTCATATCGTGCTTTGCCATGGCATTTGTGGCTGCCTACAACCTTTTTGACATGCTCACGTTGGTTTTACCCACTGCTTATGACGCATACGAAGAGGACATGGAGGATAAAGAGCTCGACAAGCTCCAGAATATGACCACATTAGCCAAACGGTTCGGAATCATTGCCGTGATGAGCGGTGTGTACCTGTTCACGAGCCTGTTTTTCGTTACATTCCCCTCCAGGCTGGTCAGGAGAATCGAGCTGGACTCCCAGTCTCGCATAATTAGGCTTGTGACCCACCCACTGGTCCCCGGACGTCCCTCACCAGTGATCAACGTGCCACTCCACGACCTGTACATCGGTTCAAGGGCCAAAGTGTGGACCGGAGACGGATTTTACGGTGCCACAAGCCGCACCAGCTTCTTCTTTTTGCTTTGGGAAAAGAACAAACGTCTTCCGTGGATTGTGGACCGGAATGGGTTCTTTTGGGGCGATGCTCGAGTTGGGGACGTTTTGTTTGGTAAGGAACCAATTGCAATTGCTGAGCGTGGTTTGACATACGACGATGGCCTTAAGAATCAGCTGATTGAGGCGGAAAAACGACGTGCCGAGCTTCGCCGGGAACTCGGTGCGGCCTGGCAGTTCAAGGCCCAAGGACAGCTGATGATGGAGGATCTTCAGAAGTTCAAGGACAAGAGCAAGCAGGCGGTGTTAAAAAGCATTAAAAACCAAAAGAAATTGAAATAGTTACATAGAATCTAACTCTGCTTCCAACATTTGGTGTTCTTCCTCAGTGAGTTTTGTTATCAGTGGAATTTGTAAACTAACGCTTTCGAGTTTGGTAGCGAGTTCAGCAGGCAGTGGAGTCGTTCCCACGGAAATCTGGTCGATATGTTCCACTTCACGCAACGCATTAACATCGATAAAGAAATCCTGGGCTTTGTGGACGATTGTGTCCAGCAACTGCTGGCGATGCAGCCACTGCTCGTCGTTGGACTCGCTAGATCCGTACTCAGCGGCATTATTTTCGTCCAATAGCGGTTCATTTTCACTTTGAGGCTCTCGAGCGGGCTTGTTCCTGCCCCGTAAGCACGACAAGCATACTCCCATGTTATGCGGGAAGTGTGGGGGTATGTCTCTCTCTATCTGTTTGGGCAGGGCAGGGCCACTAATTAATTTTCAACAATGAGCGTCCTCCCCGGTGATTTTGTAGGCACCAGTAAACGGTACGGCCCCGGTATTTACGAAGGCGAGGCTTTGGTCCAGGGAACACTCGAGGAGAAGAATGGGGTTCCGTTCATTGAAAATAATTTTCGGCGGTACCAGCCCGCATTAAGAGACCTGGTTATCGGCACCATTACCCAACGAGGCAGCGATTTCTACCGCGTGTCTTTGCAGCAGTTCAGCAAACCAGCGAAACTCAACCAGCTTGCTTTTGAGAATGCCACCAAAAAGAACAAACCGAACCTCCAACCGGGTGACGTTGTTTATGCTCGAGTGTCGTTGTGCCAGCGGGACTTGGACACTGAGATCGAGTGCTACGACAGCAAAACGGGGAAAAGCGCTGGGTTCGGCCAGCTTAATGAGGGAAACATAATAAATATCGGCCTTGGGTACGCTCGCCAGCTGCTTTTTGATGGCCACCCAATACTCGAACAGCTCGGAAACAAGTTCGTTTTCGAACTGGCAATTGGAGTTAACGGAAAAGTTTGGGTGAAAGGCCAGGACTTAAGAACAACCATGATCGTTTGTAATGAAATCAAGAAGCATGAAGCATGATCATCGAAACGCTAATTATTTATGTACACAAATCTATCTATTATCTGCCCATATTCTGCTGGAACTGCTGGCCCATGGTCTGCATGAGCTCGCCAACCTTGGCGTTGACCTCAAAGTACTTGTAAACACACCGGTCAATGCACAAACCTTCCTGCTTGGTGAGGTCCGAGTCGTTGTAGGACTGGATGCACTTCTTGTGGCACGAGTCAATCAAGCGGTTGAACATGTCAGCGACGGTGTCCACCTCTGCCTCAGCGTTATCGATCTTGGCTCGGTTAATGGTACCGGTGACGTTTTGCTTGCTGCCCAATCCGAGAAACGACATTAGTTTGAGTTGCTCGGGTAATTTTCAGGCAGGTTTTGCAGTTTGGTGGGAACTGCCAGTATAGCGTTGCCCATACCAGGGGACACACTATACGCCTACCGCACAAACCGGGAACCTCGAGTGCCTCAAACCACACCACAAAACACACACACACCATTCATTATGGCCACACGCACTGCATTAAAGCGATTGACTCTGGAGTACAAATCGCTGCAGCAAAACCCTGCGCCGTACATCGAAGCAAGACCATCCGAAGATAATATCCTCGAATGGTTTTACGTCATTACTGGACCTCCGGAGACACCGTTTGAGGGAGGCCAGTTCTTTGGTGCGCTGACGTTCCCCTCAGACTACCCTTACAAGCCTCCCTCAATCAGAATGTTCACCCCCAGTGGCAGGTTTGAGCCAGGATCTCGTTTATGCTTGAGTATGAGTGACTTTCACCCCGAGAGCTGGAATCCGGCCTGGAACGTGTCCACAATCTTAACTGGTTTGTTGAGCTTTATGTGCTCTAAGGAGATCTCGACTGGAGCGCTCATTTCCACTCCGGAACGTCTTCGACAGTTCACAAAGGCCAGTGTTAAGTGGAACCTGAAGAACGACGTGTTCTGCAAGCACTTTGGGGACATTGTGGAGCAAATCAAGGCCACTGTGGTTGACCCTGAAGGGGTTGAGAACATTGAGGTTGTACCACCCAAAGCTAGTGATCTAATTGCTCACATTAAGACCTCCTACCGGGGTACTGCTTACGAGACAGCCCAGCTGACGGCAAAGAGCAACTTGAAGGAAGCTGCGAGGGAATCCAAGGAGGATTCCACCCCGGAAGTGAATCCAGGTGGCAACTACCAGAATATATTGCTGGTTTTAGGTGCATTCTCAGTTGTTTTTGTTGCCGTTATGGTTATGGGATACTAAAATTGAGTGTTATTTATAAATTATTTTATCATTTTTAATGTTTACGTTGGCCCATTTGCTCCAAGAGTTTTAGCTTTAGCTGCTTTTCTTTGATGCGTTTGTCCATCATTAGCTTCTCCTCCTCCATTTGCTTCAATTGTGCTTTTTGCCAGTCTACAAACTGGCTTTGATTGGGAATTCCGGGCATCATGGGGACGAAAGGCATGGGGGGGAATGGCAATTGTGCCATTTGGGGTAGCTGTGGGTGAGAAACAGGTCTCTGGAGTGGCATTGGTAGTGTCTGGGAACTTGTGTGGGGTTTATTCCGCTTGCGTTTTTTAGATTTTGATTTGGCCTGCATCTCCGCTTCATCATCACTGAATTCCTGTTCTTCTAATGGAACTTCTTCGTCGTTGAAGTTGGACGCATCGGTGCCTTTGGACTTGAACTCCTCGGTAAGAACGTACTTACCGGTGGACATTACCTGGTACACGGATTCCCCACCCAGCTCCTTAAAGGGCTCCAATTCCTCTTCGGATTTGAATTTCACCACATAGTAAGGCTGATCTACGGGGCCAAAGGTCTCTTGAAGTACCCCAACTAATCTCTTGTCCTCTCCGTTCCCTCCCAGGACCAGAACTGCCCCTTCTACCAAAACCTTGTACCTCGCACTTTTGTGTGAAACAATAACCACCGATTTTTCACCCACCGTTTTGATGGTTCCAATTAAGCTCACTGGGGTTGTTTTACTTAAAACAAGATCGGGTGGAGGCGGTACGATCTCTTCTTCTAATACCTCGTTGCGGGTTCTGGGGATTTCATCATCGTCACTTTCTTGAACTGCAGCAGGCGAATTGCCATCACTATCGCTGTTATTGTCACTGCTCTCACCGTCACTGCTGCTGTCACTGTCACCGTCACTGCTACTGTCACTGTCACTGTCCTCACCTTCGCGATCGCTACTTTTTTCGGGCTCACCAATATCGCTTAGTGACAGGACATTCTCGTCCTTATTTTCATTTGCCAACGCAATATCGATTGCGTCTTTTGCGTCAACGCTTTCCATATAGTGCGGTTACAAACTTTACCTGCACTTGAATAATTTAATTTATGAAAAAACCACACGTGATTCTCCGTCGATAAGCTTTTTTAAAAATACCAAATTATTGATAGATAAAACATCGGAAATTGTACTTGAGTTTGCGTCATGCATCTCAAAAGTAATGAATATATTAATTGCGTTTCCAAAGCCTCGTAACCCAAGATCTTACATATATCTAGTTGTTCACTCCGGTGACGAAAACTGTAACAAGTTGAAATGCTGTTCATTTTAATCAATTGTTTTGTGGCTAGCGCCCAAAATGATTTGGCTAAAAGCGCTTTTGATTCATTCATACAAAATTCAGCCATCACCTCACTGCAGGGGGAAATGATGACCCAAACTGATATTAATGCGATCAGTTCTATATCTTCAGAGGTCAATGCTATGCTAAAAGCTTTCATGAGTACATTTTCTGTGTATCCTACGAACACTTTATCTACTTTTGGTGCAACTCCAACTGCAAGTGAGACAACTGCAACCACCCAAAGTAGTTCGCCGGTGACATCGATTTCTTCAATGGAAACGGCATTGTCTTCAACTACTTCAGAATCTCCTCTCGCAGTCTCGTCAAGTACAGGCTTGCTAATTGATACTTCCAACCCCTCACAGCAATCAGATACTACTTTTATGTTGAACACACCGAACTATGCCTTATCTTCAACTGATGAGACTACCACTAACAGCTCCCCTAGTTCTACTGACATCTTAACTACTGTTACAGACAGCTCTACTATAACTACAGACAGTTCTGCTACTGCTACAGACAGTTCCACTACAGCTACAGACAGTTCTACCACAGCTACAGATAGCAGTTCCACTAGTTCCGATAGTGCCTCTGTGGAGAGCACCACCGAAAGCACCACCGAAAGCACCTCAGAGAGTACTGAGCCCACTTCGACTGATTCCTTAACCTCTTCTGAAACTGCTGTTACTTCAACGCCTACTGACCCATTCAGTAACCCATCAATTATCTCGCTATCGAAGTTGTTTATGACCGCTACGGATCCAGCTATTGAACAATCTGCTCTGAGTGCCATTAACAGTATTTACTACAACATGAACCAGGACACGAATGCATCCAGCAGTTCTGGTGTTGCCACTGGTGCTGCCTTCACTACGTCAACAGACACTCAAACAGACCAGACTGATTCCGGCAGCACCTACTCTTCACTTGGAACCTCTACTGCTCCAACCACTGAGGCAACCGAAGCTACTGCCACGTCCTCCGCACCTATTTCCTCCGACATTTCTTCGACTACACTGTCGAATGGAACTGCCTCTGATAGCTCTGACTTAAGCGTGCTTTCTGCCATCGCTACCGGACTATCAAGTGCGGTTTCCGTCGATACTACCGGACTCACTACTGACGACTCAACGGCCACCTCACTGAACTCTACTGAATCTTTATCCTCAACTACCAGTATTGCGAATGCGACACAGGGCTCAAGCTCACTTAGCCTTGTTACCACCGGAATTCTTGGGGGCGGTTATAACAGCACCGAACCGCCAATTATGCTGTCTAACATGGCCAATGTTTTGGAAATTCCAGGCATTGGAATGATTCTAGGCTGGCTTGCGTTTTTTATTTAGACTGACACTATACACATTCATTTTTCTTCCCTTTTTCTTCATTATAATTTAATTACATTGTTCAAAACATATTATTTATGCTGCTGCGATATAATCGACAGATGAGCCTCGAACGAATACTTCTCCGAGCTCTGCTACCACATTACCGTCATACTGTTCTTTGGTGTCCAGCAGGACCACATTAAGGAAACCATCTACTGCTTGTAAAGTTCCGGTGTATTCAATACCGGAAGGCTGCTTGACTATGACTTTACTGCCTTTCAGCTCACTAAGGAACGTAGCTGAGGCATTATTTCCAAAAACCCTCCGAGGCTCACTGGCTGCTGCTTCCTGTTCTGGCTTGGACATGACCGTTTAGTTTTGAAATTAACGATCAATGGTAGTGCGTTGACTTTCAGTAGCCGATGATGTAAGCATGGCGGAGATGGCTTACATAAATTTGTTCAACAAGATTCTCACAAAGAGATTATCTGCGTATCTCAGAATAGACTTAGTTAATTGGTTAAAATTCTTTTTATATACTTGGTAAACGTACCTGGAGTTCCGCATTTAGCTCCGGTGCTTTTAAAAATGAATTTTCTGGCGGTAGCATGTACCCCTAGATCTTCCAGTAGTGCACTTTGGCCAGAAAAAGAACTCCCAAAGAAATATATAAATAAACGACATATCATTTGGATAAAATTATAATAATATTAGTTTTTTCCTGCTCCTCAGCTGGCAGCGATATCAGCGAGCTACCTAAGAAATAAGCAGGTATTTTACACCACCAGTGGACTAAACACCAGTAAATGTTAAAATGGATTAGAATATCACATACTCTAAACGGTGATGAAGTGACGAATGGGGATGTGGATGAGTTTCACGAGGAAACCAACGACACCCATAACAAGGAAACCAGTACCGACAGCACGGAGCATTCCGAAAAATTCCTGAGAGTTAGGCTTAGAGCACTTCTGGATGAACTTGCTGCTCTCACCCACGAAGTCAGTCGCGGTATCAGCAATGTTGGAAATCGAGTTAGATGCCATGGTGTTGAGTTGTCACAAAATGCCTAACCCTCTTACCCTTGATGAAGCCGTGGATCGCGTGTAATAAATATATAAATGATGCTATAATTTGCTTTTCAAACCGCCTAAACGGAATTTCAGCTCCTTTAATTGCTTAGTTTTAGGTTTCCATTCCAGCATTTCTTTTTGGAGTTTGGCAAGATACTCACCGTCAGCTTCATCGATTAGCGCCCTGGCTACCCACGGCAAAACAAACGGGTTGTGTTCAGTGTTTCTAGGTAGGAATTCCGGAAAAACTCCTGCTGACTTTCGGGTCTCGGTTGAAACTCGGACTGCTAGTTTGTAACAGTTTGGATGCGCATATATATTGGAATGGCCCGAGGAAACCATTCTACCAGCCAGTAATGGGCTCAATTCTTTGACAACACCATGATCAGTATCACCTAAGTTGAGCTTACGCACAGCAAGCTGCAGTAAAGGCTCAATCACCATTGGATCAATGGATTGGTCTAGATACACTGCCCGAAACAGGTTGGGATGAGAAACGTTGGTTGCCAGAGCGGAGTACATTGGGACCAGCTGGTCATCAGCACTAGAAATTAGCACAATTTTTGCTCCAAAGCTTAAGATACGAGTTAAGGATTCTCTCAACTGCTGGCTTACTTTGCTTTGATCTTTTTGAAGATCGAACAGTTCCAGTAGAGACTCATGCTCAATGCGAGAAATGGCTTTCATGGCCAGAGATTGGTCTAACCCAACAACCGGTCCACAAAATACGCCTGCCATACTCATTATGGTAACCTTTTGGTTTACCAAAATTTCAGAATCAAGCAGTCTATGCACCAAACCAACCGTAACCACAGATCCTTGAGAGTGGGCAGCAAATAAAACCAAATCGGCCTTTTTTATGCTTTTAAGATAGCTTTTAAGCTGAATGTATAAAAATTCAATCCTCTGTTCTATTCTCCCTTCACCTACAAGCGCAATTTCTTCAATGTTGCAAGCGGGGTAAATTGACTTGACAGCACTGCATGCTTCACCAACAAACTTAACCGATGTACCAGTGGGCTCTCCCAACACAGCACGAGCGACTTTTCCAGGAAAATACCCGTGAACACCAATAACAACGACATTTTGTACCGACTGAGGACCTGATCTTCTCAATGAGTTTGGAGGTTTTATAAAGCTAGCCAGCTTTTCAGTGGTTGATGGATAGGGAACGCTATCAAATGCTGGGAATAGAATTGAATCTCTATTAATATTTGGCTTCCGAAATAAAAAACTTGAATTAAGGGATGGTTTTGGCATTTTGGGAACTGTAATGCGAGGCCCCATAAACTCCGTTAATTAAAGGGCTAGGTCTCAAGACAACTTACATGCATAGTTGTGGGACTTAGAACAATGGCTCTGAAAGTTTAAATATTCACTGTACTGAAAAATAATCAGCAAGTCTAAAACCCATGCGAGATCCTTCCATATCTACTTTCCCAGGTCTTATGAATTTCTTATCTTGATCTGCGATTGTTCTTGATCAAATCGGGCCCAGTTTGGGCTAGGAATATTTTTTTTATCATGTCCCAGGAAGAGATTAAAAAAGAGCTCCGCGAGGCTCTCGCTGTTTACCCCGACTTCCCCCAGAAGGGAATTATGTTTGAGGACATCATGCCTATCTTCCAGAAGCCTGATCTTTTCCGCAAGCTTATTGAGGCCCTTCGTGTTCACGTTGCACCTCTTAAGCCCACGGTGATTGTTGGTCTTGATGCTCGTGGATTCCTTTTCGGTCCTTCTCTCGCCCTTGCTTTAAATGTCAGCTTTGTTCCGGTTCGTAAAGCTGGTAAACTTCCTGGTGAGGTCTACACTGCTGTTTACGAGAAGGAGTACGGCCAGGACGTCTTTGCCCTCCAGAAGAGTGCAATCAAGTCCACTGACAAGGTTGTGATCCTTGACGACATCATTGCTACTGGTGGATCTGCTGCTGCTGCTGGCGAGCTTGTCAAGCAGGCTGGTGGTGAGATTCTCGAGTACGTTTTCCTGCTCGAGCTCTTGTTCCTTAAGGGTCGTGACAAGCTCAATGCTCCTGTTTTTACTTTGCTTGATGGCCAGGCCTAATTAGTTTTAGTACCGTATAATATTGAATGATGTTTAAGCATAAATATATTCTTGAGTCAGTGTGGGGTTGGGTAACCAACCAAATGGACTCCAAAAGACAAACCACAACCGGCTACGTAGCTCCTGTGAAAACCCAATCAGCACTGCTGGTAGATGATGAATTGCGGAATAGATTAGCATCAGTAGGCCCACGAGCTCGAAAGATAGTAAGTGACGGCCATTTAACTGCTGGCACCACTATCCCATCGTATGCTGGCCTTACAGTGGGACCAATGGATCCTGAGCAGATCAGACAGCAATATTTGCTTGGTTTGGAATCCAGACAAGTGAGACCTATTAACGATGTGTCAATTAAGCGAGTACGAGATGAAATTGATGAGGAAGACGGAGATACTGAAGATGACGAGGAGTCAATTCCAACTGTGGACTATAACCGCAAAATATATCTCAGGCCAAACAGTTATCGTTCAATGTCATCTGCAAATGAGGATTTTGAAGAGGCAGCATTCTTAAAACCTAACTGATTCGTTCATTCTGACAAACTTATATAATTCTAAATATTCAAACCGGCTATTTCACCGACTACATCAGATTCTTGGTTGTCTGATTCCTGAGCATCTGTTAGCTCTTTTCTGATTGCCAGTACAGAATCAACAATTACAGCATCAACACCAGCCTTGAGTTGGATTCTGGCATTTTCAGGAACATTGTTCTCAGTTCCATATGTAAAGCAAACCAACCCAGACTCTTTTACGGCCCTTACCAGTCTTGGACACATAACTAAGGGCAATGCCTCGGACACAATTCCCAAAAGATTGAAACGCTTCGAAAAGCGCACTGCCTCCTGTAATGAAGAGGCTCGCACATCCATCATGGGGCTTGTTCCTCCTTCAGTTAAAAACAAAACTGGAATCGACGGTTGCTTTAGTGATAGAAGGATACACACATCAGGATTGAAGCTGGACAGTATGATGTCGCGCTCTTTTTTATGATCAAAAATCACTTTTAGAATGGTGTCCACAAACTTGTTAATCTCAATAACGGTTCCATCCATCTCTTCGGCCTGGGCTTCGTCAAGCATGGGGTACTTGAACTCAACATTGAAACCAAGGCCATGGGGGAGTAGCTTGAAGAGCTCTTCCAGCGTGGCAAACTGTGACTGGATATGGAGACCACGTACATTTCCTTTAAATCCTTTGTTTTTAAAATCTCTTGTGTATCTCATACGTCTGTAAGCATCGTCATAGTTGTGGTCAAGTTCATGATTCCCGTTAAAGTGGTGTACACTGTTGGATCGTTTTTTAAGTTGGGCACTGGGGACGTACTTAGGGTCGACATCTGTATCGATTGAGTCTTTAGAAGGCATTGGTGGTATACCGTCTTGGTCAAAGGCAAACGATTCTTCTCTATTTCGGCGACTGGGGCGTTGGATATTCATGAATTGATCATAAGTCATTGCGTGCATCGGGATATCAAAGCCGCTATCACCCACGAGGAAATCATGATAAATCACTGGAACACAATCTTTGGTCAACTGGACGTCAAACTCAACATATCCTGCACCCAAATTCGCAGCCTGAATGAAGGATTCAACCGTGTTTTCTCCTAATTGTAGACTGCTGTTTCCAAGTGTGTTTTTGCCTAATCCACGGTGACCTATCACCCTTGTGGTTATAAGCGACCTCCAGTAAGTTGCGTTAACATTAATGCCATTGTTATGATGGGCAAATGGCGTTATAATGAGTAGCTCAAAGTTAACTTGACCAAGAATACGAAGAGAATTGGCCTCTACAATAAGCACTGACTGGGTGGTCAAGTTGAGGTCCTGAATTTTGGGCACTTTGGGAGGGGCATACACACCACGGGCAATTGGTACGTTGTTGATACTATAAGTTGGTACGAGATCAAAAATCAATTGGAATTTCGATAAATCCTTAGTGAAAAACGGAATTGGCTCAGTGGCTAGTCCAAGCTCAGGAACTGGAAGGTCCACATAGTGAGGCTCGCTTTGAGAGTTTCGCGCTTTTACAACGAGTGTCAATGCTGTGTCCAACTGAGTGTATCCAGCCTCGGAAACCGGTACTGTATCTAGTTGAACTGGATTCACTGATTTCAATCTAATATCTCTGGAACCAAGTGTTAGCAACACCAGCTTGTCATCGAGATCCTCGAGGTACCGATGACCAAATGTCTTTAGAACCTCATCATCACCCGTTTTTCGTTTATCCAAACTTGTTGTTGGGGTAATAGCATCGAGTGTCACTGATTCTGGAGATGGAAGCTTAGAGGCCAAATTCAGGTTGCCCCTCAATGCAGCATGCTCCTTTGCAGACCAACCGGAGTTATCCAGCACGGTGGCATTGGCTCCAGCCTTAAGCAGTTCATCAGCAACATTTTCCAAACCATCAACTGCAGCCAAAAAAATTGCAGTCCAACCGAACAGAGATTCGCGAGCTTCTAAATCGCACCCGAGCTGAATTAGCATTCGCAAAGTCTCTATGTTGTTGTGACGAGCAGCAATGTGTAAAGCTGTTTCACCACGACTGTTTTCACGGTAGTTAACGTCATAGTTTCCAACTTCTACAAGAGCTTTGCAAACTTGAGCAGCATTCAGTTTGGCGGCCGTAAATAGTAATCTGGGTTTAGGTTCGGGGTGGAACTGCAGAATGTCTGTTAGGGTATGCGGGTGACGGTGGATTACCGCAAGGTCAACTGGCGTTAACTCATCGCTATCACTAAACCCAAGAGGAGCAGGCTCCAACTCCAGTATGAACTTCACCACCCCTGCCAACCCATAGCGGGCGGCGTAGTGGACTGGTGTACGGAGACTGTGGTCGACCGATAACGTGAGAGGAACCAAATCGGTTCTCAAAGCAATTGAATCTAACAAAACCATTATACTTTGGATAATGGAAGTATACGAGTCGTGCTCAGGCTCTTCGTACTCGTGCACATCTTTGTTTGGATCCACCAAGTTGGTACGCGAAACGATTCCAGCATCAATTTGTAGCATACGTTCACGTTCCTGCAGTAAGTTTTTGCCCTCATTAATCATTACCTTGTGTAAGATGTTGCGTTGATTCATCAATTCAACACTGACAACATCGCTTAACGATGCATATCCAACTAATATGGGAGTAACTTCATCAGCATGAACAGCCACAGCACGAAGAATAAAAGTTACAATTTGCTTGGCATTTAAATCACAAGTATGCATCAAATCTGTCACCTTATTCGAATCGTTAGTATCGATGACCTGCTTTAGCATATCCAGGGGGCTCAACAACGAGTCTGGAGGGGGAGAACCACCGCCTGGAAGCTGCTGAAACTCGCCGACATTGGGCGAGATTTTTTTTAAAAGACTGTTTACCGCCTCAATCTTTTCTAGAAGTTCTTGGCCATTGCAAAATCCCAAAATGTTAATTTTAGATGACATGTACTGCGAACGGGCTCTTGTGCCAACTTTCTTATCGAACTTCTTTAGAATCTTGGTGAATCCTTGTTTATTTACTTCAGCATACCATTGTAAATTCCTCAACTGGCTGCGAAGCTCCAAGAGCGTTGCTATGAGCTCCTCATCATCAGCATGCTCACTTTCAGGGATTTTCACCGGTCTACGTTGCTGCTCAATGTGTTTAAGCCGACGCGTGTACTCAGTAAATTTGGAATTGTAGAAATTGTCCACAGTTTCCACGTTTCGATCAATAGCGTAGAAGAAAGGAGCCGTTGTGCGGTCATCTACCACAGTTGATGGCTGCGAGGAGTCTTGGATCTCTTTGGCTGACTGATTAACCAACTTTTTGAGCGTTTTATAGTCGATATACCACTGTGACCACTCGGGAACTTCATTTCTGAGTATTGATTTAGCGAATTTCATGTGTTTGGAATGTCAAAAGAAACAAAGCCGTGCTGCCTACACGTGCATGCCCTCACCCAGACAGAAGATAAGCATGTCGACATGATCAGCGGCCAATAAACCGGCTTTAGCAGGAAATAATGTATAATATTCTATAGTATTAATTATTCGGGCTTAGTCTATCATATTTAACGCACCGATAAATGTCTTGAACACTGGCAGTGATAAACTGTCTTGTTTCAAGTACAAGCCATACCTTCAGCATCTGAAGTATGTCTTCAGTCTTAAAATCGGTTATGGGAAGATTGCTCGCCTGCTGTTGGCTTACCTTACGAAGAACCGGTAATGAACTTTTGAAAATGTCTAAATCTGGGTCAAGTCTTCGGCCGATTCCCTCTAACAGTAAGATGCTAATAACCACCGTCACAAAATCACTTTCCATCCTAACATGATGCTTTCTAACCATGTCCATCATGTTGGTTAACAGATCTCCGATACTAACACTGGCAAGTGCAAATGTGCGTTTCTTTACCTGGTTCACCAGTCTTTCAGTTTTCAAACAGAATATTTCCTTGTCAATAACTGTTTCTGGCGTACGACTCTTCTCCACCATTAAGTCTCCAGCCTTGTATCCGTCAAAAGTGGCAATTGCCTTAAACAACTGCACAAAGTTCACTCGATTGGAGGGGTTTAACTCAGTAACTAAACCAGCATCAATAAACCACAGGTGGGGGATTGTCTCAGCAGTCAGGTTTCCCCACACCGAATCCCATTCCGCTTGGTTTTTTGCAACCTTTAGCTTACCAAGGAGCTCGTTTCCCTTTGGGCCGTCTAGCGAGAGGAAAATGTTTCCGGCGTGTAAGTCGGAGTGAATAAAATTGTTCAATAAAAGCATCTTTAAGAATGCATCTAGTCCTAAGGCAGCAACTCTGCGGTCAAACTCTGTCTGTTTGCAGTACTTAAGCACCTTCTCCATACTTACACCCGAAACCAACTGTTCCACGAGCAATCCTCGACTAGACACATCAAGATGTGCCTGTGGGAAAGAAACCTCTTTGTCCTTTCGGAATTGTTCATTGAATTTGTTCAAGTTGTTGGCCTCTAAGCGGAGATCAAGCTGGCTTTCCATCATAAAGGCAAACGTAGCTACTTCTCCGGGCAACGAAAGCCATTCCATAGTGGGAATTGCATTGATCATTTTGGCCAGAACAGTCATAATCTTTAAATCGCAGTTAATAGTAAACCTGATCCCAGGATGAAGAACCTTCACTGCAACGTCTTGGCCGGTGCTAAGCTTGGCACGATAAACCTGAGCCATTGCTCCAACACCAAGTGGGCGATCATTAAACTCCGCAAAACACTTTTCAAATGGCTTGTTGAAGCTTGCACTGACGATTTTCTTTGTGTGCTCAAAGGAGTGCTCCTTGGCATTCGAATGAAGAGTTCCGAGTTGTTCGCATAGTTCAGCAGGGAAGATATCCGCCCGACTGGCAGCCCATTGGCCCAGTTTAATGAACGACGGGCCAGCAATTTGCAGCGAAAAAACAGCAAAACGGTACCACGCCTCTCTGTAATTTTGAGGAGTAATTCCGAATGCCAGAGGTACTCCACTGAGTATCAACGGAGTAAACAAAAAAAGAAGCTTGAAAAATCTCACCCATATGAGCAGTGGCTTTACAATATACCTCAGAAGCCACTTAATAACACTCCCATAACGGTTCAGTTTGGCTTCGATCTCCTGGTTCATCTGTTCGCGACTCTGATCCAGCATTATCTCCAAATTTGTTTTTTTTTCATCAAGAATGTCGGAATTGGTCAAAGCCAGTGCTGTGCTTGTTAACTTCAGGGAAAACTTTGGAAATGTATACTCACTTCTGCTCTTGGATCCACTTTGCCATTGTGCGACAATTGGAGCTGCATTGAGCCGGGTCCAACTGGAATATGGAACCTGCCTATATGCAAGAGAGATAAGCCTTGCAGGTTTCGGAAACCTTATGGGCTTTAAAAGCATACGGACCAAATTTCTTAAACCTGTTTAGGAAAGAATCAAACCGCACGTGATACTTATTGGACTTCCAATTCTAATAAAGTTGCTGCCAATCCGTCTGAATTCAGGACTGGTTGCCTCGATCCGGCAATAAAAGCTGAATATTCTGCCTCTTTCACCATTATGATGATCAGGGGCTTAGGAAAGTACCAACACATCTGGCGTCCATGGACCAATGTATCTTTAAAACATGCCAAGGCACAGAACAAACCAGTATTATTATACAGTGGCTCAAATATTATTTCTGCTGAAGGCTTGGTTTCCTCACCAATTATTGAAAAAGCTTCTGAGTTGCCGGAATTGATTGACAATTACGTGCCAATTCAACTTCAATTCAGTGATAGAGGCGTCACTCAGGCTTTTAAATCGTATCTCCAGGCCAAAACCGGCGAAAAATATCCGCCATTCTTTGCTACTGTTGTAAATCCTCACTCTATGTTACCGTATGCAGCCTCGACACTTAATGATCAGCAGGGCTTTACTGATTTTTTGCAAAAGAATGCTGAACTGCAAGAAGGAGAATTGGTTGATATCCAAGAAAAGAATTTGTATTGCGAAGTTGACGTGAATGATGTTTTAGAACAGGCATTGATGCAGTACAAGGAGGTCTCAGAGCAGGCCAGCTACAGGTACGTTATGGGCTATTGGAACTCAGTGTTGTTTCGCAAAGATGCAAAATTCATCGATAGTGAGCTCATTAAGATTGCGAACGGAGGAGTTGTGGATCATATAGGAAGTGGTGCATTTGTAGGAGCGTATTCAGTGGATTGGCACTTCCCTGATGAGATTAAGGATTTGGCTAGCCAATCCTTGCTATTGAGTGCTTGTGCCAAGTCTTTAACCTCTAATTATGATTCTACTATCCACAAACTGGCAGTACACCTCGTTGCTGGAATTGAAGAACAGCTTTCAATTCCAACCTCACTCACCTGGGGTCTCCCGGAGTCTTACATGTGGGATTACTTTCAGTTCACAGACGCCATCAAACCGATATGTGACACTTTTCTTGACCAGGAGATTCTCTTTTCTTACTGGGGTATTGTCGATAGTGGCAATATTAATGACGACCTTGTTTACATTAAGCCAGGCATTTCCCACTTGAATGTTTTAACACCATACAGGTCAGTTGAGGAGGTTGCCGATACCTTTGGTGCCTCTAAATCGGAGGTTGCCCTTCTAGTTGAAAAATCAAAGGAGATTTTATGGGAGTTTCGCGATACTTATAAGAGGAGTGAGCTACACACTCGCCGTATATACCAGAGCCATGCTGGACTGGCTCTGAGTGCATTGTCTCAGGTATCAAAAGTGGTTCCGGAGGCAAAAAATGTCCTTTCAACTGCACTCAAACTTGTTTGTAAACTGGATTTCAAACACATGGTCAATTGCGACGATTATGCCTACTCGATTAGGGGTTTGATAGACTACTACTACACCAATAAAGATCCATACTACCTCAACATGGCCAGGTCCTTACACGATCAGCAGTTCGCTCTTTTCTGGGACTCTGAAAATGGTGGATTTTTCTACACGCTTCCCTCGGTTAACTTATTTTCCCGACCCAAATTCACCACCGACAGTTTGGAGCCAAACTACAACGGTGTATCAGCTTTAAACATGCTCGACTTGGGACAATTATGCGACAAAAAGTACACAGAACAGGCAGCCCAAACGTTAAAACTTGCCGGATCTAAGTTGGAAACCGAGCCTTTAACCCATTTATCATTTGTGGATGGTATGTGCTACAAGCCTATGTAATATATCTATCTAGTAAATAAGTTCGGCAGCACCTGAATTTACCTGTTCCAACTCTGACTCGCTGATTCCAGGCGTCCTGAACTTAGCAGGAAGGTCAAGAACAGATTCGAGTAAGACAACTTTACTCGAAGCACCACTTGTGCCGAAGCTCGCCGGTAGCGACTTCATTCCCGAGAGGGGGTGTACACGTGGAGTATGATCGACGTTTTTAGGAAGGATCCTTTTACCCAGGAACTTAATGAGTGGGGTAAACTTATAGGCTGATGGTGACGCTCTCATTGCTGGGATAGGAACAACCCTACACTTTTACCCCAGTTTTACCTGCCAATTTATCCTTATGCTGAACTATGTACTATGTATTATAAAACTAATCTTTACGAGTAGTGTGATAACGCTTACCTCTGAATGCGAATAACCTCTGGTTCAACTGATAAACCTCCATCGGGTCGAGGTCGTTGAACTCCCACTTAATGCTCTTAAACACGTTTTCTACAGGATCAATGATCACGTCTAATTCGTCCTTGAAGTTGCCCATTAACCAGTCCCAGTCCTGCTGGGAATCACGTTCATGAAACCCAGTAACATACACCGGACACTTTGATTCAAGCAGACCAGGAACCGACTTACTCCACAGATCCATCGATTCAGGAGCACCCAATCCCGGGTGGAACAAGAAGAAGGCATCCAAGTACGGATCGTATGGATAGAAGTCGCCTGCGTCATTGAGAGTGTGAAAATACTGTGTGTGGTAGGTTAAGCTCAAGTTGTTGTTCACACGCTCAGTAATTGGGCTATCCAGGTTCAGGTACTGTTGCTGCCGCTTGTCGTAGTAACTCTCCGGTCCGATAAACACTAACTCGACTTTCGTTTGCGGAAACAAAAACATCATCTGCAGCCAAGCATGCCATGGAAGCTGGGACTCCATTCTAGCACCCAAAATAAAGAATCTCATCGGCCTGTCGTTCCAGGTGCTCTTGCGAACCTCAGGAAACATCGTGTATCGCAGAGCAGCAACGCTTTTAAGACCCTCTAAGGTCAGCGGTCCCTTTGGCTTCAACGAGTACGGACTGAATTCATCCAAAATTCCAGCTATAGTCATTGGGTATGTGAGCATTTTAGTAGAAATGGCCAGCTGGAACTCGGTGTTCATTGACGGAAAGTCTCTAGTATAGAAAAACGTGTCCCAGTTCAACAGGTTGGCCACCTGGTCATCGGTAATTGGGCCGGGAAAGTCGAGTTCCGGGAACTCTCGGCCGCTGCGGATATCAGTGTCAAACATGTTCGCTTTCTTCAACACCTCCCATTTCTTTGATTTCCAGTACTCCTTGTCGGACTTCCAGGCCTGCTCATCGTGGTGGGTGGGGACACCAGATTTTTTACAAACAAAACGCACTGGCTTCTTAGTTACCGGACAAAGAGCTCGGCTCATGATGAACTCCGAGCGCTTTCTGATCTCCTCGATAGGCGACTCATTCATCATGAAAAACCGGTTTTTTTCGCTGGGTGCATTGGGATTCGTCGGAGTATCCAAACCAAGGAACTCACGGAGAAATCCACGGGCAACCGGCGACGTGTGTAGTTGCCGAATGCTCCTCCTCACAGCCATAGGCATTTTTCAAGAGTTGAGTGTGTAAGCACAGGCCCCAAACCTGACGGCTTGCCCAAGTTACTTCCACCCACCACACAACACCATGAGAGTTTGGCAGAAGCCCGATTTTTATCTGCTTATTTACGTTAAAGACCTTCACTCACCGAGGCAGGTCCCTTATCTGACCACCATTGGTACAAGATTGAGCGATGTGCTTCTTCCCGAGATTCGAATCTTTGATAGCCGTGGTAAGCCTCTACGTGACCCGAACATGTACGTTTTGGAATATTTGTGCACCGACTCGAATATAATCACCTGCAATGACTCCGAACTTATAGAAGTGGTGTCAACAAAGGCTAATCCGGCCTACTCTCATAGCCTAGAGGCCTGCGACCTGGTTAATATCCACCTGGTGCCCAGTGTAGACGAGCTGCTTGAGTCCCTCAAGGAGCAACTGAAGAGCCAGGGTTATGATTCAGAAAAACTGAATATGATCTCCTATGATGGAAATAATGTCATTACCACCATTCCCAAGCATCTGTCCATCAAAATCGACGACGAACTCGAGTTGAAGGTGGTTTCGCCAAAACTTGTTTCTGGCAGCATCAGACTCGCATCCAAATCAATCAATGCCTTGCATGAATTTGTAGATAACCTCAAACCTACACCTTCCACCCCTGTTTCCGAAGAGACGCAAACCACAGCCAACCTGACTCCGCAAACGCCTTCGCAAACGCAACCAACGGCCAACCACAACTCGGAGAACTTCTCACTTACTTTCAGGTTCTACTTGCCAATTAAAAGAGAGAG
Source organism: Starmerella vitae (assembly GCA_030584925.1). Classification (NCBI taxonomy): domain Eukaryota; kingdom Fungi; phylum Ascomycota; class Dipodascomycetes; order Dipodascales; family Trichomonascaceae; genus Starmerella; species Starmerella vitae. The sequence continues at coordinate 466,249 of JAJMCB010000002.1, read as the reverse complement.
AATCGACAATTTTTGTCTATTTATTGGTGCTTTTTTGACGCTGGACATGCTTGTTATGACTCTAGGGCTTGCTTGGCTGAAACTCATAGATTCGATGATTAAGAACAAGACCAACTACTACTTATTCTTTCGAGGAATCTGCTACCTCCTTGCGTCTGTAATTGTCCTTGACACGATTCTTAAAAAGTATTACAAGCTTATGGTGGGCCAATTCTTTGTTGAGTTTGCATTCCCTAAGATTTATCCTGAACTCGCCATTGACTGTAACGACCCAATGATTATCAAGGCTGCCAAGATGAAACTTGCTGAACAGAGCATCGATTTTGATTCTTTGCTGGATGCACATATCATCGAGCCTTTGCTCTACGAAAAAATCACTGTCGCAGTAGTATCCATACTGCCTTGGATCCTCAGGCAATGGTCTAGCTGCATTGAAAAACGGCGTTCAGCTCTTTTATCCAGTATTAAAAAGGCCATTGACCTACAATATGAAGATTTAAAGAAGAAAAAAGAAGCGGAGTTGGAGTTGGAGAAGGAGAGGGCCAAGGAATTGGAATTGGAGAAGGAGAGAGCCGATTTGGCCAAGTCTAATCTAGAGTCTTTTGAACAAATTGACTCTACTGAATTGTAAAGTTTACATGTTTTAAATCTGCATATATGATATAATAAACCACTTGCTGTGTTTCCGAAACGGATTAGTATTTATTAGGGTGTATAATATAAGCCCACCCTCAGGGCAAGATCATCTTCCCTTGCTACACATGCTGCATATTGAGAAAGGAGAGTTCGTGGATGAAAATGGCCGAATTGTTGTTTTGAAAGGCATAAATTTCTCAGCTGATATCAAAACTCCTGTTGATGGCTCCAACCGGTATGTTAATACGCCCTGTCGTCTGGAAGAGGCCGATGAACATTTCCAAAGACTCAAAGCCATTGGTTACAACTGCATTCGGTTCCTCTACACCTGGGATGCCCTTCAACCGGAGCATCCAGATGAAATTGACTGGGAATATATTGAATTTGCAATTGCACTTGTTCGCAAAGCCATTGAAGAGTACGATTTCTACGTTTTTATGGATCCACACCAAGACATTTGGTCACGGTTTAGTGGAGGTAGTGGAGCACCTTTGTGGACACTGCATGCAGCTGGATTTGATGAAAGGTACTTCCATGAGTGTCATGCCGCCATGATGTGGAACCCAACTGCTAAAAAATCGGTGAAGATGCAGTGGGCTTCTAATTATCACCGTTTAATTTGCCAAACAATGTTCACATTATTTTTTGCTGGCCCAGAGTATGCCCCTCTTGCGAAAATTAATGACATAAATGTTGGAACATACCTTAAAGACAAGTACTTTTGGGCAATTGGTGAGTTTATGAAGCGAGTGAATGAGGCCGACTTGGGTCCAAAGCTTTTGGGTTGGGAGTCGCTTAACGAGCCTGGCCATGGTTTAATCGGATATGAGGACCTCAGCAAGTTCCCCAAAAGCAAAACCTTTGTCAAACTCGGTACTGCCCCCACACCAGTGCAGGCAATGCTTCTTGGACAAGGTATTCCCCAGAAGGTTGAGATTTACAAATTTACTGGATTCGGTTTAAGAAAGCTTGAATTGAACGTTACAATCGCTCCCAAGCGTGGAACATGGCTTACAAAAGAGGACCTGGCAGAACTCGATGAAAAGTACGGCTGGCAACGTTCTTGGCCTGGAGGTTGCATTTGGGAGCTTCACAAAATCTATAATTCCAAGACTCAGGAATTGATACGTCCCACGTATTTCCGTGATGCCCACCACAAAACTAACGACACCGACATTGTCCTGCGCAGCAAGCAAGCCTCTTCGCGCAGTCCAGATAAAATTACTGAAGTGCCAACGCAGAAATCAGACATCACATTTTCCGGGCATGAAACTCCTGAGGAACTCAAAAAACTTAATGAGAAAGTCAAGGATGTTACACATGACCGACACGGACACGCTCGCATGAATGACGAGCTCGAGAAGCATGTCTTTATTGACAACTTCTACGTTCGTCACTGGAAGCAATTCTCCGAACTGGTCACCGGTATAAATCCCAAGTGGCTCCAGTTCATGCAAGCACCAGTCAATGCACCTCCACCAAATATGGCGAAACTCTACCCAGGCTTGATTGACCCCAAAAAGTTTGTTTACACGCCCCACTTCTATGATGGTTTGACGTTAATGCTCAAAAAATGGAGATGGATGAATGTGGATGCCATTGGAGTTATGCGGAACCTGCATTCCAGTCCCCTTTCCGCCCTGAAATTTGGTGATTCCGGCATCACAAAAAGTTTCATTGAGCAGTTTGAGTACCTTAAGCAGGAAGGTAAAGATCGTCTTGGTCAGGACGTGCCGCTTTTGATGTCTGAAATCGGCATTCCTTATGATATGAATAATAAAAGTGCTTACACTGATGGGTACTGGGACAACCAAATTCGAGCAATGGATGCCAACATCAGTGCCTTGGAAAAGAGCCACTGTAACTACACATTGTGGTGCTACGCAATCCACAACTCACATGAGTTCGGAGACTCATTTGCCGGAGAGGACTTGAGTATCTGGTCTCGCGACGATATGGTGCCTGAGCTTGAGGGAAAGCCTGAAAATGGTTTGAGAGCAGCGGTGTCGGTGGTTAGACCCTCACCATTGGCTCTTGCTGGGGACTACACCTACACTGACTTCGATATTCGGAAAAATACATATACGGTTACTGTGGTCCCCAAGGTCAACGAACCCAGTGAGTTCTTTTTACCAGAGCTTCACCTTCCTGACGATGATGCATTGGTTACAATTAGTGTTACCGGAGGTCGTTACGAACGAAAGGGCCAGAAACTAATTTGGTACCATGACGAACTGAACCAGCCTCAAACTCTCACCGTTCAGGGCGTTCCCCGGTTCCACGATTCGCTCTACTCCTATTTTGAGGGTATCCACCATGCTTTCAGACACATTGGACACCAGTTCAACATTCTGGGAAACAAGATCTGTGGAGTTCGTCACAGTCGAGAGCATTACTACACCTAAAAGAGACATGTCACTATATATATATTAATATTGAATGGGTTTAATATTGAATGAATATTCATATTAAATGGTTGGTTTAGACAGAAATTTCACTGTTTCCGGCACCAGAATTCGATGAGCCACTGTTGGCAGTATTGAAGTAATCAGACATCTCCTCATCGAGTTGAGCAGCAGTGCGGGGTTTGCGAGGAGCCTTCTTGTTCCCAGTGCCCTTCTTAGCGGCCTTGACTGCATTCTCCTGCTTCTTGGTCTGCTTACGGGGCTGGTTCTTGCCAGACTTCTGGGGTTGGGCCTTGGTCTCGCCAATACGGTCAGCAAGAGACTTCTTAGGGGTAACCTGCTCGGCATTCAACAAGATCTGAACACTGAGACGAGCCTTTCCACCATCAATGGGCTCGTTGTTGAACTGCTCAGAGAGCTTCTTAGCGGAGCCAGAACGGGCAAAAGTGATGGTGTACGAACCAGTAGAAGCACCACGAGAATCGTAGGTGCCAGTGACCTTCCTGATGGGGCCAATCTTGCTCTGGAAGAACGAGCGGACAGCAGCCTCATCAACGTCGCGGGGGAGGTTGGAGACCATGACGCGACGAGCAGAAGAGATTGGATCCATTGCAGCGGCAGCGGCAAGAATCTTGTCGTTCTTCTTCTGTTTAACAGCTCTTAAAGAGGCAGCAATGGTCTTACCAACAGGCTTGCCGGCAGCACGACCACCCTTAGCACGACGGTTGCGATTAGCCCTCGAGATTCCGCCCTTAGCAGATCCGCCAGTGGCAATAATAGCGTCCAAACCTTCAACGATGTTGTTAGACATAATTTCGGCAATTGCAGTTCTTGTAAGAGTGATGTTGGGGCAAAAAAAGGGGGGTTGGCTATGCTTCCTTTTAAGAGGGTTATGTAACACTCCCACCATAAAGTACGTGTTCACACAACCCAAAAATCAAGGGCTAGGCGAAAATTTCTCATCAGAAATCCAGCGATGGCCACTGCAGGACCCCACCCACACGCTTCCGGCCTGTTCCAAGTGAATGGAACCGAGGCCTCCCAATCTTACTTAGTACATAAAATAGCAACAAATCCTGGGGAAATTGAATAACATTCCACACTAGAACCCTTAATAAACACCTTTAATGCTGACTCGATAACGCTTACATCACGTAATTGCACAGCAATGACTGCATGTTTGATGTTTGGGCAGGATTTCCATATGCTTTGGATTGCTTCGAAAAACGGGTTAATTAAATAGTCATTATACACTGTGTCGCATGCCACAATGATCCCGTTGTCAGAAATACCCTCAAAGTCGTGTTTCTCCCAGTCAAATTCACGAATCTCTACATTTTCCAGCTCTTTGCAATTCCTCGCACATAATTTCAGTAGTTCACGTTGATCAGTGACAATAAATCGTTTGACCAGATCATGAATAAGTACAGCAAGGGCTCCGGTACCGCTACCAAGCTCAATAACTGTTGTTTGATCCCCAAAATAATGCGCAAGAGGTGAGGTGGATCGAATCCATTCCGCAAATCGCGGAGTTGTGTTCCATACACACCCACCTGTGGAATGCTGGTATAGTAGAGAAAGTGACTGAGACACGTTGAACTCGCCAAATGACACATCATCAGACCTGGAAATTATCCCCAAGCTGTTGTCAAGAGGCTCTAATGAGACTGTAAAGACATACTCCTCAACTTCGTCTTCAGTTCGTAAACGAACTGACATGCATTTCTAGCTACTGTGTCCTTCAAAGCAAACGGTTGTCGCTTGCGATGAAGGGAAAAAATAAGTTTAGGAAAAAAGATTGCTGCGGGGGGCGAGGGTGATCTATATGCCGCTTAGGTAATAACTGAAACTGTAAGCACCTATGCTTGCATTGGTAATCATGTAATGGATTAAGGGTTGGGAAGATCATTATGCAGTCTTCAGACCTTTTAAATGTATGGGTAAATTGAAATGCACTAATGTAGAATTTTGCTTCGTATCATCCACTGCAACGCACTTAACTTTCATGTAAATGTGTAATTCGTTTGAAATAGAGACCTGCGGGTATGATTGCGAGAACAATGGTTTTTTAAGCTTTCTAAAATATTGCATCCCAGATAAAAGTGAGCTCAGTTCTGTGGGGTTAGCGCTATTAAATTTGAAATCTAGTTTTGAAAATGTTCCAAAATTAATGGGAGCCTCAACAACCATTATAGGGCGATCTTTATCCTTTAAAACCACCCTGGTGAGTAAGTTCACTTTAAGATAGCTTATCATCATATCAGGATAAAGTGCCATAGAAGGCTTTTCAGAAGGATTAACAAATAATTTCAATATTGTCTGGATGTAGAATGGTTGTGTAACATCAATTGTAATTATATTGGGCAGCTCTGCCTTAAAGTTAAGCTGAAACCAATGGGCTGCGGTGTCTTTACCTGCAGCATATTTCAGCATTTTTCCAAAGCTCTTGCTATCTTCATACCACATACCTACCTTGACCTGTTTGAGAGTAGTAATAATTCTCTCAAGTGGGATGACACTTAAAGGAACCGGCGAGAGAAACAGGCTCTTGTGTTCATGCCAGTGAAGCGTAACCTTCTTTAAAAGCTTGACATAATAGCCCATTGAGTAACTTACACTAGCCAAAAAGTAATATTTCACCTGAATTTTGTCGGTACTATCTTCAGCATTTAAGCTGGGTAACAGATTATTCTCACCAATTTCGAACGAGAAAGGAAGAGTAATTTGGCCGATTTTATACGGACTTTGGTGTATTATTTTTTCGACGCTTAAAAAATATTTATGATATCTGATGATATCATCGTGTGTACGTGCCACTCTATCCCGGTTCTTTACCACTGAGTTCTTTTTTTCAAAATCAGTGGGGGCATGCTTCTTGGACCGACCCTCAATCATGCCATATAAATATAAATGCACCTTGGTAATTTCTAAATCTTTTCCAGTTATCTTTAACTGCCCAGTTAATGGCTCAGTGGAGAGATTCGATGAATTGGTAATATTGAACTCCATTGTGTTATCTTAACGATTATTCTGTTCTTAATTCAGTATGATATTTATACGCTGCAACGCTTATGTCAATCGGGTGATCAATTGGGTGATTAGTACTTGCTTCGCTTAGCGTTTTGGTACCCCTACTGTCTTATGTAGACCTGTTGAAGATAGGTGGGGAACTTAGTCCAGAATGGAGATGATAAAGTGTATGTGAAAAGGAGAACAAAGTTTAAGTATAATAAACTACACTATTATAATAACATTGGTATAGAACCTAACACTTAGGTACTTACTGATTAACTAACTTACTAATAGAAACATGTTAGACAAGATGTAATACAGGCCTATTTCCATATTACCCAGCAGCTAACAGTATCAGGCCACTTCTTCTATAGACAGTGTATACCTCTGAGAGTATTCCTCGAGCAGCCGAAGGTAGATGAGATGACACTGTGGTGGTACATGAGGTACTGCTGGCTGGGAATACAGAAGTACTACTGGAATGACTGTAGTCGAATGGGTGAGATAGTGGATAAACTTTTCTCGAAGGGAAAGATTACCACCATTGAGGATGCCGGGCAAGCTTTTATGGAGAACTGGTTCCGCTGATATCAGCCGGAAGATGGCTATTGAGGGCAGTGGATGTGTACCAACTAGAGGTTAGTCTGTTTCGGATCGTTACACATCAAAAAAAAAAAACAAAGAAAGGATGAGCATAGACGCAAGGAAGACTATAAAAATTCTCTTAGATCGATATAAGAATGAAATGGCAAAAACTACCAACTTTCACACACTACCTCCCATATCATGAGAGATGCTGAGACAGCAGTTAGACTTGAAATTGCTGAAGAAGACAAGGACAAGGACAACCACAGTGAAAATGATAAAAGATATCTAAAAAAATTAAATCAGTCCAGGAGGATAAAGGATATGAATACGAATCTGGTCTTATTTGAATCCAAATAATGTCCTATATATGTACTATCATTATAAAATGAGCCATTGGGTAGATTGAATTAAGCAATGGTGCACATGCAGGGGATGAAGTTCTCAGCAGGCTGCTCGACTTCAGTGGCAGGCTTGTGCTCGACAGGGGAAGAAGTAGTAGGGGCAGTAGTAGAAGGCATTGAAAAGGTAGTAGAAGTGGTTGTTGGTAGTAAGTTAAGAAAGGATTTAGTGCGGTTTATATAGTTTTATTCCAGGGTAAAGTGTTCTTTTCGTGAAAAAGTATGTTTAATAACTCACACGAGAAATTTTCACATACTGCTAGAAATGAGACAGAAAATGAGAAAATAAAAATTATGAGAAACATTAGAATGTTTTTTTAATATAGGTTGTATTTTTTTTAAACTCATAAAACGTCATATAACACCACATCTCTCAAACACTGCCCGCCATTGACCACTTCCTAATCGGGAAGTATTGGGTTAGTGATTTCTAACCACGTGAAATAATTTACGGATTTTAATTTAATGACGTATCTTGGCATATTAGCGGTGTTTTTTTGACATAAAAAAGCAATATGCTTCAGATTTACTCTTACGGTTTCGTTCTTCGGTAAGGATACTTTTAATAGAATTCTCCTCGGGATTTTCTTTCTAATTATTTTTTAATCCTAATTTAAATATTTTTTATTAACAAAATGACCTGAAAAATGAGTAAATATGTGGCTGTGTAAGTCATTAACCCGTTGCTTGATAATGATTTTTATTTACATACCCAATTAGGTATGCGGTAATGGCGGGCAGAAATTTGGTAAAAGCTGTATAACAGACCGAATTCTAAAGGGTTTTAAGTAAGAATTCAAGAAATGTTTTTTAACATTGTTTTTAATGAAACTAAAAAAGTCTGTATAGGGCTACCTTCTCTCGTTGTATTTTTGTGGCATTATTCCCATAGTTAAGCCATCTTAATTGACCTTTACCTAGAATAAAAAGGGTTTGAAAAAATAACTCAACCAATTAAAGAAATAAAAACTATATAAACCGCACTAAATTCCTTTCTAATTTACTACCAACAACCACTTCTACTACCTTTTCAATGCCTTCTACTACTGCCCCTACTACTTCTTCCCCTGTCGAGCACAAGCCTGCCACTGAAGTCGAGCAGCCTGCCGAGAACTTCATCCCCTGCATGTGCACCATTGCTTAATTCTCTGAGATTAACAATCTCCATAGTTTATAATACTATATAAGACATTAAAATGGAATTCTTTTGCTTATTCTTTTTCAATTTTCCAATAAATAGTTTTAAAAACTAGTTTTTCTAGTAATGTTTCGAGTTTTTAGGAGTTAATTTTTTTCATTTTTAGATATTTAGTTATTTATTTTTGATATACTAGTGGTTCTGTATTACCGTTCGAATATTTCTCTTTTGAACCGCCCCGCCTCTCACCCCTACCATATACGTGTTTTTAATCTTTTTGTCAAATTCTGGCAGTATTTTTCATTCGACACTTTCTATTTTTTTTTTTATCTTAGGTGTGGAAATAAAATCAATAGATTTGCGGGATTTAATAATCTTATACTTTACTAATGTAAACATGACCATTTCCCGATTGGGTATGTATTAATGGCGGGCATCCAAAACATGAAAACCGTTTTATCAAAGCAGTTTTCGATCTAATCCTTTTAATTAATTTTTTTTAACGCTCTCAGTTCTACAGAAAAATGGTATATATTTTTTCTTTAACGTTAATTAACTGTTTTCCTCATAAACGTATGTTTTAGGCCAATATTTCAAGTAATGTGGATACAAATACGGAATATTAAACATAACTAGGGTTTCAACTAGGGTAGAACTAATATACTATATAAACCGCACTAAATCCTTTCTTAATTTACTACCAAAAACTACTTCTACTACCTTTTCAATGCCTTCTACTGCCCCTACTACTTCTACCCCTGTTGAGCACAAGCCTGCCACTGAAGTCGAGCAGCCTGCTGAGAACTTCATCCCTTGCATGTGCACCATTGCTTAATACATGCCAAAGTTCTATAAAATAGTTAACATTCTTTTATAATTCTACAATCAATTTTAACGGAGAGCTAATAGTCTGAATTCATATTACCGAATTTCATTCTAAAAGGTTTTATTTCTCAGTATCCTATAAGGAGTTGCTACTTGGAAAGCGTACACTTTATAGTTCTAGCGAGTAAATATTTCTAGTGGAACACCTTGGAGTTCTTATGTGTGACGGTGATAGCCACTGAGGTAATGTCTATTTACTTAATGTTCTTCTTATCTTTCTTAAACTCGGTAATTAGATAAATAAATAGATTAAATTTCTTCTACACTCTTCTATACAATTCTTTGAGAACACGTGTGTTTAACTGTTCCCGATTAGGAAAGATCCAATGGCGGGCAAGTGAATTGTGAAATGTGCAAAAAGCTAGTTGGAATACGCTATTTTATTTTTTTATATGTTTAAAAAAATCAATAAAACAAATTAATTTAAAAAAAAATCGTTTCCCCCGGTACCATTATGGACTTATGCATTACCGCCAATAATAATGGTTATTTGGTGAAAAAGAGGGTTTCTTGACAGAAAACTATATAAACCGCACTAAATCCTTTCTTAATTTACTACCAACAACCACTTCTACTACCTTTTCAATGCCTTCTACTACTGCCCCTACTACTTCTTCCCCTGTCGAGCACAAGCCTGCCACTGAAGTCGAGCAGCCTGCTGAGAACTTCATCCCCTGCATGTGCACCATTGCTTAATGCATGTCTAAGTTCTATAAAATAGTTAACATTCTTATATAAAATTATTACATTCCTTTTGCAAAATATCTATTATTGAGTGGTTGCTTAGAATCATTTCGTGCTGTCGATAAAGAACAAAAGTTTTAGAGGTCTTTATAAACTAATCTGGTCGTTATTTTCAAAGAATAGCACATATTCATATTTCTGCCTGTCTAATCTCTTCTCTACTTTCAAAACCACCTTGAAATTTATCGCCTGTTAAGTGTGTATTAGTAATGGGGTAAGCTTGAACGTGCCCTTAATAAGGAGCTCTCTGAAATTATTCAAAGCCAGTCCGGGGTAACAATGTACCAAAAAGCTCTGCTACTCTCAGCGGTAGTGGAAAGAATAGGCTTTTTCCTGTGGGGTCTGTACCAGGATGCCCATATGGTACCGCGGTACACTGATGTAGACTATTTGGTGTTCACCGACGCGGCTAGATTTGTTTCTCAAGGCCTTTCACCATACGAACGAGACACATACCGCTATACTCCTCTGCTTGCTTGGATGCTTCTTCCCACAAGTATTGAAAGCTACGGAATGTTTAATTTCGGTAAAATTCTTTTTATGCTCGGTGATATCGTTGCTGGTGCACTGATAATTCGAGTATTAGAAAAGCAAGGCTACTCACAAAAACAAGCTTGCTTGTACTCTTTGATCTGGCTTCTCAACCCCATGGTTTGTGCTATAAGCACGCGGGGATCGTCGGAAGGTCTTCTCGGGGCAATCGTTATTGTGATGCTGTGGACAGCAGTTACCAAGCGATACTTTTGGGCCGGTCTGGTTACTGGTTTTGCAGTTCACTTTAAAATCTACCCGTTTATCTACATTCCCACTATCTTGTGGAATATGGGCCCGCCCACATTGAACCCGTTTATCCGAAGCAGAATATCATTTATATCCGCAACAGTGCTTGGATTTGCTTCATTCACAGGACTCATGTATTACGTGTATGGTGAGGAATATCTTGTGCATTCATGGCTTCACCATCTAGTTAGGCTTGATCACCGGCACAATTTCAGTGTGTACTCCACCATTCTCTACTACGCTTCAGCAAGCAAGGATCCTAGCCGGTTTGCGTTCGAGCACTGGGCGTTTGTGCCGCAGCTACTCCTTTCGGCAGTTTTAATCCCAATGGCATATGCTCGTAAAAATCTCGCCTGTACCATGGCGGTTCAAACCATTGTGTTTGTTGCCTATAACAAGGTGTGTACGTCGCAGTACTTCCTTTGGTACATTGTACTCCTTCCATTCTTTGTGCCTAAATTCATGAAATCGAAGTCGGTGGCTACATGTGGCCTGATGTGGGTTGTATTCCAAGGACTGTGGCTGTATTACGGTTTCCAGTTGGAATTTTTGGGTGTGCCCACATTCGTGCCTCTCTTCGTTTCGACAATACTGTTTTTCTGTGCAACGAATTTACTTGCATGCTCGCTGCTGGTTCTCATATAGTTATATTTATTTAAATAATGCGAAATGACCTCTTAAAACGAAGTTTTCGCAAAAGCTTTACAATATACAAAGCCATTGAGAATAGCTCCTCCTTAAACAGGAAGAGACATGCACTCTGAAGTGCACTATGAAGTATCTTCATAGACCAGCCGTTATACATGCCAACAATGTACTTCAGCCAGTTCTGTGACTTGACATCTCCGCGAACCTCACCCAACTGTTGGCGACTCTTCATTGTAATTAGTGGATACGTGATGGTTGTGGCAACAATTTTACTGAATGCACCCAGTAAAAAAATGTCCAGCGAATTAACACTTCTCCTCCGCTGCAGGGCAAGTCTCAGTTGTTCAAAAACACTGTAGTTGAGAACGGGATTCGCAATAAGCATAAGCGAAGGCCCTAAACCGCTCAGAAAAGTGGTCAATCCATCATTTTTAATGATATCTTTAACTGTTGCCAGTATATTCTTATCATTAACCATCATTCGTGTGTTGACCACCCATATAGGGTTGGTCAACAGTGCCGTAGCTGCCCCGGAATAAGCGCCTGTAACCATCGACTGAACGGTTGAGAGGCCACCTGCCTCGAGGTACTTCGATTTCATACCTTCATAAAAGTAATAATAAACAAAATTTGTTAATGTCATGCCATAAAGGGCAGAATCGAGACCGGCATAAAGGCTGCCAACACCTTCATTGGCAATAATCCGTTTAATAACCTCAATTATACTACTCTTTTGTGACTCAATAGTAGTTTGGGCCCTTGTGCTAAGTGTAATGAGTGGATAGGTGACTACTGCTGCGAGTGCTCCACCTCCGGCTCCTGAAATCGCGTGTACTAGCTGATCTGACATGTCGAAAGGTTAAGCTGTGGTTTAGGGCAACCCCGCATTTTCAACTCTCACCCCCCCACCAATACTTAACCCGGCAGTCATATGGGCGAGGATCCTTTGACACTGGATGAAATTGTTGACTACGTCTCACAAGGTAAAAGTGTTCCTGGAATCAAGCAAATACCCAAGAAGACTTTGGGGCTCGATCAGGCATCGAACAGCAGTACACCAGTAAGAGCCAAACCGTGGGAGACCCAACAAGAAAGTATACAGGAATTAAATCAAAAGTAAAATATAAACGTTAAATTTCATTAATCGGAATCGAGTGTGACTTCCATACCAGGATCCTGGTTGCCATGCATAAGTGACATGGCAAGTTCAAAGGCACCCAATGCAGCTGCATTGGTTGGGAATGACCGAATCAACGATACTGAAAAGCCTCTAAAAAATGCTTTGGTCCCCCCTCTTTGATATACAGCTCTGGCAGCGTCCATCCAGGATTTGTATTTAGGATTCTCAAGGCTGTCAGTCAAGATTTGCTGCTTTACAATGTCAGAGGGGTAGGCAGCGACCCAAAACAGGGTGGCACCGAGCCCTCCAGCCCAAAAGCTAATGCTTGGAGCACTCATGTTGGTATTCTTCTTGAAGTAGTCACTAAAAATGTCGTACCCACCCCACCAAAATGCAAAGTTGGAGCGAAAAATCATTGTGGCTCCAAGTCCATGGTATAATCCTCTGAAAACACCACGTTGCTGAATTAGCTTTGTAGCACAGTCAATTGGACCAGTGTAAAGCTTCGATCCTGCTTTGTCGTTGTACTGAACTTGCAGCCTTGCCTTCACATGCTCAACAGGGGTGGCTACCAAACTAACCGTCCAACCAGCAGCAACAGCGGAGATGGTCTTACCGATAAACGGGAGCTCTCCAGGCGGAAGATCGGGCCAAACGTAAGTTTTCAGGCACGACCTATAGTTAGTTAGAGAACCCATGGTGATTGAATCCATAAACATCCATCCCAGTAGTGGCGGAGTTGCACCTTTATAAACACCACGAACGCCATCAATTTTCACTGTTTTCAGTAAACAATCAAATGCGTTTTTGTACTCGGAATTGGTCTGCATTCGTACCTTAATCGTATCAAATGGATGGCCTACTAGCAATTTTGTGATGCCACTGAATATTCCAGCCACAAAGCCGGAATATCCACCGCCATAACCATCTCCCATACTCATCGTGATAGTAAGTCGTTTTTTCAGTAAAGGAATACTTTAGAGCGAAATCGGTGCGAAAGCGGTAATAAGTGGTTAGGTCACGACATCCGGACTGTGGTTCAAGAGGTTAGGAAATTGTGGCCTCCTCTCCTAAATAAAATATAATAATGGCCCTACCACAGCTACCAGATGAAACGGTCGTTAGTGAACTTGTATCACATGGAAATGTGGACTCTGCATTGGAATTATATGCAAGTGTTCTTATAAAAAGCTCTGATTCAAAGTCACAAGCCTTGCGCTGCAGGGAGTACGTGGAATTGCCTGTTAACTCCGTCATTTTACAGAACTCATTACTTCGAAAGGCCGTATTTCATGCAATTTTCAACTTGAACCTTCTACGTGACTCTTCAATTGAGACATATTGGGATATAATTAGCCACTATGGGCCTTCAAATTACGAAAAGTGCTGTGACTACCTAAAGGCTGCCCCACACTCAGTTCCTCTAAAGCTTGGCCGCCTACTTCTTTATAAATCAGAATTTGGGTCTCAACTACCCGAAAAGCAGTTCCGAGCGGTTTTAACCATATTCTTTAGCGTTCCAAAAATAGTCGAAACCGTAATTACGGAATCATGGCTCCAGAAACTCAAAAAGAACCGGGGGATCAACCACGAGACTGCAGTTTTGATAGAATTGGCTGATGAATTCCAACCACAAGGACCAATTCACAGCCTGTGTACGCTCTTCCCTGACCTCTCGCCCATGAAGGCAGCCGCAGTAATGAAAAAGAGTCAAATTTCTCTTGAAGACATCACACAAAACATATTGGATGATCCAAATTATGTTGAAAATATGTTGAGCCCCACTCAGGGGCAGAAAAAGTCCCGACGTGAGTACATATCTATGGAAGAGCGTAAGAAGCGCAAAGAGGAGAAAATCAAACAAGACAGCAAGAAATTCGTCTACAAGTACGTTCCACTTGAGGATATGGATCCAGAACCTGAGGAAGCTGAGTTGGGCCTGGAGCCTGATTACTTTTCAAAACGCATTGCTGCCGAGGAGTCCATGCTTCAGGCATGGTGGGATCAGAACCGGTACGTGTTCCTGCCTGAAAACAGAAATTCCAGTGGAAGGTCAATTCTTCGCTCGCAATTGAAGCATGGTGAGTCTGAATGGACGGATGAACAGATTGAAGCTTGGGCTGCGAACAAAGGCCCGATAAAGGAACGAAAGGAGCCTAAAGAAAAGAAGGACCAGAACGACCAGAAGGGCCAGAACGACCAGAAGAAAGCTTCTAATGCCAAAGACCAACCAAAAGACCGTTCGAAAGACCGTTCGAAAGAAAAGCATTCAAAGCATGATCCCAAAGAAAGGAACCGGAAACCCAAGAAGAGAATAGAATAGTTATTTATTTATTTAATTAATTAAACATTAAATCAGTCATCAAACCCTTCAAAATCACTCTCTTCTTCGTCGCTTTCAACTTCGCTACCCGACTCTTCACTGGATTCCTCACCAGCTTCGCTTCCGCTTTCCTCCTCAACCTCTTCGTCGCTGCTTTCTTTACCAACTTCCTCTTCTTTAGGAGAGATTTTTCTTCTTTTAATACGGTCCCACAGTTCGTCATTGTCTCGTGCATCCTCCTCGATATCCTGTCTCACCAAGCACAGATCCCAGATCTCCTCACCAGTGTAAACTTTACCTGCAGGTTGTCTCTTCTCAATATCAAACACGCGAATATACCTATCCAATCCACCAGTACACACATAAGGTCCTCTAACTGAAATTGCTCTGGTTGAACCGGTAACCCCCCGATAGTTACCCAGCAGCTTAAACGGCTTCACAGACCACCGGGAAACAGTAGTTCTAGAATCGCCAATAATAACAGTATCTTTCCTCACTGAATCCACGGCCAATGCCTTTATTCCGTCCTTAGACGCCTGTGCCATCTCCTCGGGTTGTCCCGAAAGCTCTTTGGTGTCATAGACTCTTAATTTTCCATGAGATGTGGCAACGACCACCTCGTTTTCATTCAAGAAAGCAATTTTAGACACCAAATTGAGCTCAGGCAGGTCAAGATAGTTATTAGGTGGCTGCGTAGCATGCCATTTTTCAGTAACGGTTATTTTCGACTCTTCGATGTTCAGCTCGAAAACATTCGGCAATTGCTCAGCACCAGCACTGGCAAATAAGTTTGGGGTGGATGGATGCATTGCAATAGATGAGAGTCCGTCTCGTACCCGAGTTTCTAAAGTCTGGTTGTTGTGCAGAACCAGCACCTGGCCATTGTTAGAGAATGCAACCACACTGTTGGTGAGAATTTTGAATAATCCCACACACTCACTGTCTAATTGACCAATAGACGTGCCATTAGCGAAAATTCCACCCGTTTTACGAGCATAAACCTCTTTAGACCCCGACACTGGGCAGATGTGGGTGATTGCCTGCTTCTTCTTCGGCGCGCTGGGTATCTCGCTCAGCACATCAATGCTAGGAGCCTCGCTATTTTTGTTGCTGGTGTCCACATCCTTAGTGAACACGTACTCCTTCAACGTTCCCGAGTCTGCTGTCGCTGCCAGGACCTTCATTGAAAAATTTCAGGGCACGGATTGTTTACCAAAAATTAACCGTTAACCAAGATATGTAGTTAGTTGTACAAAAATTATCTTTTTAGTTCCCCTTAAAAGTGGCCATGCACTTAAAAGAACCCATAAACATGCTCTTCCAGAACCTTACTTGGGCATCGTCACCTGTAGACGCAAGTATTGTCCCCGACGAGTTCCAGGTAACTCGCCATACTTCGCCATTGTGCAGATCGGACTCGTGAACCATAACGGTGGTGTATCTAGTGTCTTCTGTTTGGGTAGGAGTAAGCTGAAACGCCGGTGCCTGTGACTGATCCTTCTCTAACTGCGGTCCTGGTTCCCGAGTGACCTGAAATATCCGCACATTTCCGTCCTTACACGCTGTGGCCACTAAAGCATGGGACCTTCCGAACACTGGGGCCCATGCAATGTCCCTTATAAGCCCGTTGTGTCCCGCGAGCTCCGCCATGCGGACATACTTCCCCGTTTCGGCGTTGTGAGTAAACAGAAGTGCATCGTCAAGCACTGCCACAGCAATCCAGTCGCTGTATGAAGGTGTAGGGGCCCAGCTAAGTGCAAAACTCGACTGCAACTGACGTGAAACCGGGCGGTTCAGCAATGGCTCCTCGAAAACCGAGGTCCAGAACCCCAAATTGCTGGAATCAATGGCCTCGTAAATGCGGAGAATTCCATCCGATGCAATCGCTGCTAACTTGAGGCTGGTTGTGCTTGGGCTGAACTCCACGTCGTATAATGGGCCTTTGAAGTCGCTAATTGTGTGTCGACGACGCCAGCGGCGACCAGACTGGATCTCGGCCTCCGGAAACTCCTCCCAGAGCTTTACGGTGCAATCGTGGCTGCCCGATGCAAGAATTGGCGTGTGTTTGGGGCCAGCCCAGCTGATCTTGATCACCGGGGCCTCGTGGGCCCGCCAGGAGTCGTTGAGCTGCCAATTCCCGTTGACCTTGTCAAATACCTTGATAGTGTGGTCGGCGGAACAGGTAGCCATTCGCCGACCGTAGAAATCATACGCCACGGACGTGATCTGGTCCTGGTGGCCGACCGCGATGGACTTCATTGTACCTTGCCCCTACGACTGTCTGCCTCAAAATTAAAGGATGCTTGGGCTGTTGTCTCAACCGAAGAAACAGAGCGCTGATGCGGCTATTTTCACTCTTTGTGACCGAATCTCCCATTCCTCATTAATAGAGGACCGTCGGGCGGCAGTGTTGACCCTTCGAGGACTGGCACACGAAAACAGGGAACTCGTGGCCAGTTCGGGTTTAAGAGGATTGTTGGATGTTTTGTGCAAAGATTACAGTGATCCAGTGGCCGCAAAGGCCACTCTTGAGACTTTTCTCGTCCTGCTGAATACGGAAACCCGCAGAAAGGTCCGCAACAAACGATA
Organism: Starmerella vitae; assembly: GCA_030584925.1. Classification (NCBI taxonomy): domain Eukaryota; kingdom Fungi; phylum Ascomycota; class Dipodascomycetes; order Dipodascales; family Trichomonascaceae; genus Starmerella; species Starmerella vitae. The sequence continues at coordinate 448,983 of JAJMCB010000002.1, read as the reverse complement.
CGTGTCCCCACTGCTCCAGGCACCAGCCCAGCAAACCACCGAGCCCAACGAGATTGTGGTTAGTGACATCTCTTTGTGGCTAACTGATGAGCTTTTGCAAAATGAGAACGCTCTTAGGTGTGTTTTGGAGCTAACAAAGACCTCCGATCCGTTCACCGCGGTTTATGCCCTTCAGTTGGTTAGTGCAATGGTAACGAACCGCTCGGTGCAAACCAAGCTGGCAATGATTGAGCATGGCGGTGTCAGCCCACTTGTGGCTGCTTTGGGCTCCGTACAGGACATGGTTCGGGACGAGGCACTGATCCTGCTTACTGCTTTAACCGCTAACCACCTTGACTTGCAGAAGTTGGTGGCTTTTGAAAGCGGATTTGAGAAATGCTTTGAGATTCTAACCGAGTGCGGCGGGCCCGTGTTCGGGGGACGAACCGCAGAGGACTGTTTGATGCTGCTGGAGAACTTGATTGAGTTCAACACCTCTAATCAGACTTTGTTTACGGAAACGGGGTGCGTTAAACGGTGGTGCGATGTTCTGCAGTCGGTGATCGATGCCCAGAGCGATGGGGCACCAATGCGGGAGCAGTCTGTGCGTAATATCGAGTCCACGCTGCAGATTGGGCAGGTACTCACCGTTCCGGGGGCTGAACGGACGCCTGAGAATCAGAAAATACTCAGCGGAAATGGAGCCATTACTTTGGTTTTGCAGATTGCATTCGGACACTCCACCCTGCCTCAGATTCGAGTTTCGGCTTTGATGACGGTTGCGGCCATGATAAACAGCAACAGCCACCTTCAGGCTGATTTCCTGAGCATGGACGTTCCGTATTACCCGCTGCAGAATGCGTCAGTCTCGGAGCCAAAAACCATCCCGGTGGCCCAGGCACTGCTAAACTGGATGGTCTCGTTGGCTTCTACGCACCTGTTTGACCTCAGGGTGGCAGCACTCGAATGCTTAACCAGCTCATTCACTAATAACCCGAGCGCGAAATTCGCTTTCATTCAGGACCAAATTGATGGATACTCCCAGAATCTTGATTCAATTGATGACGCTAACTTGATCTCAGTAGTTAGCGAGTTCAACGAGGACAATTTGCTCAATCCTTTCCGGGTGTGGCTGACTTGTGCCTTGGTTATGCGGCTGTTTTTGCAGAGCCCTGAGTCCAAGGACCAGCTGAGAAAGGTAAAGATCGGAGACGAGAGTTTGGGAATGGATGTTCACACCCTCGTTCAGGCGATTTCGGGTGAATTGCAACTCGCTTTGACCCAACAGGACCCTACTCTGGCTCTGGGGTACCTTCAATTGCTTACTGTTTGGCTATATGACGACTTGGAGGCAGTCAACGAATTTACTCAAGAGTCTTCTGTGATTCAGGCTTTGCTAGCTCACCAAAGCCCTGATCCTTTAGTGGAGTCTTTGTCGGTAATTGTATTAGGAACCGCGTACGCTTTCTGTACCAAGGAATCCCCAGTGCCCCGAGCACGATTCCACAAACTCCTCACCACGACTTTGGGGAGAGACCAGTACATGCTGTTGGTCCGCAAATTTAGACAATCGGCAATTTTTCAGAACTTCGATGCGACGGACATGTTTGGTGCCCCAAAAACTACCAACGGGAACCCTGCTGTTTATGTGGATATCCCGTTTGTAGAGCTCATGCGTGAAAGTATCGGTTACATTAGTCGAGCCATTCATGCCAATCCAGATATTGAGCCCAGTTCTAAGGTCACCCTTGAAATGCTTGACGACGTCAAGAGTGTGCTGCACCAAAAAACAGTAACTCTTGAAACCGTTGAGGGTGAGCTCGTGGAGGCAAACCGTAAGATCACTGATTTGGAAAAAGAGCTCGTTAAGTCTCAAACAGATACCTCAAAGTTTGATTCTCAAAAACAGGAGTACGAGAAACAAATCTCTGACCTCAGGGCCGATTTGAGTGTTGTGCGGCCTAAGCTCGAAGCATGTGAAAAGGAATTGGAAAAGGTTAAAGCTGAGGGAAAGGAATCTAACGATAAATTCAACGATTTGAAAAAGAAATTTGACGAGCAGGCTCAAAAATTAGATGCTCTAAAGGCTGCCAAGGACAAGATCGAAACAGGTGTTAATAATATGACTCGGGAGATTTTCCAGATGCAGCGCTCGCGAGAGCAGCTTGAAAAGGAACACAACCAGGTAAAATCAGAATCCCAAAAAAGTAAGGCTGAACTTAGCACGACCAAGCAAAAACTCGATGTGTCTGTTAAGTCGGAATCTAGCCTTCAAACCAAATTACAGGATCTTCAGAAACGGATCAGTCAGGAAACTGAACAGCATACGCAACTGAAGCAAATTAATGATAAACTCGTTGCGAAACTCAAGGAAACCGCTGCTGATCTCAAAGATCGTGAAGAGGAGGAAGAGGAGCTGAAGGAGCAGCTTAAAGAGGTTAAAATAAAGGCTGAGGATGCGTCTAATGAGGTTATCACATTAACGAATCAACGTGCTCAGCATCGCAAGGAACTCGAGCTGGCAAAGGCCAAGATCGATTCCTTGAAACGCCAGGTGGAATCCTCAGCTGATACTCAAAATAAGTTAAAGACTGTTGAAGCTGATAAGTCAACGCTCGAAGAAAGATTGAAGCTAATTGAAGCTGAGAAAAACGAGATCAAGAACAACGTGAGCTCTTCAGAAGAGCAGATTAAAGCTCTTACTGAAAAGTTACAAACTGCCGAGAACCAAATTAAGTCCGGTGAAGAAAGGTTGAAGCTAATTGAAGCTGAGAAAAACGAGGTTAAAGGCAACGTAAAGTCTTCAGAAGAGCAGATTAAGGCTCTTACTGAAAAGTTGCAAACTGCCGAGAACCAAATAAAGACCAATGAAGAAAGGTTAAAACAGGTTGAAGCTGAGAAAAACGAGGTTGAAGGCAACGTAAAGTCATCAGAAGAGCATTTGAAGGGTATCACGGAGAAATTGCATGCCGCTGAGAACCAAGTAAAGGTATCTGAGGATCAGCTCTCTGCGACTGAGAAGAAATTAACGAACCTTGAATCTCAGATTAAGAGCGCTGAAGAGAGGGCAGATTCTGTCGGGAAAACTGCTAAGCAAGAAATTGATGCAATTCAGGAAACACTTAAGAGCCAGAAAAAGGCATCAGAACTTGCAATCCAAGCCAAGGAAAAGGTTTCTGTGAATCAACAGATTGAGATCAAAGAGAGCAAGCAGAAACTAACTGATCTTGAGAAGAAGTTGAAGCAATTGCAAGAAGAATCGAGTTCAAATGGTTTGGAACTTGATTCTAAACTCAAGACCGCTGAATCCAAGGCTGCTGCTGCCGAACTAAAGCTAAAGGAAGCTGAACAAAAGTTGATCACTACTAAATCAGATACTGATTCCAAGCTTTCCAGTGCTGATGAAAGGATCAAAGAACTGGAAACTAAGTTAACAAATACTGAAAAGCAAATGGAAAGCAATGGTGTTGACTTGACTCGCATTAAAAGTGCTGAGGAGGAGGTTAAAAGCTTTAAAGAAAAGTTGAAGGCTGCTGAAGGCAACCTCAAGGCAACTAGCGATTTATCTGAGTCTAAGATTAAAGCTGCTGAGGAAAAAGCTCAAACTGCTGAGCAAAAATTGAAGGCTCTTGAGGATCAGGCCAATACGACCAATAAAGAGGTAAAATCTTTAACCACCAAATTGAAATCTCTCGAAGAGAAGGAGAAGGCTGCTGAAAAGGAGAAACATGCTACTGCTGAAAAGCTGAAGTCATTTGAAGAAAAATCCATTGCTGCTGAAGAGTCCAAGTCCATCGCTGATAAACAGCTAAAATCTCTGGAAGATAAGGTAAAGGCTTCTGAAGCACAGACAAAATCCGTTGAAGAAAAACTTCAATCTCTGGAAAGCAAATCAAAGGCTGCTGAAGATAGGGCCAAAGTTGCTGAAGAGAAGCTAAAACCTCTCGAGGATAAAGCAAAGGCTTCTGAAGCACAGACTAAATCCGTCGAAGAAAAACTTCAATCTCTGGAAAGCAAATTAAAGGCGGCTGAGGACAGGGCCAAAGTTGCTGAAGAGAAGCTAAAACCTCTCGAGGATAAGGCAAAGGCTGCTGAGGATAAAATGAAATCTCTTGAAGAGAAGTGCAAAGCCGATATTGAAGCAAGTAAAGCTATTGAATTGGGTGCTAAAGAGTCCAAGGAAAAGCTTGAAAGTATCAAAAAGGAACTACTCGCAGCAGAGGATAAAGCAGCCTCAGCTGAAAAGCAAGTTCAAGATTTGTCAACAAAATACGACGATTCTGTAAAGTCATCAACGTTGTCGGGAGCTGAGAGGGCTAAAGAGCTTGAGGATCTTACCAAGAGCTCCGATAAGCTGAAAGAGATGAACGCTCAACTGTTGCAGCAGATTGCTTCCCTCAAAAAGAATGATCTCAAAAAAGAACTTGATGAAAAAAAGGAAGCAATTGATGATCTAATGCTCCTTCTTGATGACCTTACTGAAAAGAAGGCTAAGTACAAGCAAATGCTTAAAGCAAAGGACATGGAAGTTTCTGAATCAGATGATGACGACGACGATGATGATGAAGAATAAATAACAATCTACATTTTATATCTTAGTTACGCTGAGCAGCTGATAGTTTGAGCATACTAAAGTCAATGATGTCCTTTATGGGGTTGGTATCAACGTCCTGGGGAGTTATCAAGATACATTGGATATCTCTCTCTTTTATAGTTTTTGCTAAAAGCTCTAGACTTGCTGCACGATTGAATTTATCCATGTAAACATCGTATTCATCAAGTGCTGTAAGCTTGACATCCATTCCTGACCAAACTGACATTAAAAGAGCAACTTGCACAAAGCTTTTCTCACCACCTGAAAGAGTTGATGTTGTCCGACTTTCCTGTGAGTCCGGTCCAGCTGTAGTAATTAGCTTCTTAGATGAGTCGTCAATAACCAGCTCACCAGTGAAGTTACGTGCATGGAGTGTTTCTTTAAACTTCGTGCTAATGGTGTGTTTTATTTCCTGCCATACACGTTCCTGGTTAATAGCTCGATTTTTGGACCTTTTAGATACTCTTTTGTCAAGTTTCTGACTCTCTTCCAAATCGCGTAGGTTAGATTTTTTCTTCCTCATTACTTCTTCCAATTCTTCTTCTGCCAAGCGGATAGTACTGGCATCTGCGGCCTGGATATTCAATTCAGATTCAAGTGTTTTTACCATACTTTTCAGATCAACATGGTGAAGTTGCATATATTCCTGAATTTCAGGATCACTGAGGTCAAGTTTACCCAACGTACGGGTTATATTTACTCTTGCGTCCTCCATCTCTAATTTTCGTGGCCTTAATAGAGCTTCATTTGAATCTTTCATGCTTGTTAAGCTTTCCAAACTGTTTTTAGAATCAGAAATTCTCAGATTTATTTGTCTAATTTCAGACGAAAGGTTGCTTTTAGATCTCTTAATGTCATCTAACTTTTGTTTGAAAGTTATAATTCTGCTCTTTAACTGATTGCAATGATTTTCAGCCGCCTTAAGGTTATCGTAGTGCATCAATGAGTCTGAAATGTCATCCAATTCTCGTGTCTCTACTTCAATCTCATGCTTCATGCGAGATAACTCTGTAACTGGAACACTTGTAACATCATCAAGCGAATTCAACTTGTTTTGGATAGAATTCAATTCAAAATTTATTCTTTCTAAGTCGCTGTTAGCTCTGTGTTGTTGAGACATGAGCTGCTTTTCAGAAACTGCTAGCACCTCGGTTTTCTCCTTCAATGCGTTGTATCTGTTTAATGCTTGTAGTTCGTCCGCGTTCAACGTATCAATTTCACCTTGAATAAATCTTTCTTGAGATTGTGAGCTTACTTTAATGCGCAGGTCTTTATAGCCCGAAATACGGAAGGTTTCTCGATGAACACCAGTACTGATGACCATGTAATTTTGCTTCTGTTTTTCCTCATAAGTAGTGAAAATACGTTTGATTTTCCTGTGAGTGACGGAAAAGGCCTCTTTATTTCCCCTAACCAGCACTGTGCTTTCAAGGCTGTTGCGGTCGACAAAAATACGAAGAATTGATGGTTCATCACAGGTAAAGACGTCATAAAGACGTATATATGCCTTATTTTCAGGTGGCAGGTTATCTTCAAAACGAAATGCGTCATCCTGACGGTTTATAACATGGAGGTCTCGGATACCCACTTGTGCAGCTAGTCGATTAAGCTGATCTCTATCAGCATTACACTGGACCCACCAGCATCCCAGTGACTCATTCCACAACTGTTCGATCATGGGCAGGTAGTCCACTGCAGAGTCTTCGATCTTTACATGATCGTAAAGAGGGCCCTTTACCGGGTATTTCCAGCTAGTTTGTTTGACTTTGCTTTTCAAAAGGTTGTTCAACTGTACCATCTTCGATGAGGCACGCTTACCATTCTTTAATTGCTGCAGCTGTTTTATTTTCTCAGCTTTTTCAGAAGACAGCTTTGAATGTTGTGTCCTAGCGTAGGACAGGTTCTCTTTACAGGTACTTAAATCCTCAGATAAGTCAGAGAGTTCGCCTGCAATTCTCAGTAAGTCAGCTTGGATCGTATGGTATGCATTACGCTTTTCAGACAACTGACTGTTGTATGTTTCACGCTTAGACTTTACAATCTCAGGTGAAAACTCTTGTGCCTGTGCTTCCAGCTCCGCAAGTTGGCTCTTCTTTTCAGTAATGCTATTTTCGATTTCTTGCTTTTTGTTATTCACTGCCTCGTGAATCTCCTTGTTTTTTAAATACTCATCCTCTCTTTCCTTTAATTGTGCAGCATGTAGGTCAATTGAACGAGTAATTTTATCAAATTTACTATCCAGGTCAGCCAGCTGGACGTTTTTCTCATCAACTGCCTTCTTTGCTTCTGCAGAGCTAGGAATGTTATCGATTTCTGCTTGTAGGGATTTAATTTCATCATAAAGCTCCTTATAACGCGCTTCGGGGCCAGTTTCAAAGTCTTTCCACGCTTTAACACAATTCAACTTGTCCAATTTCTTTCGGGCAGCATTGGCATTAGATTTAAGTGAAAGTATTTCTCTACACTTCTGCTCTTTGTCGTTTGCATACATTAAGTTGCGGTTGTATCGTTCAATGATCTGCTGGCGTTTAGCTTTGTCCTTCTCGAGCTCGCGGTTGTACTTTTGAATAATCGGCTGCAGCATTCCTTCCTCGAGTTTCTTGTACTTTGCTTGCGGAGTCGAGTTTACCAAAAACTCTTTGGCATTTTCTTGGCTCAGCATAGCAAGTTCATTGGAAGGAAAGATTTCGCAGTGGTTGCAAATGCTGCTCACGTCTTTACTTTTAGAATTTCGTACTTTCTTTCCTTCGTGATTGTACAGCACATGCCGTGATGTTCCATTAGCATCAAGAATTCGTACTATGGTCACTTCGTTTCCATACTCGGTAAAGAGACTGGTAATTTCAGTGGGAATGTGTATTTTAATTGTGATCCAAGCACGTTCCTCCCCAGTCAGTATAAAAGTAGAGAGCTTAGTTCCTCTGCTGGTTATGTTGGCTCGGGATCCCAAGCCAACCATAATGGCGGTGAGAATTGTGCTTTTACCACTCCCGTTGGTTCCATGAATAATATTTAGAGTAGGTTTAAGTGCAATTTTGAAATTGCGATGGCACATGAAGTTCTGCAATTCCAGTTCTTTGATGTAGGCATTGGTCTGCATCCTTGGAGGAAGGCAAACGCGAAAGCTACTTAAAACATATAGTGCCTAACCCAACAAATAACTCTGTTTCACGCAAGTTAGAGAATACATCTTATGGTTAGCCTCTGATCTATTAGTTTACCTAACCCAAAGGTCTGTGTTGGACAGTAAGCACATCAGCTGACGTCCGAGATCCTAGAAAGACTTAAAAGACCAGTAAGATAATTATATATAAGCTTTAGACGTTTCTATTATCACTTATAGCAATATAATGGTAATTGCAATGGTCTCAGCCTAACCATATAATGTTGCATATGGAAGGCTTACTCAACAGTTGTTGGCAATTTCCAACAGTCTGATGTAAAGACCGTAAGGTATTGATACCGTTAGCTGCTGGGTAATAGGATACTAGGTCTGTATTAAATCATGTCTAACATGGAGCCCAATGGGTGTACTTTGGTCTTTATTGAGGGCCGAGTACCTACCTTAAGGAAGTTGCGTAGCTCTAACGGTGGAAATAACAACAACAAAAAACACATGCAGGGATTTTTGAACTATCATTAAATACATACATATCAATTAATTAGGATCGCGATCAAGCAAAACAGGTTTGAAGACCTTGCTGTCCAATTCGCTGAACCACCTTGATCCCGGCCCTCCGGACGAAGAGGCATGCACAACGCCACCTACATTGGCTCCAGGATAGTTGACCTCTTCACGAACGCTCTGCATACTCACTCTAGGCCTTTCAGAGGCCTCTAAGTCAAACTCGTCATCACTATCGGCATCCTGTTCAACACCGGTTCTGATTCCAAACAGATCGAGCATCTGGGTAATTGTACCACCAAACACAATAACAGTGAGCACCACAACGACCAGCACTGCGGCTCGCAACTGGTTAGCATACTCTCCCTCTAATCCTGCAGCCAGTGCTACTCCAACTGCACCACGAAGTCCAGCCCAGAAGAGCATGAATTGGTACTGCTCCGGGATCTCCTCATCGCCAGGCAAGTTTCCCGGAGCACCATATCGGTTACGAAGTCCGTAGATCTTGTTTATAAGTTTTGAAAGCGGAAACACCGCCGAATACCGAGAAACACAGATTCCCAAAGCAGTGACGATGATCAAGAGCGGTCTGAATTCGAGATCATCTTGAGTGAACAAGGTCAATCCTAGATAGATAAAGATGAAATTTTCAGACAGCTGTGCCAGCAGCTTAAAGATGTACTTCACGGCGATTTGTGTGCGCCTTGTCATATTGTAGTACGCGTAGTGTTTCAATGTAATCCCACAGAACAAAAGCGATACAATTCCACTCATGTGGCAACCATTTGACATGAAGTACGTTGCATACGCAAACAGAAGCACCAGACACGACTCGATTTGAGGGTACCTCCTCACCCTGGTGTGCTTCAATGTTAACGTGGTGAGCACACCGGACAGCACACCAATCAGCAAAGAAATGGTAAAAGTGATCAGGAAAATGCCAATACCACGGAAAAGTGCGGATAAAGTCATCACATCGCCTCGCAGCTTCTGTGCTGTCTCGAAAATAACAATACACACCGCATCGTTCAACAAACTCTCTCCAAAAATAATAGTGTAGAGCTTCGGATCAACTTTGTGCACGGTGAAAATAGACAATATAGTAACCGGGTCGGTCGCACTCAGTGTTGCACCGACCGCAACCGCATCTACAAACGGCAAGTCAATTCCCTCTAAGCCCAAAGCCGTCCACACCCACAACAAAACACCCAGAATCATAGTGGCAATGAATGTTCCGGCAAATGCGAACATCAATATGGAAAATATGTTCCGGAAAAAGTTCGCTTGGTTTAATTCATACCCCGAATTCAAAATAATTGGTGGAAGCAGAATGTTGAAGAAGTAACTGTGACTGAAGGTTAAGTGCGACTGGATAAAGTGGCCAGGCGCAAGTCGCACCACTAAACCAACAAACATTCCTGCAAATACCGATAAAACAGATTCATGGATTGCATGGATCTTTTTGGACTGCAGGTAGTAGGACGTCCACAGTGACGCTATAAGAAGGGCCAGGAGAATAAACAGCGCCCACGATTGGTAGAGTTCTTCGGTGGCAGGATCAACTATTTGATCTCCTGGATTTTCAATATCTGCATCGGTCGAGTCCCGACGCAGCAATGCTTTAACCAATCCGTACATCAAATGGTTATGTGTGGTTGGTGGGCAGGGACAACAGCACGGACAGTGAATAATTGTGGCATATGCATTATTAAAGATACAGCCATCAGCGGAGCACTTGCACTTTGGACAACTAATTACTATATAAAAAACTATAGGCAAATCTGTGTGAATTAAAAACAAAAAAATAGCTTAACTGATTTTAAAGATCTTTATATCGACGGGTGGTATGCACAGACGGAAACGCAGTTGCATTACTAACCAAAATGTTCCGCTTTGGACCAATTTTTTCCAGGCGTATCCACTCTGTAGACCAGAAGTGGCTGGAAAAATGGCCGCAAAGCAAACCGCACCTTAAAAAAAACGGTTCGGTGTACTATCAACTCCCCATGTTCCCGTATCCATCTGGAAAACTGCACATAGGACACCTTCGAGTCTACACAATAAGCGATGCACTTGCCAGGTTTCGTCGCATGAGTGGTTTTAATGTCGTACACCCCATTGGGTGGGATGCTTTCGGCCTACCTGCTGAGAATGCAGCCATTGAACACAATGTTAGTGCATCTGACTGGACGTACAACCACATAGATCAGATGCGGTCCCAGCTCAAACGAATGATGATATCGTTCGATTGGGACCGCGAGGTGATTACCTGCTCTCCTGAATACTACAAGCATACCCAGCGAATTTTTCTGGAACTCCACAATATGGGATTAGCCTACCGTAAACAGGCCTATGTCAATTGGGACCCCGTAGACAAGACTGTTTTGGCGAACGAGCAGATCGACAGCGAAGGAAAATCGTGGAGATCTGGTGCCATTGCGGAAAGAAAGTTATTGAAGCAGTGGTTTTTGAAAATCACGGACTTCAGTGACGATTTAGAAAAAGACCTCGACCTTCCTGAACTAACCTGGCCCGAAGAGGTTAAAAAAATGCAGAAGCAGTGGATTGGTACGTCTTACGGAGCTTTGGTCAATTTTGGCAGCCAGTTGGAAGTATTTACTACCAAGCCTGAAACTATTTACGGGGTGAAATTCATCGCTGTGGCTCCAGAACATCCATTGGCGGTGAACAATACGGAAAACACCCGGGAAAGTGGGTTAATTGAAGGTGCTGAGGCTATTCATCCATTTACTGGGGAGCCACTACCGGTTTATGTGGCTGAATACGTAGTTAGTGGGTACGGCACTGGTGCGGTCATGGGCGTGCCTGCTCATGACCAGCGAGACCAGGTATTTTGGAATAAAATTTCTAAGAATGGAGGTTCTGGTGAGGCTCCATCAATTGTTTATGATGAAAATGGATTCATGGTTGGTGGCCTTTATAATGGAATGAAGGCCTTGGATGCCCGTCAAAGAATTCTTGATGAGTTAGTTGCTGCCAATAAAGGTAAACCCGTGAAACGCACTAGAATAAGGGACTGGTTGGTGAGTAGGCAAAGGTTCTGGGGCGCACCTATTCCAATGGTACACTGTGATTCTTGTGGTGTTCAGCCTGTTCCCGTCAGTGAGCTTCCCGTAGAACTCCCTAAAGATACGAAGAACGTCCCCCTATCGGAGAACTCAGAATGGTTGAAAACGACGTGTCCCAAGTGCAAGGGACCCGCTCATCGCGATCCCGATACTATGGATACGTTCATGGACAGCAGTTGGTACTTCTTCCGGTACTTGGACCCCCACAACGCCATTGAGCCATTCAACAAGGACAAAGTCCAGCCTGCTCTTCCCGTAAACTGTTACATTGGAGGTATTGAGCATGCTATTTTACACCTTCTGTATGCTCGATTTCTTTCTAAAGCACTAATGAAAGCCGGGTGGTGGAATAGTAACAGTGGTGAGCCCTTCACCAAACTGATCACCCAAGGAATGGTTCATGGGAAGACCTTTAGAGACAAAGAGAGCGGCCGGTATTTGAAACCCAATGAGATCAGCGAGCTCAAGTCCTTCGAAAACGTCAATATTTCCATGGAAAAGATGTCGAAGTCGAAGTATAACGGTGTAGATCCTTTGGACGTAATCGACAAGCACGGAGCCGATGCCACCAGAGCCCACATGCTGTTCCAGGCACCTGTTCCCGACACTCTCGAATGGGACTCCGCTAAGATTGTTGGAGTTGAGCGGTGGTTAGCCAAAGTCCAATCCCTCGTAAACAAGAGTAGAGAAGAAGGTGAGGTGCCCCCCCCAGTATGGAACGAGGCCTGTAGTCTGAATGCTAGCATCACTGAGTCCCTGCAAACCGGGACATCGATGAACACAATTGTTTCTGACTACATGAAACTCACCAAACTAGCGACTAAACACCCAAAGCTGCTTAGTTTACTCTTAAAGATGATGGCACCCGTGTGTCCAGCCCACTCTGAGGAGTTTTGGGAGCAGTGCGGGTTCGCTGGGAGTGTACACGACCAGGACTGGCCTCTTATTGAGCCCCTCGCAATCACCCAAGAGTGTGATTTCCGGCTGATAATCAACTCTAAGCCCCAGCCTCCACTCACAGCCAGTCCCGAAGCCACCGAAGCCGAGCTCCTAGCGATGGAACCATTGAGAAACCTCAAAATCAAGCGGGTGATTTTCAAACCTCAGATCAAGCTGTTGAGTATTACTACTTAGCGTGACTCTCTAACTTGAAATTGTACATATAAAATATACGCATAATACTTATTACAAATTAGGCTGGGCAACCCCACCCGATGCAAGTTGTTTTTTGAACTCACCTAACGTGCCATTACGATCCAAGATGGACCGCGAGCGAATGTAAGGGTCCATTGTCCAGTACTGGTCGTAGATCTTATCAAACAGCACGTTTCGCTCCTCAGCAATCTTGTTACTGGAAGCAGTGTCCTTCGCCTGAATCCACTGCAGAGTGAGCTCCTCAAATTGAGCAAAGAGCTTGTTACGCTCGGTGATTTTTTCCGCACGTCCCTCAGTATCGTGAACGAGCTTGGACTCGCCCTCGATCGGTGGGATCCACTTATACTCGAACGAGGAGGTACCACCGAGTGACTTGGGGATCTGGTCGCTGTCGATGAACTTGAGCAGGTCACGCTCGGACTTGGTAAATGAGATTTTACTAGCAACAACCGGGTCGATCCATCCCTTGATGATAGCCCACACGCTCGAGAATACCCACGGAGCACGGTGAATAAACAGGTAGCCGAGACACTCCGGGTAGTAGTGCTCGAAGCAGGCCAAAATGAACTTAACCACACTGTAGTCCATATTGCTCAGGCTGAACCCACTGAGGTCAAACACAATAGCAGCGGTGTTGACGTCCTTGGACAAGCACAGACGAGCGTTCTCAATGGTGTTGAGCGTATACCTTTCCATGTCCTCCTCGCTCTGGGCCTTCGGGTCGTGCAATGAAACGTGGATGTAGACCAGCGGTCGACCCTGCTTGTCATGACCATGCATGTTCACCTTTCCGCTTTTGTACTGCTGGATAAACCCTGAATCAGGGTGCTCATTGATGAAGTACTCCTCACCTTTAATCTGCATATCGGCAATGTTCCAGCCCTTCAACCTCCAGTAGAGAGTGTCGCCGAACTGAGCACACGATTTCGGCGTCTCCCACTTACGAGCACGCATGAATCGAAGTAAAAGCGAATCGGGGTGGTCACTGCGGCAGGCTGTCCGCCAAACCTCCTGCACCTCCGAGGGTTGCAGCTCCTTCAGCGCGTTTTTCAGCTCCTCAACACACTCCTCAAGAGGAAATGGCTCCTCAATAATCGTCTGGTTGCCTTTAAGCGAGAATCTACCGTGCTTGTGCACCTGCTTAACGGCACCTTTGGGGAAAGGAACACCTACTTTGGTGTCCGGTGAGGCAGCTCCAATCACAATCATCAGAGCAAGGTATGCCTCCTTGAGATGGTACTCCTGGCCTTCGGTCAGGTTTCCCATATAGCCAGGGAGTGGCTTCGATGCAATTGAGTGAATCGAAGAGGTCATTTTGATATTCAGGATGTTAGGGCTTGTGCATATGTATTTATACGGTTGGGCGGACGGTTGCCCTCCCCACAACGGTGCAGTCCACCGCCCACAACCCCACAGCCCCGCATACCCTGCACGTCACAAAATGCAAAGTAAAATAAGAAAGGGAATAAAAGGTTGTAAATACGGTTAATAATAAATAGAGTTAATTGATTCGGTCTGTGCGTCTTCTGGCCTCGTTGAGCCTCGCATTGACCCGGTGCACGTCTCCGTCCAGCTCCTCAAGCAGCTCGTTGTGTTTGTGGAGCTCAGAGTTGATGGCATGCCCGAGTTCCTTCTGCCTTTGAAGGGTCCCCAGCATATCCTCAAGCACCTGGTCTTGCCGGTCCATCGCCATTTGCTGCTGCTGCACCAGCCCAGCATTGTTCAGCTTGCGGGTCTCACTGGTCTCGCCCAGCACCCGAGACTGTTTCGGTGAGTTTGTGAACAGTTGGCTGCGGGGGTCCTCAAAACCCGAGTCTAAGCTTTTGGCCTCGATTTGCTGAGTTTGCAAAACATAGTTTTGGAGTTGCTGCTTGCGGCGGTTCAGTTCTCCCTCGCCAATGCTGCCTGCCTTCAGGCTTCGTTCAAGCTGGTTCACCAAGGCCCTGGCCTGCATGGTTCGCTGCCGGCTGTAGGACACGTTCGGGGCGCTTTTCGCCTCAGAAATCAGCCTTTTGATCTCGCTGGATGTCCCGATCCAATCTAGTGTGACTGATTTCGGGGCCCGGCGGTGGGTGTAAACATCAAGGAAGTTGCTGACGGCCAAACTGTCAGCAAACTCCGGCACTCGGACCAATGCGGTGAGCATCACCTCTAAGTCGCCACGTCGGGCCTCAAGGTCCACGGATTGCCAGATTCCGGGCTTGGGTGGGGGCGAAACCGCCACTGGTTCGCCCATCTCTTGTTCAATGTCACTGGCCAGCTTCAAAAAGTCATTGTACCGCCGCCTGATGGTGTACGGGGCGATATTTTGTCCCAAGTCAACCAGCACATTGTACATGACCGGGCTGCCGCTGTCAAAATCCGGAATTGACACCGACGCGATCATTTCGGTGCCAATTTTATTTTACCAGTTTGGGTTTTGGGCTCAGGGTACCTCTTTTAAAACTTCACCAAACATGCCTCGCCCCATTGTCCTCAGTGGTCCCAGTGGAACCGGAAAAAGCACGCTTTTGCAGAAGCTGCTCGCTGATTTCCCCAACAAGTTCGGTTTCAGTGTGTCCCACACCACGCGTGGCCCCCGTCCCGGTGAGCAGGACGGTGTTCACTACAACTTTGTTACCGTGGACGCGTTTAAGAAGCTGATCGAGGAGAAGAAGTTCATCGAGTGGGCCCAGTTTGGTGGAAACTACTATGGAACTACCATTAAAGCGGTTGAGAACGTCAGTCTCGGTGGCCAGATCTGCATCCTCGACATTGATATGCAGGGTGTTAGGTCGGTTAAGAAGACCGAGCTCGACTCGAGATTCATCTTTATTGCTCCTCCGTCGTTTGAGGCCCTCCGCGAACGGTTGACCTCGCGTGGAACCGAGACTCCGGAGTCGCTCGAGAAGCGACTGGCTGCCTCGAGTGCCGAGATCGAGTACAGCAAGGAGAAGGGCGCCTACGACCTGATTGTGGTGAACGACAACCTTGATCGTGCTTATACTGAACTCAAGGCCTACATTCAGAAAAATTATAACCTTTAAATATTCATATTTATTTGGCTGGTGGTTTAGGTTCCTTTTAGATAAGACAAAAATAGTGAGATGAGCAGCATTCCGTTGCCAAGCAGCGTTCCCGAGAAACCAAGAGAGAGTTTGGGTGAGAAATTGCTCAGAAAGTGTAGGCAGCAGCCATTAGTGCCGCTGGGGGCTACACTGACGTGCGGTGCACTCTACCTCGCAAGCAGGGCTCTACGTTCTGGAAACGCCAGGCTGGCGAACCGCATGTTCTACTGGCGAGTCGGATTTCAGGGGTTCACTGTTGCTGCTCTCATTGGCGGTGCGTGGTACTTCAATGACCAGGACGTCGGTGGGTTCAAGGGCACCCCGAGGGAAATGCTCCACAAGAAGTCCAAGGAGCGTGAGCAGCTGTGGATTGAGGAATTAGAACGAATTGAGGCCGAGGCTCAAATTAAACGCCAGGAGGCCGAGGAACTGAAAAAAAAGCTCCAAGCTCAAGAGAAGTAATGCGGATGTTAATCACTAGACATAACTTTGACAGTACATAGAATTCTACTAGAAATAAAAAACCAGGGTTACCACACCATTTAGGTTCGCCACATGTCACTCAGTGAGATCACCTTTGGCGGTGGAGCATTCAACACCTCGTACAACCTGGACGGTAAAGAGAAGCTTGACAATGTTGCTGAGGTGCTGCAGCATGCATTCGACCAGGGGATTACCACCATTGACACCGCAGCCTTCTATGGGCCTTCGGAAACCCTCATTGGCGAGGCACTAACCAAGATCAACGTAGATCGGAGCAAGATTCAGATCTGTAGCAAGTGCTGTCGCTGGGAGGACAACAGTTTTGGCTACACCAGGGCTGATGTTGAGTCCAGTGTAAATAGGTCTTTGGAGAGACTGAAAACCACGTACCTCGACGTGCTGTACATCCACGACGTCGAGTTTGGGCCTCCAGAGGGTGTTTTGGAGGCTATAAACACTGCATTCAAGTTGAAGGACCAGGGAATTGTGAAAAATGTAGGGGTTAGTGGGTACCCACTAACGGTGCTTCTGGCCACGGCCCGAATGGTTAAGGACAAGCTGGGGAGACCACTTGATGCAGTGCTCAGTTACTGTAATCTAAACTTGCAGAATACACTTTTGCTGGAATACAAGCCTCTGTTGCAGGCTGCTGGTGTGAAGGTGATTGGCAACGCTTCTCCATTGAGCATGTCTATGCTGCGCAGTGGACCCACCCATGCATTTCACATGGGAAATAAGGCAATGAGGGACCGTGCTGATGCAATTGGTGCTGACTTGCTGACCAAAGGTGTCGAAATCGCTGATGTTGCTACCCAATTTGCGTTTGCCCAGTGGGATGGACCCACTGTGATTGGATTGCGTACAATCTCAGAAATTGACAGTGCAATTGAAAATTACAAGGCAAGCAAAGAGCACCCGGATCCTATTTTGTGGAAACAAATTGAGTCTGAATTCGGCGAGTACTTTAATGCAACTTGGGAAGAGGATTTACGGAAGCAGTTCAGGAGCCAATGGGACCTAGTTGAAAAACAGTATCAATAGATTCATAATGTCATCTGATTAGTTGATAGCATGTACGATGTGAGTAATGCAAGCTTTTGATCACATTTCCCCAACCGCCGGGCCGACCCATTTATTTCCAAAGATTAGATACTGGGCAAATATCCCTGCTATTAACCAAGCATTGGGCATTAATTAGACCTGAGTTCATTAACTAACTAGATACTTAGTTTTAAAAACAATTAATCAATATTACGGATCTTTCTAATGGGTTGGCCAGGAAAGGTGTATATGTCTTTATTTAGATATGCAATATATGCAATGTGGTGTCTCGGTTCCCAACCTGTTCATGCATTAGTCACTGGGTGCGCTGTTAGTTGAGAAAATATATGCACGATGTAGACATAAAAATCCAAGGACTGCGATAATAAATAATAGAACATGACTCGACTAGCAATTTATTGGTGAAGTTTTGGGTGTGCGGTTTATCAACTATACCTCTATCTGTCGTTGAATCATCGCAATAATCGGTTATCTCTGTAGGGCTAACCTTGGTATTTAATCCATAGGGTAGAGTGTAAATATGGATTGAAGATTCCAAGTAGCAAAGTGTAATCTAGGTACTAAAAAGAGATGCAGAAAGAAAAAGACTTTTTTTAGCCTTGTAATGCTATTATCACTTAGAACGATGAATATATTTCAAAAATTTCAGCGAGGAAAACCGTTGTATATACGTTCTTTTCATCGACGATAACTGAACACATTTTACTCAATTGGTAGACCTTGAAGAACTCACCCTAACCTTTATATGGTAGACATGGTTAACAGATCAATATGCACTTCTGACTTTTTTTTCAAAACAAATTGAGCCAGAAACGCCATATATATAAAGAACAACAAAGAACTAATACATTTAAGAGAATCATGGGATTCTCTAGATACTTAATCAGTTGTATTAGTCGCTGCTTTTGAAGGGTCATTCGGTTTCCCACGCATAACCCTGCATTCCACTCACGTGGTAATTGATAACGACACAACGCGGCTTATGCAAGATAAATAAAACGATATACTATCAATAAGTGATGCAATCAAGGACAACATAAAAAGTATATAAGGGTGTCAGATCCGAGGAAATTAACTATCTACCTCTCATCGCTTCTGCTTCTCTATTTTCTTCACCTTTCCTTTACAATGAAATACCTCTTCTCTCTTGCTGCTTTACTAGCCATGGCTACTGCCGAGGCTGGTTTTCTTGCTTTGCCTGTTACTCGTGAGCAGGTAGAAAAAACCTCTGAAGACACTGTGTCTGTTAAGTCCATTGTCGGTAGCGTCAGTGGTGTTCTTTCGAATTCTATTTATCAGTATTTCGTCAGTTTCGACTTGGGAACTCCTGGACAGCCCCAGAAGGCCTCAATTGACACGGGTTCTTCTGATCTGTGGGTGTTTGGTCCCAACAGTAATGCGCCTTACAGTTATGACAGCAACCAGTCGTCCACCGCCAACTATGTCAATAGCGGATTCGACATTGAATACGTGGACAAAACCACCAGTACTGGTGAATACTACACTGATACCATTACTTGGGATTCAACCTCTATTAATCTTCAGTTTGCCGTGACCGAGCAGCCTTACAACAACACTTACGGTGTCTTTGGCATCGCCAGTAAGAATGGTGAGGCTAGTGAATACGGTTCTTACGACAACTATCCGTATGCATTGGTTGACCAAGGCCTTATTAACAGTGTTGCCTACTCTTTATACCTCGACGACATTGATTCCAGCACCGGAACTCTTCTTTTCGGTGCGGTCGACAAGAGCCACTACACTGGTACCCTCAAGACCTTGCCTATTACATCGAGCAGCAGTTTCAATGTTGATTTCGAGGTCTTTGGCTACAAATTGAACGGAGTTCTTGATGCTGGTACCTCGCTCACTTATCTCCCTGATGATATTGTTAGCTCAATTGCTTCCAGCTTTAATGCTGTTTGGGACGATAATGCAGGTGCTTACCGCGCTAGTGGATCTACTAGCGGTTACTCTTTGTCTTACACTTTCGGTGGTGTTGACGTTACTGTTCCTGCCTCTGAGCTCTTCCTTGAACTCAACGGCAGCGGTAATGGCGAGTATCTTACAATTCTTCCTTACAGCGACTCGCAGGACTACATCTTGCTCGGTGATACCTTTTTGCGTTCTGCTTATGTTGTTTACGATCTCAGCAACAGCCAGATTGCGATCGCCCAGGCTAACTTCCACCCGGGCTCTCCTGAATACGAGGTGATCAACTCCAGCATTCCCGGTGCAGTTTAAAAATTAACAATTCAGTAATTAATTAACTAACTAACCAACTAACTAATAATGCCTACAGTACTCTTTATATGCCATTTTAAATTTAGACCCTTCATAACGAAAGAGTTGAATACCCTGTAAGGATTCGACGCCAGCTTTCCTGGCCAAGGCTTTTAGCGTGTCTTTTTGAGTCCAGCCCTGCTCTTCAGCAACATCAGGAAGAAAGGTTGCGCTATAGTTACCGGGGAATTCCGCCTTAACTCCGTGCTTTCCGATCTGCCAATCATATACATCCTTAGTGGGCTCTAGAGGCCCCAGAATTGTAATTGCGACTTCTAGATCAGGTAGTTCACTACTTTTAATAGGCGGAAATCGAGGGTCCTTAAATGCAGCAGTAAGTGCGTATGCCTTTATGCCTTCCACTAATGGTAAAGGAGTGAACGTACCTATACACCCTCTGAGATCGCCATTCTTATTCCAAGTAACAAACAAGGCAGAGTCAAATGCTGCTGGTTTTAATCTTACTTGGTGAGTCTTGCCTGTCAATGCTGTGTCTAAAGTGTCAAAAGCGGTTACGGCCAGCTGCCTTAACGTGGTGGTGCTGTTCATGCTTAGCAATAGTCCAGAGAACAATAAAAGTAAAAAATAAATAAAACAAAAGCACAATGGGTCTTAAAAAAAAGGAACCGAGCCTCAATCGGAGGTAATACAATCGCAAAAAAGGCCTTAGTTAAATGTAAATAAAGAGCCCGGCTATTACCACGTGATGTTGTGCGACTGAAACTTTCTGAAATTCTCACGAATTGCCACACTTACCATGTCCATTTCAGCAAAACTACTGAAGCAAATCAACAATCGGCCCGAACTTCAGGTGGCTACAGTTGCTGCTGGCTGTTTCTGGGGCGTTGAGCACATTTTCCGGAAGCACTACCTTAACAAAGGCTTGATCGACACCTCCGTTGGATACTCAGGCGGAGACACTTTGAACCCCACCTACAAGGAGGTTTGCACATCCAGCACCAATCACGCTGAGGCCCTGCAAATTCTGTTCAACCCAGCCCAATTGCCCTATGAAACGATCATTGACTTTTTCTTCCGGATTCACGACCCCACAACCGCCAACAGTCAGGGTCCCGATGTAGGAACGCAGTACCGGTCGGCTATTTTCACCCACAGCGACGAGCAGCAACAAACTGCTGAGCAGGTTAAGTCCGAGTTCCAAAAAACCTTCTGGAAAAAAGAAATTCAAACCACAATCAGTCCTATCGAGAACTGGTGGGATGCGGAGACGTACCACCAATTATACTTAGAGAAGAATCCAACCGGTTACGAATGCCCGACACACTACGTTCGTACTAAACCTCAATAAATAAATAAATAACATCTAAATAAATAAAACTGCGACTAATTGAACCCGTTTTTCTCGGGATCGTGCACAAACGTATTAACAAAAAACAACGGGTTTACTCTTCTGTTCTCGATGGGTGCAGGAGCAATGGGTACAGGAGGAGGAAGAGGAGTCTCAGCCTTTTTAGTTACTTGTCCTCGTTGTCGTTGCCGTTTTCTGGTTTTGGGAGCAACAGGAGACGTTTCACATACCTCGGATTCATTCACAGCTCCAATTTCGGAGGTCATAATGTCATCTGGCTTCACAACCAGTGCAGGGTTGATTGTTTTAGAATCCAGGCACTCGGCAGTCGGGCCATTTGGTGCCCCCTTGCACCCATTGCACATGCATCGAATGCACATACTGTCATCCAGCGGCATTAACGAATTGTAGTTGTCATCCCAGCAGTCAAAGTTGCGAAACTCGGTAGGCGCCTTATTTCTGGCATAATTAGTGTGTTCCTTAAACGGTGAAGACAGCAGCACTGCATACGGATCCAAAATCTGCTGGTACTGGGGTGTGTAGTACTCCTCAAATCTCTCAGTTGCTGTTTCTGGCTGGGGCAGTGACAGAGGTAGTGACCAAGGATTGGATACTGTTTCCTCGATGGAACGGTTGCCTGTATTCTCAAAAAACTCGTCAAAAAACTTCCAGTTCCCAATACACCCGTCATCTAGTGTATCCTGGTAAGGTAAGTGGCCTGACACGTTTAAAGTATTGTCCCACACATCTGAGATATCACGAAGGGCCTCAGGGCCAGCTGGAGCAATAGCCACTTTTGCCTGCGGCCTCAATTGAGGGTCAATTGGCCTAGGTATCTTTAATACAACTATTAAGCTCCGCTTTACCGGCGGTTTTCTCCGTTTACTAGGTGCAATCTTCCTATACATGGCTGGGAAGAAAAGTATGGAGATGTGTGGGAGTTATTTATGCGTGGGCTAGGCAAGGCCATGCACAAACAGCAACCAAACCCTTGCATATTTAATAATCCACTGTGCATGTGAGTGCATGTGTATATGTGTATGACTATGTATATAGGTATGCATATGTATATATGTATAGTTACGTTCAAAGAATTTCATCAACTGGGTCAAAAATTACGTTGAATTCAGTAATGAGCATTTGAGTAGCCTCGTTTCTAGCCTGCATATCTGGCACCTCACGATCCCCAGACTCTTCACGAGCCAAGGTAGGCGCAAACACCATGGCCAAGTTTCTTATATTCATCAGGTTGATGTCCTGGTGGGTGGCGACCAGCGCTAAATGGGCTATTACGGCCCTAAGAGTGGCCTGGTTCTCAACCGGCAATGCACCAACGGCTTTCTTCAAGTACATTACATTTTTCGAGTTTCCGGCCGCGATGTATGCATCATAACAGTCATAGGAGATAACTGGTTCCGCGAGTTTGCGGAGGTATTGCTTCACAGCCGAGGAAACTGCTTGGATCTCGCTCTTAAGCAGCAGCTCCTCACCCGCAGCAGGATCACCGTGCGGACCAAACTGTTCTAGAATAGCATCAACCTGTGATTTCGAGCCTGGTTTCCGGTATATTCCCTCGGCATCCAGTCCACGCTCCTCGATCTCCTTGAAGCACCGCGTCACAAACAGCGGCACTGCAGACTGGTCGATCTGAACTCTATAGCTGAGCTGTTCGCCAATAATGCTGTCTAAAGCAGCCGTCTCAGCAACCGGCCGCTTGTTTACCGCCCCGTTACCGTTTTGCTGCTTGTTTGCGAATATGTTCACGGTCTCCCCCGACAAATCAGTGGAGTAGTTGTTGCTGTTGTAGCTGTACCCAGCCTGGCCGTTACCAGCCTGGCCGTTACCCGAGAGACCGTAAAGGTTGTTTGAGCTGTTACTGAGGCCATTTGAGTTACCACCACCATTTTGTTGGCCCGGCTTGTTTGGCCGACCAAACAGCCATTTCTTAGCATTCTTAAGCGGCAAGAACTGCTGCTGAGAAGTAGGTCCTGACCCAGAACCAGGTCCCTGCTGGAGCTGGAACTGCTGGTAGGTCTGTGATGGTTGTTGTTGCTCAGTTGCCCTGGACTGGGGAGGTGCCTGGTCGTCACGTCGAACGTCACGCGGCAGCGAGTTCCGGTTTTGCTGTTTCTGCTGCTCAATGCGACGCACCCACATCTCGTATTCGTCCCTCATGTGCCGCAGCTTGATTTCCAGGTGGTGCACCTCGGTGTTCAGCTCCTCCCTGGACTTGATCTTGGCCTGGACATCCTTCAACTGTGACTCCAGCTCGCTAGATCGTTTGCGTTCCAGAGCCAGAGACCTAAGTGCATCAGCCAATGCATCGTTGTTTTCCACGCTCCTGCGTGTATTCGGCGTAATTGTGGTGAGCGTCTCGCTGAGACTCCGTTTGTGAACACTCACTGGAGTGGTTGCGGACGGACTGTCAACGTATAAATTGCTTGGTGATGATCGGGCCGAGTTCGGCATGAGGACGCTGGGAGAGCCAGTGGCCGAGGCATTGCTGTTATCGCGTTTGTGCCACCAGCGGTTAAACGGCGATTTCGGAGTCTGGGCCGGAGCAGCGGCTTGGGTGGGCGATACCAAGTTGAACCGCTCTAGAGCCAAAGCTGGTGGTCGGTGCGACGGGGAATTGCTCGCACTGTCCGGCTCCGAAGGCTGGTAATTCGAGCCTGGACTGGAAACTCTCAGCTGAGACCGCGAAGGGACGTTTAACTGGTCTTCAGAGTCCCGTTTTTTGGTTGGGGTTTGTACTGGTGTGTGTACTGGCGTCTTGGCTATATCTAAACTCTTCAAGTGGGTCTCCGAGACGTCAGCAGGCCCGATTTCGTGGCTCTCCATTGGGTGTCCAACGTTTTGCTTCACCACATAGTCCAAATCGCCAGCTGATTGGTCCATTGATTTGTCAATTGACTTGTCAACTGAGTTATCAACTGAGTTAACCGACTTATCCAAAGACTTATCGACCGACTCATCCAGCTCCGGCGTTGATTCATTAGGAGCCAATGAAATGCTGCTGTCGCTGCCGTGGAATGCCGACGGAGCCAGTTGTTTTCGAGGAACACGCAGAGTACGTGGATCCTTTTTTATGAGCGACGTTTGAGACGTAGATGCAAGGTCCAGCGTGGATCGAGAGGCGCCAATTCCACTGAAATCAACATTGATATCGATCGAGTTCGGGGGAATCTCCGGCGGCAGATCCGGCAGGTCCTTGTTGCGGTCGTATGAAGATGACGTGGTCGACGTAGCCACGCTGTGGCGTTTCCCCGCCAGGTCCTGCTGCGAGATCAACAACTCGCGTTCGTAGTATGGAGTCGTTGAAGGCGAGGTCGAGGACGACCGGCCCTCGAGGTTGAATGAGTTAGTGAGCGACTGGGTCTGTGAGTGTGGCTGCTGCTGCTGCTGCCGCAAGAGCTGCCGCTGTTTTTTACGCGCGAGCAATGCATTGTGGCACACCATGCAAAATATTCCCTGGGACGTTCGCGCGTACTGCAGATCGTCGATCCGCTTCTTGCAGTTTCGGCACACGAAGCACGAAGCACAGAACGAGAGGTCGCTGGTGAGCACCGCCATGTCAGTGATGCGTTTCTTGCAGCTGACGCACACGTAGCTGCAGTTGGTGCAGACTGGCCGGCCATCACCCAGCACGAGCATGTTGGACATCGCGGTGAGTTGCGTGTCGCACTTCGAGCACTTGAAACACTCCATGTGCCAGCGGTGATTCCCCAGCTCGTAGGCACGGCCCTCTGTCATGGGCTTACCGCATCCTTTACAATGAGCCTCTGCACTCATTGGCGATTTTCGTGGCTAAAAATCCTCACGTGTGTGGTGAAAGGATCAAAGGCTGACGATAATCTCGCTTTGAGGGCAAGGGAAGGAACCTTTGTATGGACGTGAAATAATTAATTGCATTGGCTAGGGTTAATGCCGTGCTCGACTGGGGCACTTAGGATACAGCAAATAGCTAAATACTTAAAAAAGAAAAAGAAAAAAAGCAGTTACTCCTTGTCTTTGAATGATTTCCGGAATTTCTGGCCGGGCCGGTAGGATTTCTTCGACCCGTGGTAGTGGTTATGGTGGTTGTGGGTGTGGAAGTACGGCCGCGAGTGGGGGAGGTCGTACTCGAACTCCGCGGGGGCAGTCTCGGCTTGTATTATCGGGGTCAAGTCAATTGCACCGCTGAAATTGTCACCTTTGGGGAGGTTCACAAACATCTTAGGGATGTCTGCTTCTTTTGAATGCGAGGCATGGCCGGTGTGGGGGGCAACGGGAACGCCAAATACAAGGTCGTGCGTTTTGGATGCCCACGATTTAGGCGCTTTGGGGATATTACTGGCCGGAACCGGGGTTAAGTCCACAGGCCCGGTCTCAGCTCTGAATTTGGAACTTTCCTCTTCAACCTTCTTCAAGGCTCGCTCTTTTTCCAGCCGCTTGGCCCTTTCGGCAGCCTTCTTTTCGAGTTTTAACGTCTGCTCTGCAAGCCTTTTCTCGAGCTCGGCTTTCTTCTTCTCAACCTCGGCTTTTTCTTTCAAACTCTCGGCTTTTTTCTTCTCTTCCATCTCTTTGTGGTACTGCTCGCGCATCTTCGCCAGCCTTTCTTGCTTCTCTTTTTCAGCTGTCATCTCGGCTTCCTTCCTCAGCTTCACCTGCAGCAGCATCTCCTGCATCTCTTCTTTTTGTTTCTCTTTCAACGTTTTCATGTCCTCCACTGGCTCCTCCTTGACGGGTTCTGGAACCAGTGCCGGTTTGGGTACTGGTTTGGCTGCTGGTGCTGCTGGTGCTGGGGCAGCTGGTGCTGATGGGGCTACCTCTTCGGGTCGACTAGTCCGTCGAGGTGCAAATGCATGTCTCTCTTTCTCGCTTGGATCTTCTGGCTCATTAAGTGCTCGCCTGGGTTTGGCGTTCAAAAACAGAGTATCAACCTGAGGAAGAGGGGCATTGTAGCTCTCTTTAGACTCGAAAACTCGGGGGTTAAGCGGTGGTGCTCGGCCCCCAACGTGTCTAACGGGCGCGTTTATACGGAATCGACTTAAAGCGTCTCCACCAGCCGCCGCAACGGCCTGAGCTCGGCTGGCAAGTCCAGGAGCACGTTGAATGCCGTGGGGCTGAGTCGGCCCTTTTTCCTTGGCCTCTTTAATGGTTTGACTCAGCGATTTGGCTACTGGAACTGCTGGTTTAGAGCCCCAGGCAGGCCCATCATCGTGGTTTTGGGACTCTGTTCGGGCTCGGGGTGCAGGTGCGGGTGTGCTGTTGCTTGTGTTGGTGGTATTAGAAGGTAAAATGTTGGTCGTTCGGGGTTGATTCATTGAGTTTTGGGAGTACAGCCGGCTTCGCTGCTGTATGAACGCTGCAGGCGGAGGAACCCAGTCTCCTTCCTCGTCCTCCCAGCTCTCGCGAGAATTTGTCCAGGATTCAGGCAGTTTATCTTTATCCTCGTCCTTCTTTACCTCCTCGTTTGCGGGCTTTTTCGGTTCCTCCGGTTTCAGATCTCCCGAATCCTCGGTAGTAGCGTCTGTGGGCGGAGTTGTGGTGGCAATGGCGTCTCCTAAAGTAACTTTGGTTGCCTCGCTGGGTTTCCCGGTTTCAGCCTCAATGGGTGGGGTGGCACTCGCATCTTTCTTCTTACCAAGCGTTAGCACGCCGTTCTGAACGTTTGCTGATGGTTTAGAGGCCGCTGGCGCCGTTGAATTGCTTAAACCAGCATTCACCGAGTCGCGATCTGGATTGGCAAGATCAGAAGATGATTCCGTGGCAGTTGCTTTGAACATCAAGTTCACATTGTTGGTCTTGAACTTAGGCTTGAGTGGTGCTCCGTTTGCTCCGGGTTCCTGACCAACTGGAGGTGTTGAATCGGGCTCTGACATTTACTCGTAGATTTTGGAGTTTAGCTAGTTAGTTACTAATTTTCCAGCCTTTTTAGCCTTTAAGGGTTATTATATTATAGGGGGGGAAGGTGTGGTGTTGGTCTTGGTTCTTGTTACCCAGCCCAATCTGTTTCACCTGCCGGCACTCTAAGCGATATTTTTTTTACTTTAAAGAAAAACTCCTGAAATGGTTAAAGCTCCTAGCTTGGCCGTGGTGGGGTCAGGTCCAGCCGCGTTCTACACTGCACTCCGAGTAGGCCAAAAAATACCCAACTTAAAGGTTTCAGTTTTTGAGAAGCATGCGTTTCCATTCGGTCTGACCCGGTACGGTGTTGCTCCCGATCACCCAGAGGTGAAAAATTGTCAGGACAGGTTTACAGAGGTTGCAAGTAATAAAGCTTTTAAGTTTTATGGAAATTGCGAGGTCGGTCGCAATATTGATCTTAAGTCGTTGAGCGTTAATTTCGATGCTGTGTTGCTTGCATACGGTGCGTCTGCAGACCGCGACTTGGGGATCCCAACCGTACCGGGTGTTTTTAGTGCTCGTGCGTTTGTGGGGTGGTACAATGGCGAGCCTGGGTTCGAAAAGTTGGACTTTTCGCCGTGGTTGGCTAGCGCGAAAAATGTCTCAATTATTGGCAATGGGAATGTGGCTTTGGATATCGCCCGAATTTTGTTGAAAAGCCCTGCTGAATTGGCAAAAACAGACATTGCCACCACCGCACTGGATTCATTAAAGTGCAGCAGTGTCGAGTCTGTAGAAATTGTGGGTCGACGTGGGCTTTTGAACTCGGCTTTCACCAATAAGGAGCTAAGGGAGCTGATAAAGCTCCCGGTTAAAATGCTGCCAGTTGCCCCTGCTGCAGAAACTGAAATAATGCCTCAATCCAGGGCAGAGAAACGGAAACTCGATCTGGTAAGACAGGCAGGGGCTGGGAGTGTGGGCGAGAAGACCTGGCAACTGCGGTTCCTGCAAAGTCCTAAACAGTTCAATGGTGCTAAATTAGAGTCTATTGAGTGGGAAATCAATGAAATGCACGGTAATGCGGTAAAGGGAACGGGGAAAACGATTACTACCAAGTGTGACCTTGCCTTTACCAGCATTGGCTACAGATCAGAGCCTTTAAGGGGGCTGGAGACGATTGGTGGTGAGTTTGATTTGAATAAACACCGGGTTTTGCGTGAATCAGGGAAGGTTTCTGGAACTAGCAATGTTTTTGCTGCAGGGTGGGTGGCCACAGGACCAGTGGGTGTAATTGCATCAACAATGATGGACAGTTTCTCGGTTGGAGATGAAATCGCCAAGTTTTTGAGTAGTTGTGAAACCTGTAAATCTGGTTTACTGCCAATTGATACCAAACAATTCATTTCATGGGGTGACTGGGCTAAAATAGATGCTGAGGAAATCAGGCGTGGTGAATCAACTGGCCGAGCCCGTGAAAAATTCACCACTAATGAACAGGCACTCAGATTTCTAAAGGAAAATTAAGCTTGAAATTTATTTATTTATTTATTCTGTTATTGTTATTTTACTGTTGCTTTTACTTGTACTTTCATCTTTCCATCTGCTTGTGTTTTTAACTGTAACACGTAACTCGTGGCCAATAACTGGTCATAGGTTTACAAAGACGCTCCTTACAACAATGATATCGATGTTTCGACGGTCCATAGGCCTTCAGGCCCCGCGTTTGAACACTAGAATTGCATTTGCACGCCCTGCTATGTACTCTACTACCGGAAAGGACGTTCTCGCGACCTCAAACGAGCTTCATATCAACGAGGACACCGTCGGTATCCAAACTGGGAAAGTTAGTGGTGCACCCGAAGAGCTTCAAGAGCGTACTGTTCATATCTACAAAATGAGTCCTTCGGCTACTCAGAGTGGACGTGCCCAACAGAAGGGTTGGAGATTGAACTGGAACATCGTTCCTCGTGCAAACCGATGGGAAGACTCCACTATTGGCTATGCTGCGTCAGGAGATTACATGCAGGCCACTGAAATGCATTTTCATACCAAAACAGATGCTATCAACTTTGCAAAGAGACAGGGATGGAACTATTATGTGCGTGAACCTAAATATCGCAATTACAAGCCTAAAGTGTATGGTGATAACTTTGTACACCATGCTGGACCATTGAAGATGGTTTTCACTAAGTAAATCACTGAGTAAATCACTAAGTAAATACGTATAGAATTTTTCTTTCTTTAATTTTGGCGCATCTCGTAGTGGTGCCTTAATTGTATCCCGGTATCGGATAATTAGAACCCTACATAACTGGATCAAGCTCGAGTCCTTCTTTGCCGACCGAGGTTTAACACGCGCTTGCATATTTCCCTTGGAATCAGCTAAAGGTACGTCTAAGTTTGACTTGAAATGACCTTCTAGTGTGTTCATATATTATATATTTAATTAATATTTCCATCAAACGTATCCGTGCACCATCGAGTTGGAGGCTAGGTTTAACTGAAGAATTTCACACACTGCAGCCATCCTCCAACCCCACTTTCCCCACTTTTTTTTGTTGAGTGGGAATCACTAATTTTCAAATGAGGGGTTAGAAAATACCTAATATATAACTTAATTTACACTCTCTACCAACTTCAATACCCAACTCCAGTTAAAAAAAAAATAACTAGAATGAGCACAGATAAAAGCTTTAATGATGATGAAGTGCATGGTCTCGCACACGACGAAAAGACCCATCACGAACACGAACATGAGCACCACGGTCACCACCTCTCACACCTGAGTTTTGGCCAGAAGGTATCACGAGTAGTCACTGGCCACAGTGATCAAGGAGAGTATGTCATGTTAGGTGACAAAAAGTACCTGAAGAGCGAGCTGGTCTATGCATTCGGTGGTATGATGAACCCCGGTGTGGTGGCAGCACCGCACCTCAAACTGGGTAATTCCACGCCTATGGGTCTCTTTGCTTTTGCCACTACCACTCTAATCCTCTCCTTTATCAATGCTGGAGCCCGAGGGGTCAAAACTAACAGTATCATGCTGGGATGTGCATTGTTCTACGGAGGTGTAGTTCAGATCATTGCTGGTATTTGGGAACTGATCATCGAGAACTCATATGGTGCCACTGTTTTCACTGCCTATGGCGGTTTCTGGTTGTCATTTGCGGTAATTACCATGAATGGATTTAACATTGTGTCTGCCTACAAAACTGCCAAAGAATTTAATAACGCACTCGGTCTCTACTTTTTAGTGTGGGCATTGGTGACTTTCTTCTTCACATTGATGACTCTACGTTCCACTGTGGCCATGTTTTTGCTCATGTTCAGCTTGACCCTCACGTACATCATTCTCGCTGGTGAGAAATTCTGCTTGGCCAATGGAAGCTTAACAGCTGGCCATCATTTGGGAACTGCCAGCGGTGTATTCGGATGCTTTACTGCCATGATTGCGTACTATAATGGGCTAGCTGGTCTGCTCACCAAAGAAAACAGTTGGATCAGGATCCGTCCTATCTTCATGCCTGGTGCTATTCGTCCCGAGAGTATCCAAAAAGACAAGGAAGCGTAGTTTACTCGGTAGCCATTTCTTATTTGTGTAATTTGATTTTGATTTTGACTTTAAGTGCATTTACAATACATGTATACTAAAACCGGGCAGTCTACTACCCCAAACAAATTAATAAAAAAAAACAGAATTAGGGTTCTAGCTCTGTAAATTTGGTAAAATGTCTTTGCCACAAATCCCCAACGTTCAAAGACATTCGGATTTTGTGACCTGTATTTTAGGCCAAAATTCAAGTCCTTTTACCCTCCAAGGCACAAATACTTACCTGGTAGGCCTTCCCCAGTCTAGTAAACGGCTGCTTATTGATACTGGCAGCGGTGTTCCTGAATACGGTGAAATTCTTAAGAAGTTCTTAGAGGACAACGGATTGGAAATAGAAGCAATTGCAATCACCCATTCGCACCATGACCACATAGACGGATTAGAGCAGGTGCTGCAATTGGCACCTTTAGCTAAAGTGTACAAGTACATCAACCACCAAACAATTGATCCCAAGGTTCACAAGTATAACATCAAGCATTGGGAGGACAAATCAACTATTGAGGTTGGTGGAGCACACTTGACTGCATATTTCACCCCAGGACACTGCAAGGACCATATTAGCATTTGGCTGGAAGAGGAGCGGGCACTCTTCTCCGGGGACAATTTGCTGGGACATGGATCATCCGTTTTTGAAGATTACAGGCTGTACATGAACTCGTTACGGAGAATGCGAGACCTGCCTCACCTCCACCGGGTGTATCCCGGCCACGGAGAAAGGATTGAGAATGGAATCAAAGCCTTTAACTCGTATATGGAGCATCGTTACGAACGAATTGCTGATCTCATGGCTGTTTTGGAAGCAGCAGGAGAGCCGCTGACCGACCGCGAGCTTGTTTCGCGGGTGTATAAAGACTTCAACCAGAAACCAGTGACTGTGCAAGCTGGTGCCATCAGTAATGCCCACCACTACTTAGCTGAACTATTACGGCAAAAGCGGGTTATTTGCGATAATAACTTGTGGCGACCTAAGCTATGATTCGGCAGATTAGATAGAATATGGTATGGGTATTGAAGGGGTATATATATATATGTAAGGTGTTGAAAATCCGTTCACGAGCATTATTTAAACCTGTTTTTGTTTTTTTAGCATCAAGTTTAAACACAAAATTTTTCTACTTGACAAGTACAGCATTATCACTTTTCGAGGGGCTTCGCTCTCTTAAAAAGCAGGATATGAGGTTCAGGTGTATGAGTTTCGTAGTGTTCCCAGCCAAGCGACTGAGTTATTCCAAGTCCTCTCCATTCCTCCTCGTACAATATACGTAGAGTTCCCGTAGACTGGTTGAAATAGTCCGAGGGGATGGCTTTGAGCATTGCTTTTGGTAATATAACATGCCGGTATTCGTATAAATCGTCACTATAACGAGGCGAGTAGTGAATCTGTTCTTGAAACTCTTCCACGCGCGCACGTTCACTAACCGTCAGGTGTCTGGGAACAGCAGCCTGTGACATTATACTTCAATTGTGAGTCTTATTTCTCTCTACTTTGGTGATGACAAATGCTTCAGTGATTTCGTTCGAGACAGTCTCGATGGTGCAAGTTCCTATCGCCGAGCTGTCAGTATGTAGTGCCAATAAAAAAATATGATAAGGTCTTAAACCCTTGCTAGTTAAGACCGGGACCTAAAAGAGAAATTCGCAGAATGTTCATGTGACCTGATGGGAATAGATGACGCATCAATTTAGTAGGGCAATAATAAGGGTTGGGGCATTGCTTTTTTCGAGGCTTGTTTACCCACCAGCGCTACTGAGCTGTTGTTAGTGCGTGTTATCTACTGCAGTACCGCCGAAGTCTTTGAATTAGGACATAGGGGCGAGGAAAACATAAACCTATTTATATTCCCCCCTTCGAAACGCTGGATAATAAATAAAAACCTGCGCCATATTAAAAAGCAATCTCAGACCAGCTGTCCTATTTTTGATTAGACTGAACAAAAGCCAAGTGCTTGTCAAGAGAAATTCGAGCTGCCATACCCTTAATAAATGAATGAGGAACCGCCGCTGTATATTGGTATAAATTTACCCGCCCGCCAAGGCTTGTCCAACCAGACGGTTGTTGATGCTGCAATTTCGCAAGGTTACGACCTAATAACGTCGCGAATTACCTCCGGAACATACCGCAAGCGCGTACAGTCACTGTACAACACCAACCAGGACGAGTCGCTAACTCCGTTCCCCTCTGGCGAAGATTTGGTCATTTTTCCCGGATCACACGTCTCAAATACGATTGCGCTTTGTGCTCCGTGGACAGAACTTGATTCGAAAGATGCTCGTATTGCACAGTTGAGTTATAAAGTATTGGAGCATGAAATATCGTACGCCAAGTTTTGTGGCCTGCCATACGTGGTGATTGAAGGTCCTAAACGTCGCACACACTTGGCACGCTACGCCCACTCATTGGGCAAACTCCTCAAGTTGTTCCCTGACATTAAGATCATGATACACACCACATTCACTGAGGACTTCCTGGACAGTCAGCCTCCTCCGGTCCTGCTGTCTACTTGGGAGGTCTGGGACGGCGTTAGAACATTGTGTGGGCATCCTGAAAACCTCGGGGTGGCCCTTGCCGTCCACCGTCACCGTGTTCCTGAGTTTGTTACCTCTAGGTGGTTCTGTGAGCCAATTATGATGCTTGTGCTTGGTGAAACCAGCTCGTTTGTGCCGAATCCGAAGAATTACCCGGTATTGCCTAAGCACATCCAGCAAATGGTCAAGCACATAGCCAAACTACATCCATTTTTCCTTATTAAAGAAAATCTGTGGGCCAACAAATCTGTTCAATTCAATGGGGGCGACGATGCCTGCTTGATATACCTACGCAACTTACTGGCTGTAAATCCTCGGGAATCTCATCAGTCTCATAATAGTCGTGCTTCCAGGCATGTAGATGCTGAGTCCCTGGTTTCAACATCCAGTGGGTCCAGCGGTGGGTCTCCACAGCCCCCGCAAATTGGACAACTTGAAAGGCTGCAGATTGCATACGATCCTTCCGGCAGTCTGGCTGATTACGACCACATGGCAGACGTTCTTGAGGAGCCACTTGAGCCATTGCGGTCGAGTCTGACTAGCACTGTTTACGATGTGTTTGAGTCTGATGCTACAAAGTACAGCCAGTACTTCAAGGCCATTGTTTACGGGATCGATCACCTCAATTCTATCATGACCTCAGGCGATGTGATGTGCATTGGTGTCTATGGGGCCG
This sequence comes from Starmerella vitae, assembly GCA_030584925.1. NCBI lineage: Eukaryota > Fungi > Ascomycota > Dipodascomycetes > Dipodascales > Trichomonascaceae > Starmerella > Starmerella vitae. The sequence continues at coordinate 415,716 of JAJMCB010000002.1, read as the reverse complement.
GTAGAGGGCCCTTGGTTGACCGCACACTCGATGCAATTGCATCCACTGGGATCCAGTCACAAAGACCTGTGAAGATATACGCTTTGGAGTTACACGATGGTCCAGTGTCTTTTTTAAATGCTCGTAAGGCCAGTGAACCTGAGTGGGAATCGGTCACGGTTGTAAAGGCAGACATGCGTGCGTGGGTGCCTATTCAGCCTCTGAATCTGATTATTTCCGAACTGCTGGGGTCTTTTGGCGACAATGAGCTAAGTCCAGAGTGCCTACACTTTGCTGAGAATAACCCGCGGGTTTTGGCCCCTGACGGAATAATGATTCCCCACAAGTACATGTCGTATGTGGCCCCGCTATACAGTCCAATTTTGTGGTCAAAAGCAAAATTGAACACATCTAATGGAACTGAAAGGCCCTATGTTGTTTACATTCGTCAAGGAGAGCTAATTGCTGAGCCTCAGAGCGTTTGGGGATTTGAGCACCCGCTGAGGTCCCCGCGTATTGGCAAGACCATCTCTCGCCAAGCAAAGGTGTCTTTTGCGGCAGCTAGCAAAACTCGAGTATATGGATTCGCTGGTTTCTTTAAAGCTGAGCTGTTCGGTGGGATCACGATCAATACACTTCCCAATGAACACACCGTTGGTCTTAAGTCCTGGTTCCCGATATATTTTCCCATTTCGCAGCCTATAGACGTGTTTAAAGATGCTAATATTGACATTAGCGTCTGGAGAGAGTCCGACAGACACAAGGTTTGGTACGAATGGGTGGTCGAAACGCACTATAAGCGTTTGCGTTCCAGTGGATCAGTGGTGCATAACATCAATGGTCAGTCATATTCCCTTCATTTGCATTAAATAGAAATCTAGATTAGTCTCGAAAAAAAAAAAAAAAGAAGATGGTGATGATGATCGCTAATATTAGTATTATTGTCATTATTATTATAGAAAAATTTCGATTAAGTAGAATCTGGATAGTTTGTTGTTGTTGTTGTTGTTGTTGTTTTATTGTTAACTGCGATATTCCGGATCATTAGTGACACGGTTAAAATCCCGGATAAGTTTATAATTTTCAAAATGCTTTTCCTCCAGGGAAATCTTGAGCTCTTGAATATGGCCCTTCAGCTTAAGAACGTTCTTTTGTGATATGGCAAGCTTCTTATCCGCCTCCTCTAATTTCTTTTCCATTCCTCGTTGAAGAGACTCATATCCCTTCACCTGCTGCATCAAACTGTTTCTTGAGGCTTCACTAACAGACAAATTGTTTAGTGTCTGCTCCTGGCTGCTCATCAATTCTTCCAGTCGCTGTTTAAGAAGTTTATTGGTGGCATTGAGGTTCTTATTTAGCTCAAAAAGGTTTCGCTGCTCGTCAGAGGAGGTCTCCATCACCGGTGACTCTGACGGTAACCGAGGAGTCAAAGGTTTAACATCCGTAAATCCTTCCTCGGGAGATGAAGTCAGAGACGTAGAAAACATGGACGAGGTCTTCCGGTGTTGAGTAGAGACCGAACCAGCCGATGCGGGTGAAATGGGCGGACTTGCGATCCGCTGTTTGTGCATATTTCCGCCTGCTTGAGACATTGCTCTGGGAGTTGTTATATTTAGCCCCGGTGCAGGAGCACTGAGTCTTCTTTGGTGGCCTAACTGCGACTGGGGTGTCTTTCTAAGATCCTGAGTTAAATTGATGCTTTGCTGAGACGGTTCTGTAGGCGTTTGGGGAGCATCAGCACTATCCAGTAGCATTTTTGGACTCAATGTGTTCCCAGATGACTTAGAGCCCGTGCTTCCGCTTCGGGTGGAGCTTGTGCTTGCACTAGACTTGGTTACCTTCCGAGTGGATTGTAAAGGAGCGGACTGCACACTAGTTGGTGACGTTACAGGGCTTTGAAACTGTTGAATCGACTCCATTCGCGGCGTTCGGTAAGACTTCAGCGTGCTTGCAAGGCTTTCGGTGCTTGAGTCTGCGGACTGGTTCCGGTTAACTTTTTGAAAGTTTGTAACTACGCGAATTCCCTGCGGAGCCTGGGCTTTTGGATCTAATGTTTTATGCTCAACCGACCTGGTCTCCGGTGCTCGAGGAGGGGACGGTGCCTTCTTTCTCGAAGCCAATTGCACATCGGGTGAATGTGTATTATATGTACGAAGTGTGGGGCTTTGAGTTTTAGGCAATGGTATGGGACGGCTAATGGGAACCTCAGATCCACTCACTGCTCGTCGGCCAGTGCTGGAAACGGTAGATCTTGTTTTTACTGCACTGGAACCGCTAACCGATCGGGTAGGAATTCGGGCTTTGGGCTGTTGTGTACCTGAATTCGGCCCGGTGAGCCTCCCAAGGAGCTCTGAAACCGATGTCTTCCGCTTTACTGCCTGTTGAGAAGGAGGAGTGACGGTGTATTGCGGAGATATGTTTGATGAGCGAATTGCAGGTTTGTTCGACATAACAAGGGGCTGCAGGCCAGCACCAGTGGATCGTACTGGTGCAGACACTACTGATGTCATTCTAGAAGATTGCGGTTTCGATGTGTTGTGTTTTGTCGCGTCGGTTGTTGATCGATAGGTGTCCCTTTTTTCTTGTGATGCTGTAGTAGTAGGGGTTCTATGCTTCATTCATGCCAAGTGGAACTAGGGGCTGCAGAAAGGTTTACTGGACACAATTCCCCGGTCGGTAAGCTCTGCTTTTTTTTACTACTTTGGGTTAGAACGCCGGAATGTCTCTGTTTCAAAAACGAACGCCCACAATGCCCGCTGAAGCTATGCGCGTTTAGGGTAAGGATAGATCTCGTTCTTAAGGAACTTTAGATGCTCTTATTCGCAGATGGAACCATCTACTCTGAATCGAAGGAAGTAAAGCAGATACCGTTTTCGCATATAAAATACAGTGTAGTAAGTATATTTATCAGACGAGAAAGTAGTTTCAATCAACGTGTAGAATTACCCGAGAGGGCGGCAAATTGCCTCTCGGACCCAAAGACCTACATGAACGAAATTAAATCAGGGTAGCGGTGGTTTGCTTATGTTACATAAATTATAGAGATCATAAACCATTTTGGGACTCCCGGGAAATTCGAGTTAGCGTAAATAATATTTTTATTCCCGAAACAGCAATTTTCGCTAATCCTGTTTACGATTACGAGCGGCGGATCGGAATTTAAATGCAAAAGCAATAATCAATAATAATCTAACCGATGTAAATAATTTAAGTAGTGCATAATCGAGCGTTGCAAATGGACACGCATCAAAACTGAGTTAAAATAAGCAGCACATACATGCTGGCCCTTCCACGCCCCTTTCTTTATTTAAAAAGCTGAATTTAATAATCATTTTTGTTACCGCTACCCTAAGAACCGCCTTTACGCGTATGGGTTAATACGCGAGGTTTGCGACCCTCAACGCTGGGAACTTGCACCCCTCTTCCTTCCTCCCAGAACGGGCTTGAGTGATTTCCGCTATGAACATTACTAAGACGAGGAGGAGAAGAAGAAGAGGAGAAGAGAAGAAGCTCTTATGTAATCTGAAAGTATAGTGGGTGCATGTACCTTTTTAGGGCTTTGTGCCCGTATTAGTAATTGATACTGAGTGGAATCAGTGGAAGCTAGCCTGCCAGTATAACGCGTTTAGTTATTTAATTATTATTACCGTTGATTTCAGCTAGTCAATTGAGACCATAATGGCAATTCAGATTCAATATATAATTCTAGCACGGCCAAGTATGTACTAACTAGCCCCCCAAAGTGTACACAAGGCATAAAGCCCGATTCACAACACAACTTCATACCGAGTTTGAACGCACTCAATTGCTAATGTAGGTGTATTCCTTGCTAAATTAATGGAATCTGACGCCAATTAGGCTAGTTTCCTGGCAACTGCTACGCTGCCACGCGGCTCAGATGTCTCGGTCACGTGTGTATTTGTAATCACCCAAGGCAAGGTCACACTCGCATCATTAACCATAACCAGATTTTTCACAGTTTCCTACTAACATCACACAAGAACAATGTCGAAGGGTACTCCGAGCATGGGTAAGAAGGCGCACACTAAGAGCCACGGCTCTGTGTGCCGTCGTTGCAACAACCACAGCTGGCACTACCAGAAGCAGCGTTGCGCTAGCTGCGGCTATCCCTCCGCTAAGATCCGCTCGTACAACTGGGGTCTGAAGACTTCTCGTCGTCGCACTACTGGTACTGGCCGCATGCAGCACATCAAGAAGGTTAACCGCCAGTTCAAGAACGGTTTCCGCTCCGGTGTTGCTAAGCCTGTCAAGAAGGTCGCTGCTTAAATTTGAATACGCTATTTAAGGGGACCTACGTTGTGCATTCGATGAGGAAGAGTGTCTCGCTCTAATCTAAATTCCTGTATACGTGGTCTATTTTATAATTCTTAAACGAAATCATACATATTGTTCAACAATAATACCAGTAACTAGAAAGTAGTGCTGCTTGAGGCATTTGTGCAACGGTAGGCTATCTATATTATAGTTTTTAGGCGTTAATTCCGGGGTGTTAACGGTAATATCCTCTGGTTATTATTTTGTAGAATTATACATTCGGCCTATAAGAGGACCCAACGGCAAAACCACTTCAGTACGATAATCATTTTATTCATTTATTTATTTGCATGTGAAATGCGATAACTTAAATTATATTACCAATTTACTCAGAAATAACCTCGGTGTTGAGGCCCTTGAAAGAGGGAACAGTAACGGCCTGGACGTAAGAGAAAAGTCTCTCCTTAGCACCCTCCTCGTCGTTGCGCTTGCGGCTAATACGGACACGAATGCGCTTAGGAATACCCTTGATGCCACGGCTCCAGAGAGCCTTGTTAAGATAGGGATCAAGACGGACGTCAGAAGTGCCCATCTCCTTGTGTGCGAACTCACGAACGACCTTGACGGCCTTGGGAGCACGTCGCTTGAACTGGACACCGTGAACACGGCGGTTCAAGTGGATGGTATACTCACGAGTGACGAACTCGTCGATGGCACTCTTGCTTTGCTTCTGGGCAGCCATTTTCTTAACGTGTGGAAAATTCAAAGGGTGAGCTCACCTATGTTGATTAGGAGATTCTCTCTCTTGTGGTCACGTGGAAGTTACAACTAACCGAGACTGGGACTACCACATCCCACGCCATTATTCGCTTTGAAACAATTTTCATTTTACTGAGCCCTGAGCCCTTTTGTGTTAGTAATCAAATTGGGAGGTTTAGCCATTTTGCGGGTGGTGTAATCGAGATCTTCCCGATTAGGAAAATAAAAACATTTTGGTAACCTTGGATCTGCCCAGCCACTTATTTTTGTTTTAGCATCGCCACGCGCATTATATACAACCTTACACGATCTGCACTTATTCCGATCTACCAAAACAAACTATCTTCGGCCCACTTTTTTAATTCTTTGAACTAATTGTATGCAAGATAATCAATCACGCTGGGTCAATAACTTCTGGGGTAACAATGATGCTGGTTATCACCAGCTCATGCAACGAATGCACGATGCCCGCCAGACCTGTGACGAGCTGAAGCACTACTACCGCGAGCGTATGGCCATTGAGCACGAGTATTCTCGTAAACTCCAAAGTCTCTCGCGAAAGGCATTGGGATCAAACGAGACCGGAGACATCAGGGCTTCATTGGAAACCGTTAGAACAACTACTAAAAGTGCCGCTGTTACTCACGATACTGTTGCCCGCCAACTTAACGAGCAGATCCTCGGGCCTCTTAATGCTTTCAGTACCTCAATGAAGGGACGCAGCAAAACAATTGAGGACACAATGGCGCAGCTTACCCGTGCTAAGAACTCTCAGAACACCAATTCGGAAAAGGCTCGCAGTAAATACGTCAACGAATGCAATCGTATCAGTGGCTACCAGGCTTCTCAAAACCTGTTGATGGGTAAAGAGTTGGACAAAAACAACCAGAAGCTCGATAAGGCCAGCTACCAAGTTGAGGGCTTCCAGCGTCAGTACCAGGACAGTTTAAAGGCTTTGACCCAATCCATGGAAGCCTGGAATGCTGAATGGCGTGTGTCCTGTGACAAGCTGGAACAGCTGGAAGAAGAGCGACTGTCGTTTTTGAAATCAAACTTGTGGGCATACGCAAATGCAGTAAGTGCTGCGTGTGTAGCTGATGACGAGGCATGTGAGAGCGTTCGTCTTTCACTCGAGCGTTGTGATCCGGCTAGCGATCTGGCCCAATTCAGTCGTGAACGAGGAACTGGCTCTAGAATACAGGATCCGCCTGAGTTCGTTAACTTCTTGCAGGGCTTCTCCCGTGAGTCTGGCGATGGAGATGGACACTACCACGTTGCAAACTTCAGCAGCTCACTGAACACGAATGCAATTCCTGACTTAGGAGTGCCTTCCCCATCATCGTCCAGCCAGGCCTCCCCCATGTCCAGCCAATCGCAGTTCACACCCTCATCTTCTCCTGAAATGCAAAGCAACAGCTATATGTTGGAGAAGCAGCATAATCAAACCTTCATGCAGCAGCAGAATCCATCATTAAAGGATCAGTTGGTAAAGAAGCGTAAGTCATGGGCAATGCCATTCAAGAGAAAGCAGAGCAGTGACCAGTTTGTTTCGGCTCTAGACGATCCAATTGCATCAGTTAACACCTCCTCTCAGGCATCTCTGCACTCGGCTGCCCCGTCACAGTTCCAAATGCCCAGTGAAGTGAAGGCTGCTAATCGTAAGTCATGGGCACCGTCCTCAACCGCTGAACCTGCATATGCTCCTACGTCAAGTGCAAATTCAGCAAGCAATGAGGATCCTCTTCTCACCGCATTAGAGCGATTGAAGACCCCTGGGCTTAAACAAAGGCCGAAATCAGCTGCTGCTGCACCGGCATCCAACAACACATCACCTTACACGCCATACGGGAATGGCAGCCCGTCGAAGTTCGGTTCACACTTCCACACACAATCGAATGCAAGCGAAATGAGCAGTGGTCGCAAGAGTCCTGTTCGCAAACAAGTCGGATCTGCTTCCAGACTTCCTCAAGTCACATCTGATGGCCGAAGGGTAATCAAACACTGCCGGGCTCAATTCGACTACCGAGCAGCGATTCCCGAAGAAGTTACCTTCCGCAAGGGAGACCTTCTACTCGTTACTGAGATGCAGGAAGACGGATGGTGGGACTGTGAAGTAACGAACCCGGCCACTCATGAAAACGCATTCGGATTGGCACCTAGTAACTTCTTAGCCGATGTGTAAGGAAAGAGAGGTATTTAACACTTAATTAATTAATTATTTCGTTTAGAGTAGTTTATAAAAATATATGCATAAAAAATATTTCAAAAAAAAAAAAAAAAGGGGGACTGAGAAGCACTTAAGCAGCATATGCATATGCAGCATACACCAGGAAAATAAGCTACAATTTAAAAACTAAAAGAAGGAAGTAGAAGATACTACAAGTACAGATTTATATTCATAAATACGAAAACTTCTTAGAAGCTGCGGGCAACAGTCTCGTAGAAGGTCTTACCCTGGATCTCGGCAATCTCCAACTCGAGCTTAGAAGGCTGGCGAGAACCGTCACCGGCAGCGTAAGCACCGGCACCCCAAGGAGAGCCACCGTGGACCTCGTCAAGGTTGGTGAGGAGAGCGAAGGTGCTCTTGTAACCAAGAGGGACATAAAGCAAACCGTGGTGGGTCAAAGTAGAGATGGAGTTCAAAGCAGTAACCTCCTGTCCACCACCGGGGGTACCAGTGCTAACGAAGAGACCAGCGAACTTACCGTGGAGCTCACCCTTGGCCCAGAGACCACCGGTAGCGTCCCAGAAGGCACGCCATTGGGCTGGCTGAGTACCGTAACGAGTGGGAATACCGAAGAGGAAACCGTCGTACTTGGGGAGATCAGCAGGGGTGATCACAGGGTCGTCAGACTTGGCAGGGGCGTACATCTTGGCCAAGACGTCGTCAGAGAGTGTCTCGGGGACCTGGAAAAGGTCAGCAGAACCGCCAGCAGCCTTAACACCCTGTTGAACGGCCTTAGCCAAGGTACGGACGTGACCATAGGTCGAGTAGTAGATAATAGCGATCTTAGGAGCCATTTTGAAATTCAAATCTGTTGTGTATCAAGTGGAGGGCGAGGTTGTCTAAGTTATATATAGGGTCTGAAGCGGCTTGCATTCGCTTATATAACAAGACCTTAGGCGACAGGTGTTCTACCCTCTCCCTAACCAATCAGCGCTATTCAGTGGTTGCTAAGCAAAGTTTGGGGTCGGTAACCCGCTTCCAACAGGAAATGCATATTACTAAAACTGTAATGTCGCAATTAGGGTTGATGTAGGCTGGAGTAGCAAGGTCGCGACTATTAAAAATAATTTAAGAGCAATTTAGAAAATACGAAATCTCCGCCCCGTTCAAAACACACTAGGTTTTTCAAACGGCACTTTAAAGTGTCGCAAGTACATCAAAAACTATATATCTTCCGGATTATTCCGCGCGTCCTCCATGTTTTCACTTTCAGGTATTATGTAAAATCACACAATCTGGGTCGCCGTGCCGTTGCTGACAGCTTTCAGCCTGCCGTTGTTATCTGACAAATGCACGATGTTCCCATAAGGGCAGGGGCCTACACGCATTATAGTTGGTTCTCCCAGGTGTTCCCTGCCCCCCTTTTCTTAATCCCCTAATAATATATATTGACCCTACCGTCCTGTTAATCCCTTACTTAAATCTAACACCTTGCTTGCTCGAACCGTAGTAAGTTTGTATTAGTATACACCCAGTAATTTCTGAAAGTTTAAAACTTAACCGTTCGGTCATTTACTCTGTTAATAAAAAAATGGTGAAGATTGCTGTTGTTATTTACTCCACCTACGGTCACATCTTGACTTTGTCCAAGGCCGAGGTCGAGGGTGTCAAGGCTGCCGGTGCTGAGGTCGACGTGTTCCAGCTCCCCTCTGCTGAGCCTAATGATGCCAGCTCTAGTGCTGATATCCCTGCTATCACCCCTTCTAAGCTTACCGAGTACGATGGTGTCATCTTTGGTATCCCTAGCCGCTTCGGTACTCACCCTTACGCTTTCAAGGCTTTCCTTGACGCTACTGGTGCTCAGTGGGCTACTGGTGCTTACCACGGTAAGTTCGTTGCCTTCTTCACTACCTCTGGTACCCAGGGTGGTGGTCAGGAGTCGGTGATCCGCAACACCATCACCGCTACCGTTCACCACGGTTTCATTTACGTTCCCCTTGGTTACGCTCGCGCCTTCGGTGAGATTACCAACTTGGAAGAGCTCCACGGTGGTTCTCCTTGGGGTGCTGGCTCCTTCGCTGGCCCTACTGGCACTCGTCAGCCTTCGAAGCTTGAGCTCGATATTGCCCGTATCCAGGGTAAGTCGTTCGCTGAGACCGTTGCCCGCTCCTCCGGTAAGGGTAGCTCTGCTGCTGCTGGTGCCGCTGCTGGTGCTGCTAAGACTGAGTCTGGCAAGGACGCTGTCACTACTAAGGTCGAGGACACTACTGCTAAGGGCACTGGTTCTGTTAGCAACACAGCCTCGGCTGATGCTTCTGCTGCTCAGAATAAGGCCGCTGCTGTCGGTTCTGAGGCTGCTGGTGCTCCCCAGAAGACTGCCGAGGCCGCTAAAAGCTCCACTGAAGCTGCTAAAGAGAAGGAGAGCACTTGCTGCGGTAAGTGCACTTTGATGTAAATGGTGCTTCAAGCTAGCTTAACCTCTTTATTTTTTCATTTGTGCTTTTAGTTTTTCCAAAGTCTTCTTATGGCAGCCAATATCCGTAATACAATTTTAAACTGTTCATGATATATAATCTGTAATAAAGAAATTTATAAGTTAAATGAAAAAGTAAACGGCTTGTTTGTGGGTGCTGCTGCTGTTTCGGCCCACGTTCGCTTTCGCCGAGAGGTAACCGTAAGTACTTCGTCGCCGTTTTCATTTTTGGAGAACAGTTCCGGGTTGTGTGTGTGGAGAAGGTTGTTAAACATAGAGTAGAGTTCATCGGGTTTTTTAAACCCACTGATCTGGTCGGGCTTGTTCTTTAAGAAGTCCACGACGTTGCCGAGCTGGGGTTTAGCCACGAAGTTGCCTGTCATTGCAACACACTCCTCCAGGTTTACCACCGCGTGCCACCAGCCACTAGGAACAAACATGCACTCCCCAGGACCGGTAATTGCGTGACAGAAACCCGGGGCTCCGAGGGCTTCCTCGTAGAAGCCAGAGTAGAACCATTCAGCCAGTGATATTGGTGCTGTTACCTCACTTTGGTCTTCGTTTGTCCACACACCGGGCGGGGGTGTTTTAGGGGGGAACATTATCCAGTATTTGCGACCACAGACGATTGAATTCCAGGCATTGGTGGCATTAGGATCTTTGTGGAAGCCTGATCCACTCCGATCAGGGCCAACGATTAGCCACTGGTAGTCAGGGCGGTCGGTGCCGAGCAGCGTGAAATAGTCCTTTCCGAATACCTTACGCAGTGGAAGCTCAAATTTCAAGGCTGCGTGGGCTTTAGACTTGCAGTCGAACAAATACAAAGGTGTTTCGTCACAATTTTCCTTCATGTACTCAGCATACAGACTCAGAGGCCAGTCCATGTATTCCTGGCGGAACGTCTCGTTGCCAAACTTCTCAATTAAGTCTGCAGTATTCCATGAGGCAATTGGTTTTGAGAGTTTGGCAATAAAGGGCCGTTTTGAAAGGGTCTCGTTGAACATCTCCTCTGTGAGCTCACTTTCGTCAAACCTCTTGATCTGGTGCTTATCTAGCTGTTTCAGGCTCTGCTCGTAATTTATTTGGGTCAATTGATATGGCCTAAACAAAAAATCCGAATAGACTTTGGTCTCTGCATCCACCAGTGCCTCATCGCCTTCCTCAATTTTCAATGCAGTCTTACGCCACGAGCCATACCATTTGTTAGGGGTAGATTTCTCACTATAGACGTGGTACTTCCACAATTCGTCATACCAGCAGTATGCATATAACGCCTTGCAGGTATGCGAGAGGGCTAAAAGAGCAGATTTAGGCAGCTCCTGCAAAACAACGGTTAAAAGCTCATCGTTAAGCAGTCCCAGCCGGCCCATTGATGATATTCTCGAGTAGTTTTCATCTAGCAGGGCGTTTCCGCTGGGCTTCACGCCTAGCGGATGAACTTTGATCATTTTATCCATTTTGAAATTTTGAAATTTTTCACGTGCTCGTATTAATAGACTGAAATTTCACACCACCTAAAATGTAATCAACTTTGTGGTTTGGTAATTGGATGTCTAAATTATATATGTACATTGTTTATTCGCTATAAGGTTTTCTAAGAATAAGCGGAAGGCTCTTTTTCTGTTTAATTTTCTTAGGCTGTGCTTCTAATGTCCTTGGCCTGCTTAAGACATACTCTCCACGATCAGCGAGTTTCTCCTGGTACTCAGAGGGTCTGCTAACAGGTTTTGGATAATTAAATGCACTATCCTCTTCAGATAGCTTTGAGGGGTCGTACTGGTTCGAATTCTTGGCCTGCAAGACTTCACGGTCCTGACTCCGCCAAACGTTGCGAATCTCCTTCACACAGTTCATGCAAAGTGTATGGGCACGCTTGACATGGCCACACGCAGGACAACGGTTCAAATTGCGTAGAGGTTTCTGTTGATTGTTTCCTGCAAGTTGTCTCTGGCGTTTCTTTTGATGCGAGGTTCGTTTCTTGGGAGCTGCTTTAAGAATACCGGACCAGCTCCACGGCCAGTTGATGGAAATACCGACAACAGATCCAGGCAGAGAAACTGCGCCAAAAACCTTAACGGCTTTTGAGACGAGAGACTCATTATGGCTACCCAGAACTGTACGAAGCAGTGACATTGGTTGGGTTATTTTTCAGATTGTGTGTCAGCAGTATGTACCAGCACCAGCTACCAGTACCAGTACTAGTACCAGTAAAAAATTAACACACACCTTTTGATTCTGCTGATAAAAAAGAATACTTGAATTTCGGTTTGTTTATTTTTGCTATCGATTATTCTAAATTTTAAGTATGTTTGTAGAGAAGTGAATTATATAAATGGAAGAAAAAAAGAGGCTACGCCGAGATTCGAACTCAGGTTTGTGGAAATTTTCCTTTCAGATCAAAATCCACCGTGATGACCGACTACACTACGTTGCCGTTCAACTGGCCGACTAGGCCACAGACAGCAAATCTGACAATTCGAGGTCATATATGTATATAAGCATATATTTCAAAAAATAACCTTGCGTTTTACGCGTCCGTTGCTGAAACCTCAAACCTAAGTTGGCAAAATATCCCATTGAGAGCAAATAGTACAGCCACAGGCAAAAATGGCTGTAGAATCTAAAATTTCCAGTATTTCATGGTTTAAGAAAAACGAAATACCCAGGAAATTCCTCCATGGTTCTATTGCAATACTCACCACATTCTTATACCTTCAAGGTGTTCAGTTCTCGCAAGTAACGCCAATTCTGATAAGAATGCTTATTCCCATCGCCACTTTGGAATACATGCGGTTTTCATCCAAGAGATTCAACCGCCTTTACATCAAAGTCGTGGGATCGCTCATGCGCGAAGGTGAGAAAACTGGAAAGCAGGTAAACGGTGTGATCTGGTACCTAGTCGGCCTGATCATTGTCCTTTCGATATTCCCCAAGGACGTTAGTCTCCTCTCTATATACCTGCTCTCCTGGGCCGACCTCGCTGCCTCTACATTTGGTCGGGCATTTGGAAAATACACGCCCAAGATTTCCGGAAACAAATCGCTGGCAGGGTCGCTTGCAGCGTTTTTGACCGGTTTCCTTTGTACGCTTTTCGTGTATAAAGTTTTGTTTAGCAGCTGGTCCGAGCTCAACCCGCCCAGTACAATTTTGTACAATGAGCATTTGAGCAAAATCTCCATTTACGGGCTGTCGGCAGTCATGGGATTGGCTGCTGCAGTCTCCGAGCTTCTTCCAGTTATAGACGACAATCTGAGCATCCCGATTGTGTGTGCTCTTGTCCAGTATATCATCATCAAGGCCACTACCCTTCCCTTCAGCCACGGCGTGCTGGTATAGCCATTTATTTTACTTGTACTATATAAATTATTATTATACCGATGAAAGACAAAAAGAGTTTTTTGTATTTAAATCATTATGATATGGTTAAAATATTTAGTAGAAGGTCGACGGGCGCTGGGGCAAGAAGAGCTTCTTGGACTTCTGGACACGGTGGGGAAGAGGGAACTTGAGGTCCTTGGAAATAAGCTGCTTAATGTAAGGTCTCTTAACATCCTCGGTCTTGGCAAGCTCAACGACCTTGAGGATGTGGACCTGCCGGAAACGAGAACGGTGACGAGCAGCCATGTCGTTGTAAAGAGCCTCAACAGCGTCGGCACGGGTAAGCTCACGGTACTCCTTGTACATGTTGTGGGTACCAGAACGGGAGTCGTAACGGATCCAGATACCGAAGTTCTTCACCTTGGTGGGGTGCTTCTCGAAAACCTCGTTGATACTAACGATCTCACCGTTGGACTTCTTAATACGGCGGAGACTGGTAAGGAAGTACCAGAATCGAGACTTGGCAATAACCTCGTTAGGCGCAAAAATGCGCATACGGTAAAGCTTGGGCTCCGGCTGAGACTCGGAAGGAAGGTGACGACCAATAACCTGGTACTCGTGGATGCGACCCATGTTTGACAGTCTACTGTATCGATGTGTTCAGCACTAGTGGAATTCTCAGTTAGGTGATGTTGGAGAGTGAGTGGGTAGGAGGAATTTCACGTGATGTGTGACTCGTTTAGGGCTGAGTATGTATTACTAATGTCGCCCTATAGCCCGACCCATGGCTGCTGCTGCACTAGCACTTCAGTACTAAAATAAAATTAAAATGAATAAATTAGTTATTGGATTACTCTAGTCTATCAATTGCCTAATTGGCAACCTTGGCGGCCTCTTTCTCGAACTCCTGGGCCTTCAGCTTTACGTCCTCCACGGCAGCCTGCAGCTTCTCGGTGCTGCCGAAGTAAGAAAGAACGTGGTTGTAGCTCTCTACTGATAAAAACTTACCTGTGGCAAGAACAGCAAGCAGCTTGATAATGTACCCGGGGTTCTCGCTGCCTCCGCTCTTCTCATCGAGCTTGTGGTTGTAGACCTCAGCCAGCTTGGGAGCAGCACGTTCAGCTGCAGTCTTGGCTAGGCTGTAGGTACGCTTGATTTGACTGCCGGTCTCACCGTCGTCCTTAACTGCGGCGGTTTCCGAGGGAAGGAAGTGGTCAATGGCAGACTCAAGCTGGTCGTTAAAGGGGCTAATGCCTCGGCCGACACTGTTGTTGTAAATGCTCGAGTACTGGTTACGGGCAGCGTCTGCAGCGTGGAAAATTGGCTCGGCAACCTTCGCATTATATGCGGTTCGGGCATTGTCCTTGATCGTGCCAAGGTAGTTGTGTGCCTCTTCGTACACCTCGTGGGGCTTGGTTCGCTGCAGGGAAGGGAAACGTTTGTCAATGCGGTCTAGAGCGGCATCTCCTGCATCGTCGAGCGTGCGAAAGTACGGATAAGCTGTTTCTGCTACAGGCTCGACCACAGGCTTGGACCGTTCGTGAATGGCTTGGAGAAGAGGAATGGCGTTGGATGCAAAGATTTTCGGTACAGGGAATGAAGCAATTAATCCTGCTAGAGCAGTCAAGGCGGGATAAGTGGCCAGGTGTTGAACAAACTTGGATTGTTCAGATTGAACTCGTTCGTTATTATCGGTAACGATAGAGGGAGAGGATGGTGCAATGGTTGACATGGTGTGAAATTGGTTCAATTATCAATCTGATTGAGACGGAGGGGTATATATAGTGTTTTGTTCGGTATTGAGTGCGATTGTGGCTTGTTATTATGAGAGCAGAGGGACTCATGTAATTTTTAGATCCACTAGGGTTCTACTTAGGGTTAGTGTTATCACATGGAAGGATAAAATGTCTCATAAGTATTTGCAGTAAATCGGGTTTATTGTAGCTTTAAAATAGTATACTATTATGGTTTAGTGGTCTTATTTCATATACTTCATTTATTTCTATATAGATAACCAACATGACAAGTTTACAGCCTCCTATTTTGCCTCTATCTGTTAAGCCTTCTTTCACATGCAAACAGGGGTGTGTAGGGTACCACATGCAGTCCGGACGGTTTCATGAGGTTGTGGACCTCACTAGAAAAAAATACATTTTACAGTGAATTTTATAGTGCTAATAATTTACAAATTTTTTTTATACATCTCCTCGATATGGTCTAGAGAGCTTTCGTTGGGTTTTGTCGGATCTTCTTCGCAGTCGTCTGCTGCAATTCCTCTCGGTTTGCTGAAGGGTGATTCGAAACAATTAAGCATTAGACGGTATAGATCGGACCGGTCAAACATGCCAAGTTTCCAGGATCGGTGCTTCATGAGCATTTCGTGAAATCCTGATGGATCGTGTAAGGGCTCTTCACCTATGCGAATTGGCATTTTTTGTTTTTTTTTGGCTTGCGATTCGTTAATATTACTCCAGTATATATATCAAGGCTATATAGGATAAAGTTTCACTTTAAGCGAGTTTAGTGTGAAACATTGGCTGCACGTTCGGAGGTGAGTTCTGGTTGGAGATACGGGTCTTAATTTAGGTGTACATGCACATACCACCCAACACACAGTCCCGGTTCACTACCAATAAACAAAAACTTTTCAGGCTTTTTTTTTCAAACTAAACTATCGTTTCATTGCATAATTGGTTTGCTCAAAATTTAGATTTATCGATTAACCGTAAGATCCATTGGTGGGAGCTAAAATAAGTAGTTAGTACTTCGATAAGTTGGGAGACTCAAATAATGGATTTAAAGCTACCAAATAATAAACCAGAAACCAACATGGAGTTTTCTGATTATTTATTTTATATACCTTTCTTGTTGTTTTATTTAGCTGCTATTAAAGGCTCAAACACCAAGACCGCTTCCGTGCTTTAATTAGCTTCGATCTTACTCAGCGGTTCTCTCATCCCAACCATGGTTTTAGCAGATCTAGGCCGAAGCATTAACCAGGCACTTGGGGGCATCGTTCGCTCTGGCGAAGATGTCGACGAGGCTGCTTTGGATGCCATGCTTAATGAAATTTCCAAAGCTCTCCTCAAGCACGATGTGGGACTTGCTCACGTTGCACGCCTTAAGAAGAATATTAAAAAGCGAGCCGATCTTACAAACGTTCCGCCTCACCAGCGCAAACGTGTTATTCAAAAAGCGGTTTTTGATGAGTTAGTTGCTTTAGTGGACCCCACAGACGAGTCTTCTAAGAAAGCGGGGGAGTCGAGTGCGGTTTTCAAGCCCAAGCGTGGAAAGGCGAATGTCATCATGTTTGTGGGTCTTCAGGGTGCTGGTAAGACCACTACTTGTACTAAACTTGCTATTTATTATCAGAGAAGAGGGTTTAAAACAGGATTGGTTTGTGCAGACACTTTCCGTGCCGGTGCTTTTGACCAGCTGAAACAAAATGCTATTCGGGCCAAAATTCCGTACTACGGTAGCTACACTGACCCCGATCCGGTCTCAGTTGCTAGTGCTGGTGTGTCTAAGTTCAAAAAAGACGGATTTGATGTCATTATTGTGGACACCTCCGGTCGCCATCGTCAGGAGACCGACCTGTTTGACGAGATGGTACAGATTGGCAATGCTGTTAAGCCCAACCAAACGCTTATGGTATTAGATGCCAGTATTGGTCAGGCTGCAGAGTCTCAGGCCATGGCATTCAAGGATGCGAGTAACTTTGGTGCTATTATTCTTACTAAAATGGATGGTCATGCCAAGGGTGGTGGTGCAATCAGTGCAGTAGCTGCAACCCACACACCAATTGCTTTTATTGGTACTGGTGAACATATTTTTGACCTTGAGAGCTTTTCTGCTCAGCAGTTTGTCTCCAAATTGCTTGGAATTGGTGACATCCAGGGGCTCATGGAGCATGTACAGACCTTGAAACTTGACCAAAAGGACACAATGAAGAATATCCAGAAGGGTATCTTCACTCTCCGTGACTTGAGGACTCAAATGTCTAATATTCGTAAAATGGGTCCGTTGAGTAAAGTTGCCGCCATGATTCCAGGCATGGCCCAATTTGCGGACCAATTGGGTGGAGAGGACTCCAATAAGCGAATTTTAAATATGATCCACATCATGGACTCGATGACTGAGAAGGAGCTGGATTCCGACGGACAGATGTTCCGTGACCAGCCAACCCGCGTGATTCGAGTTGCCAGGGGATCAGGCACAGCTGTTCGTGACGTTGAAGAAGTTCTTTCACAACAGAAGATTATGTCTGGAATGGCCAGAACCATGGGTGGCCAGGGTGGCCTTATGGACAGGATGAAACAGATGCAGAATGCCAAGGGTCCTCAAGCCGAGCTTATGCGGAGAAAAATGGCACAACTCGGAGGTGGAGCTCCAGGAGGTGCCCCCGGTGGAATGCCAGATCTAAGTTCCCTCTTAGGTGGGGGTGGGGGTGGTATGCCCGATATGAGTCAACTTGCTAGCATGTTTGGTGGTGGCGCTGGCGGTCCCGGAGCCCCCGGAGGAGGATTAGGAGATATGATGAACATGATGAAAAACAACCCAATGATGCAAAATATGATGAAGCAGTTTGGCGGTGGAATGTGAATCCCTCGAGAATCCGAAGCCTTTTTTTTTTAAGCTTTGCAACTTTACTTTCTCGTATTTATTATGTCAATTGTCGAAGTGTCAATATTCTAAATATGGTTTATTAAATTATAAGGTACATATTTCTGTAAACGATCCCAACGAGGTCGTGCTTAAACTTTTAAACCTAGATACAGGTAATCATAAAGTAAAACTTATTTACATTAATCGCGAATAAAATCTATTCTATCCACTTGTTCCACATTTACAAACTAAACACGTTCATTACCCCACACAATCAGTTTCCCTCTTTTATATCCGCAATACTACATTCGTTAAGCCAAGTATGTTCAAGTCGGCTTCTAATTTATTTGACCAGGTTCAAGTGATGGAGCGAAGATCCTTTGCGCCTTCAATTTCTACAGGAAACAGTTTCATCCAACCTGAGAGTGGACGCATTACTCCCCTGAGTCCCCAAAGTCCACGGAGCCCCCCCGAGTCTGTACAGAGTAACTCGTTACGAAGAAGAGGAACTAGGAGATTTAGCAATGTCTCAATTGCTCAAATGAGTTCCATGGTTTCTAGACAGTCACAATCTTACGGCAGCAGTTCAGTGAGCCTTCGGACCTCAGACCAGCCTGTCCGGGATGATCGAATTTATGAACTCGAGCTCAGTAATGAGGTTTACAAGAACATTCTAAATAGCGAGAGAGACAAAAACAAGACACTATCCATGGAATTGAAATCATTACAGCGGAAGTTGAAGGTGCAGTCTCAAGAGAAAGAGTTGGCAGAGCTCAGGCTTCAAAAACTGTACCTGGAACGAGACTCCGTCAGCAGCTGTTATGAAGACGAGACGCTAGAGACTGCTGTGACCACTGACGATGTGGGATCCGACGAATTTTACGAGATCAAGATTCCAATCCCTGAGCCAACAACTTCTAATTTTGTTGATCAAGATTCGGAATATAGCGACTATGAATCTCCAAATGTGGTTAATATAGAATTCAACTCAAACAACGAAAGCATCGAGGAAATTGGTAATTTCAGCACTGACAATGTGAAGGAACTCAATGTTACTACCGGAAATGAAACCTACGAGGAGGCCAGTGAGGAGCCCACTGAGCCCACTGAGGAAACCTATGAGGAAACCCATGAGGAAACCCATGAAGAAGCCCATGAAGACTCCAATGAAGTCTCCAACAAGGACTCCAACGAGGACTCCAACGAGTATACATTCTCCCCCATTCATTCGCCAATTCTTCCCTTATCACCTATTCAAACTTTCGCTCAAGCAGATATATCGCCCTATTTAGTCCCCGATCCATCCCCAGACACAGTATCGGCACTGAATTTTAAACCTAAGAGTGACGGCCCTGATGAGAAATGCAAATCTAGTGCGACGAAGCGGACACAAAAGAATAATGTTAACCGCCATAGCGCTATAATAGGAAACAAGCTTCTAGAAGTTGACATGTTTGGCAAAGACGCTTCCACCAGATTTGATTTCCCCAAAAGCAAGTCTCACTCCGTATACCACGTTAGCACCAGTAGCAATTTCTGCACGGTAAGGTATGTTGCTTCCGCAATTTCAAAGCCCAGCACAGACGGCATTATTACTCGAGCTCAGCCCTCATTCGATGCACCCACCGTTAGCTGCCGAGTAGGAAGGACATTCAACTCCCCCTTAGGAGGAAAAAGTCACGGAAGCAGCAGTGCTCTGAAAGAGTCCCCCGAACTGAAACCCCACGACAAAGCCACCACCGTTAACTACTGGGGTCCCTTTTTCGGCGGTTTTGAAGACGACACTGGAAGCGGACACACCGGAACTCGACTGCACAAAACCGTGGCCCGAGCACGTAAAAACGTCATTGTTGGCCGATCAAGTGTAGCAGCATACCATGCCTGAATTAAAGTTTATTAAGAAGATAAGTAATGTTTATTGATTTTATTTTGTTTTAGCACCGCATGCAGCGAAATCCTACCGTTTTTCCCCGCAATTGCAACCCAGCCCAAAGGAGCCGAGCCCAGCTGGCGAGTTTTTGGATCTTCAGTTGCCAATGACACCTTGGCCACGGTGATTCCCTCCACCTGGGCACTGAACGACTCTATTTCCTGAAACAAAGCCAAGTCAAACAGCCTAACAACACCATCCCACCCCGCAGTAACTGCCAAATTGTGCGGTTTGCACACACTAATTGAGGCCACGCCGCGGTGTTCCAGTGTAACCAACGAGCTAACCAGACCGGTGTCGAGATCTACCTTAACAACACTCCGTTCCGCGGAGGTTGCATACACCTCACCACCAACCCCCATCAAGCACAAAACCGGTCCCTTGAAAGGCTGCACGAGCCATTTAACCTTACCGTTCTCGAACACCACAATGTGCCCCGATTCGTAACCAGCAACCAGCACATTTTCAGCAGCAAACCAGAGCGACATAACCACACCGAGGTTCCCTCGCTTTTCTGTGGACAAATCCAAATCGGTACCGGCATCGAGTTCTTTAAACTTCCGACTAACCTGGAAATTTTCGTCTAAGTGGTACACATCAATTCGTTCAGAGGCCACAGTTGCTGGGGTAGCAAAACTACGGTTGTACAGTGCTAGAGTACAGAAATTGAGGGCATTGACGTCTTGGGTATACACGAGCCAGGGCCTAGGCCGGGTTGATTGGCCACCAGAGTCCAATTCAGTACCCAATGGATCAGTACTGAAATCAATTTCGCAGTTTAGCGGGTTTCGCCAGATCCGTAGCTTGTTGTCTCTGGCATGTGTGACAATGTAACTTTCGCGGTTGAGGTCCCAGAACTCGGTGGTCAGCATAGCGTTTTCATGAGCACTCCACACTGCCAAAGGCCTTCGAGTCCGCAGTTTCCAAAATATACAGAACCCTTCATCGTCACCGGAAACTAGGTACTGCCCATTGCTTGAGAACCCCAGTGCCCGCACCGGGGCTCGGTGTCCTCGCAGTGTTGCCGAAACCGGCATTCACTCAAGTTATGTAAACCTCCACACACCCAACCTCCACACCCCTCCCATATAAATGCCGCTGATCTCTACACAGGCCACCATTGCGAACCAACTAAAGAAGGACGACGTCGTTCCCGATGTGATTGACCTTTTCCCAGTCACTGCACTGCTCGATGTGAGCTACGGACCCGGTAAACTAGTCCAATTCGGAAACGAGCTGGCGGTGGCGGATACCCAGCATCTACCCGAGATCAACGTTGCAGTGACTGAGTTCCCCTCTGATCCCACGTATACCCTGGTTATCACTGATCCCGACGCTCCCAAACGTGGAGACCCCAAATGGAGCGAGTACGCCCACTACGTTGTTTCCGGAATCAAGCTCGACCCCAGTAAACCTGGCCAGCCCCAGCACCTCGATGTGAGCAATGCCGTTACGCTGCTCCCCTACATGGGTCCAGCCCCCCCCGAAGGCACCGGGCTCCACCGGTACGTGTTTATTCTGTTCGAAGGCGAGACAAATGTGGCTCCTGTTGACCGACCGAACTGGGGTCTGGGCAAACCAGGTGCCGGAGTCCGCGAGTGGCTCACTGGCCAGCAGTTAAAGCCCGTTGGCCTCAACTTCTTCAATTCCCGGAACATCAAGGGCTAGCGTTATCGTATATACATTTTAAGCCTTACATAGCACCAAACCTAAATACCTAGCAAGTTTACCTTACCACTTACCATGGCGGCTAATGCACCACCACCGAGCGTTCCCAACGGCTGGATAGTCAAATGGGACGACAATTACAGCGAATGGTACTATGTGAACACATCCACCGGGAAATCACAGTGGGAGGCCCCCCCCGGCACGGAATTCAACAACGCTGCTCCACCCAGCGGACCGCCACCCTCCAAGCAAGGCAATGGCAACAATGAGAAGAGCAGCAATGGCAACAACGGAGGCAATAACGAAAAAAGTCAGCAGCAGCCGATTGTTATCCAGAACTACACTACCCAAACACAGGCCCACGAGAACAGTGGAGCCAACCGGTACGCCCAACCGGCTCCTCAGCCGCAGTACTACTCTTCCCCGCCCCCCCCACCGCCTCAACCGTACTACGGAGGCGGATACGGCGGCGGATACGGCGGTGGCTACGGTGGAGGCTACGGAGGCCGCCCCGGGTTCGGCATGGGGTCCATGGCCCTGGGTGTTGGCGGCGGATTACTCGGCGGAATGCTGATTGGCGAGGCCCTTGATGGCGGAAACCGGGAAGAAATCATTGAGAACAACAACTACGACGTGAACAACAACTACGACGGCGGTTTTGACGGCGGTTTTGACGGCGGCGGATTCGATGGCGGATTCTGAATTGCACTGAATAATTTACGTATTATGCTACACATACACTGTTTTTGCCCCTGGGCCCCACTTGCGGAGCTGTTCCATAACCAAAAAAGTGATGATTGTTTGTGGTGCGAGCCTGACGAAGGCCGGAGTCCACCCCCGGAACATGAACCCCACGCCTTCACTTTTAACCGAGCTTATGAGGGTGGAGACCAACCCCATCTTCTGAGTCGAGTTCATGGCCCGGGTCTTGACCACGTCCACGGGGGAGCACACCGTGGTGGCCACTAAACCTGCCCACATACTGGCGGTGAAAAACGTGAGCTTTGAGTTCGGGTTCAGGTGGAGGTTCGAGACCAGCCACGATTTGCCGGTATCGTACGAAACGACCTGTGCACCGGTCATTAATACGCCGCGAATTGAGTTGGGGCCCACCCCTCGGAACAGGTTAACAAAACCTTCCTCCTTAACGATCCGAATAACGGCATCAATGGCATTCTTGTAGTTCCGGCGACTTGCGGGTGGAAGGACCCGGTCGTTCTGCATGCGGACGTTGGCCAAATCAGCTGGGTTGCCTACAATGCTGCCTAGAAAACCGGCCACCATGGAGCACGGAAGCAAAACGTACACGGGGGGTTGATCTAGCGAGTCTCCTTGGGCCATTTCCTTGAGCTTGTCGTAAACACCAAACCTCACGGTTGAGTAGGTCGCCTGGCGCAGCAAACTCGCACTCAGCCCGTCGTAAATGGCAAACACGCCTTTGTCTTTGATGGTGGAGACCAACGTCGAGATGGTGGTTTGGCCGGGGATTTTGGCGGTTTGCATTCGGGCTTTGGCCAGATCAAGAGGGTGCGTGGCCGCTGCTGCCACCGAACTCGCAGCACCGCCGTACCAGAACGGGAACGTCGTGACTGCGTGCTTTGGCAAATCAGACTCCATACCGTCACGTGAAATTTTCGTTTGAATTGAATTGAATAATGTATTTCAGTTAAATAATTTTAAATAATTTTAAATAATTTTAAATAAATTCGAGAGAGCAATTACTCAATGGGGTGAGTGTCAATGAGAAGAATCTCGGCAGGGTCCTCAACCGACTCGAATTTAAGGTCACCAGCGTTGTCAATGGCAATGCCGTCGTGGGGGTTGGCAATAACGCCGTTCACCTTAACAACACCTTTGGTGACAACAGCGTAGGCCATGCGGTTCTGATCAAGGTGGTACGTGTTTGCCTCACCATGCTCCAAGTGGAGACCAACTACACGGGTCTTGCTGTTAATAGGAAGGGCGTTCTTCGTCTCCTGGTCCTCCTTGAAACCAGAGGCGAAGGTGACGAACTTGCCTTTAGAGTCCTGCTGGGGGAAGTGACGAGTACCCCAGCTGCTCTTCTCAATACGCTCATCGGGCATGATCCAGATCTGAAGAATGTTAGTGGTCTCCTTGATGTTCTTGTCGGGGTGGTACTCACTGTGGACAACACCATCAGTACCAACCGACATCACCTGGACGTCACCGCCTTCGGTGACACCTTTGTTGCCTTTGTTGTCACCGTGCTTGATACCAGCACCGCCTTCAACACGCTTGGTGGCGGGGTGGAAGTTCTGGCCAAGGACAAAGGTGACAATCTCCATGCTGCGGTGGGGGTGAGCGGGGAAACCAGTGCCAGGAGCAATGATGTCGTCATTAACGACACGGAGGGCACCCCAGTTCATGCGACGGGGATCGTAGTAGTCGGCAAAGCTGAAGTGGTGACGAGTGTTAAGCCAGCCATGGTCAGCACCGCCGAGCTTGCTGAATGGACGAAGGGAAATCTTAGAACTTGTAGACATTGTAAGAGGATTTGAATGGAAATCGGTTGCTTCAGGAATAATACTAGTTGATTTGTTTTTCTGAAAGAAAAATGCTGCTATTGTTGCTAATACCAGTAAAGGGATGTAAAAAACTGTAGACATTTCAGCTGGAGGAAAAATGGGGGCTATTTATACTGCTGGTTGACACCTACCGCTTACGCATAACCCTCGGTCCACCCCACGGCCAGGCGTAATCCACATGCGGGTACACCGTTCTTTGATTAGTATTTAGGGTAAATTTAAAACGTTGCTAACCGTTGGCCCATCGGGTGACCGACATATGCGTATTAAGAGCAACCCCATGGAAATCCATGCGAAGTTCTAGATCGGTCCACAAAAAAAAATAATGGAATAAACGAGAAGGGGCTGCAGCCGGATTAACGCAAATTTCGCTAATGTAACACATTAAATAATATTAAAATAAAAAAAAAATAAAACGAATATATGAATTACGCTTTAATTATTTGTTCAACGCCCTTTTCAAAAACTGGAAGTAAAACTGTTTGAAATCCCTCTGTGGCGCGTTGAGCTTCGACACAAATTCCTCAATGAACGCTGGCTCCAGGCCAGCATTGTTAAGGTACTGTGCAAAGTGTGTTTGGTAGTCAGTGCCCCGCACTTCCCACATGATTTTTTGTAACCCGGCCAACTCTGTAACCACTATTCGTGTTTGGGCATCGCGGAAATCCATTGATCTGCTCGCGGGAAGTTTCCAACACAGCTCAGTGAGCTGCTCGTAGGTGGAGTCCAAAGCAAACAGAGGAATAACCGTACCTGGGGCAATATTGCCTTCGGGAACCTTGCCGTCTCGGCCCCACAAGGCTACCATTTTAGTTAAAAGCGTTACAGCCAACTTCTGGTTAGCCGGGGAGCCAGAACCTCCCTTGACGTTTCCGTTGGTAGCGTAGTGAATGAGGGACGGGTAAATGTTCTCGAAGATGGGCATGTTGTTGCCCAATACCAGAATAGCACCGTAGTTGTTGTTCAAAATATTGTAAACAAATTGCATGTAGTTGGCAACAATCTCCCGCCTGAAAAGCTGGGCGTCAGTTGACCCTTCCGCATCAACATCGGCTGTCTGGGCCACTTGCTGCAGAATGTTGAACATCTTCTCAAACAATGGGATGCACAACGACGTGAACATCTCGAAAACCTGTAAATCTTTGTCGAACTTGAAAATCAGTTGACCCAAGAACGACAGGAACTCACCAAAGTCGTTCGAGGTGCTGGTTTGTAAAAGGACGTCGATAAAGCTGCTGATCTCCATCAAAATTTTAGCACCGAGATAACTGAGTACTCGCGAGAAGGCTTGCCTGCATGCATCACGCACAATTTGAACTCCGTGGAGCCGTTCAAGAACCGCAACAACCATGTTAGTTGCGGTTTTCAGCTGGTTGTCAAGGTCTCCTGAGCCAGGGCCTTGCTTTGGCGGGATCTCGTTCATGGTCTCGCCAATTCCTTTTGCAAGAGAGGACAACGCGAGAATGTTGTGGTGAATACGGACAAACTGAGCGGGGCCTGGGTTCGCAGCCGTGGTAGACGAATCGATATCTGCAAACATGGCCGCCAGCAGTTGTCGCATGAGCTCTGCGGAAGCAACCTGGTCATCACTGACCGCAAACATTATACCACAAACCTCGTATAGGTACAGCTGTGCCGAGAACATTGTATCTTGTTGAACCGCAATTGTAAGGTCGGCGGTATCGGCAATATCAGAAACAATAACGGGTAAAAGTGGTGCAACGGTCTGGAAAACCATTGCACCAACTGTGGGGTTGGTAATAAACACCGTTCGCCTCACAACTCGGAGCAAACGGTAAAAAAGGTACCAGCTCCGGACACGAACTTTTACCTCGCTGTTTTGAACACCGTGCTTCAAAAAGAACTCAAATGCATTGCTCAGAAGCTTTTGAGTGTCCTCACTCTTCTCCAGTAAAAATTGGGGGGCGTAGCGGTGAACAAGTTCCATGTACCACAACTGGGACGAGGGATGAGACCACTCGGGAGTGCTGCCTCCGCCCATAATCATCGATGCCAGCAACACGAACTGTGAGTTGTTAATTTCAGTTGCAGCCTGGGCCCACTCTCCACCATATTTTGAGGCCTTAGCCACCCACAAGCGGGTGATGTCATTGTAAACAGACAGCTCATAAAGCGCCAACTCCAAAGCTGTCCAATCACCACCCTCAGCATTAGCAATCTGGGATGTGTTAAAGGCAAATAAACTGCCGTTTACGGCCATATTTTCGGGCAAAGGACCGCCGAAAACAGCCAGTGTTTTGGATATCTGGCCACCAACCGTCTGAGCGAAAAGCTGCATGTCGATTTGGGAAACCTGGTCTTGTAAAATACGGAGTTTTGACCTAAATTCCTCGAATTCGGGCTCGGCTTCGGACTCCCGATCAATAACACTGACGTCGTAGTCGTCGGGTTCATACTTGCTTTTGAGCACAAACGCTTCAAGCAACTTGCGCAGTTTATCCAGTCGCTCTTCACTCAAATTTGAATTGTAGTTCACCTTCTTGTCTGGCCGTCTAGATTCACGACGGAGATAGGTCAGGTACTCAGTGACGCCTTGGACCAGCTGCACACTCGTGTCGTCGAACTCGTTAACCAAGTAGTGATATACCAATCCAAATATATCATCAATAAGCTTCTCAATCTGCAGGCTTAGCGGTGAGGAGCTGTTTGTTGGGAGATCATTCAGAGCGTGTGCAGCCTCATACAGAATGGCATTGACCAATTTGGCAATCTGCTCATCAAAATCAGGAGTGCTGGGGGACTGCTGAAGCTGGATAATGTTCTGTACCACCTTGGTGGCTTCAATGAGTTCCAGCTTTAATGCTGGGTTCATTTTCTTGGCCAGAATATCGGAAATGGCATCGACTGCAACATCGCGTAGCTCAGGATGCAACATACGCTCCTGAATGTACTGAACCGAAGGCAAAACTAGCGAAATATCGGTCCAAACTGCCCATCCTGCCACCGTACTCATAACTGACTTAATCAAATGGGGTGGGCTTTGGGGAGACTGAAGAAGCTGGCACCACGACTGGGCTATGCTGGACACGTCTCGATCTCTAATTGCATCTTTTAGTAAATTTGAACGCATGGCTTCCTCAGTGCTCCGGACAAACAGCTGGTTTCCAATCTCATCATGGATTGAGGAAAGGACACTGACGTACAGGTCAGCAGATGTGCCAGCGTTCACAAGTTGCAAGAGGTCCTGGAAGAATGTCGGCCAAGTTTCCAAATAGAGTCTAACGAAAAGTGATTTTAATGACAGTGCAAGCTTGTTGAGGAGGTGCTTGGGAGTTCCTTCACTACCGGATTTTGTGACCCGCTCCCACAGTTTCATGCGGATTGCATTAAGCTCCTCAGGATTATTTGACTCGGAAATGCACTTCTCTACAATTTGAAATGCAAAAAACTGGGTGCTGTCACTCTTCTGTCCGCTGGATACTATTTCCAAGCACGGTAATAGCCAAGTGTTGGAGTCAGATTCTACTTGGGTAATAAATGAGAGAGCTTGACCTTTTAATGACGAATCTGGGCCTTGTATAGCTAGTGAGACCGCCTGGTCGAGCTGGTCAACTGCCTCCATTTTTGTATAGCTCTGTGTTAGGTTCGTGAAAAAATTATTACAAATGACTCGCTTCCTCACCACGATCTTTATAGTCGGTTCGTATGAGTAAAACTTAATCTGGGGTGAAACATATGCAGGAAAGTTTAACATGTTTATAAACCCAAAATATTTATTCTATAGATTTTTTTTAAAAAAATAAATCAGTCATTTCTAGTATGACTGTGTCAGTGACTGCATATCCGTATACTATTTAGGTACCAAACCTTACCACTACAACAATGGATCTGAGTGAGCTGTTCCTCTCGTTGGCAGGATTTAACACTGACTTAAGCACTCAGCATGATGTAGATGGACATCCAGCCTCACGTCAGCTATTCACCAAAGCTATTTCCTTTGGAAATGAAATAAGTGTACTAAGAGAAATAACTACTGCTAACCAAGATCAGCCACTGGCACAGTTTATCAAGGATAAAGTTGAGATTGCTTATCTGCAGACTTTAAGCACTCAAGAATCTCTGGCTATTCAAAAACAGATGGAAGGAAAACCAGATCCACTAATTCTAATTGCCGACATTGTTTACAATTGCGTTGATACGTGGGAATCGCGAATAAAATTCGCATTGCGGGTTCTCGATAGGCTCATACAACCTCAAACCACCCAAATTGAGGGATTGCACCAAGATTTAATGAAATTAAACGGTTCCTTTGAGATAAGAGATCTCGGGACGGGATGTATAGCTACGCTTGACAAAGCCTGGGTTTACAACCTCAAGAGAGAGCTAGCTGAGTGTGAGGGGAGGTTTGATATCGCTGATCTGGCCAAACATTTTCTTATCACCGATTCAAAAGTACTACTAGACTCGTATTCGGCCATGTCAAAGCTCACGCAGATCACTCTTTCAACAAAACCAGAGATTTTGGCTGAGCTACTCAAGCTTGTCAAGATGAACAATGAAACACTAGATCAGCTAAGTGTACCTTTAACTAGGAAGCAGCTGGCAACCAGCCTGGTGGAAGTGCACACCCAGATAAATGCCATGGTTAGGCAGTACTTTTTAAAATCAGAGGAGATTACAGAAATGCTTAATATGCTTAGAAAAATTGTGCTATTTGGCTCATCAGAGTTTGCACTGAGTTACTGTTCCTGTGATGGGAACTTTTTGAACTGTTTGCCAAAAAGCTCGGCTATGAACTGCAGCGAGGATGGAAAGACATTGGTGCCTAAGTGGAATCAAACAAACCAGTTCATGATAAATTCTCAGCAATGGTCTCTTATTATGGACATCCACTACTGGCTATCAAAGATTTTACGCGCCAACAATGCGATTGGAGTTGCTTCAGGACCGCAAAGGCATCAGTACAAGGTGCTATTCAACGCCTTGTGGCAATATTACCAGACGTGCCTAGACAATGCGTTTGAGGCGCTAAATTCAGTAATAGAATCTGATCACAGCATTAATATTTGCTCGGAAATGGACAATGTCATAGAAATACTAGGGCATGAAATGAGTTTAGACAAATCCGAATTTTTACAAACGGTAAACTCAGCAATTGCATCAAGTAAAACTGGAGAATCGCAGAATTTAGATTCCTTGGCAAGGGAAGTGCAGGCGCTTCTAGGAATCCAAATTATTAAAAATTATGATGAGTTTCGTGTAGTAGGTTAAGGTAACTTGTTTTTGAAATATTCCACAGCGATCAATGGCAACCACCAGCGTTGCCATAGTACTTGACCAGCTTAAAAAAAACAAGGGAGATGTAATTGGATCTCTAAAACAAATTATTAATGCTAAAGATGCTAAGTTTTCTGATATAAAGCTAATTCTGGAATCTATTCGGCATGAAGCGTGTTTGCCTAAAGTACTCAACAACCACAAACATTTAATCAAATATGTTCATACCTGTAACATTATTGTGGGAAATAATGCACATTGTGAACATATGAGCCTTGAAAATTGGTCTTGTCTCGTTCAATTCTTGCTGCAAGCATATAATGCGCTGCGTGACGAGAATGGGGGTATAGAATCAGTTAAATTAACCAATGAAGTTTTTCGTTGTTTAGGTTCTCTATTTGGATACTTTGAAATAGTCTCTGATGTGTGGTTTAATGATGCTTTGAGTATATGCAGCGACTTTGTGGTGCTCCATGGAGGTAAAGAAACATCTTGTCACCCTTACATTATGAAAATCATACGGTGCATGACCATGCTACATTTCCAAGATGCTGAAAACCTTGGAAGAGCTATTATAGAGCAAGGTAAAGTACGCTCACAAGTGCTTCTCGATGAGATATCCATATTTGCTTGTATGATACCCCAGACAATTGACATTTTACTTCATAACTTTTCAAATTTGACCATTGAAAGTCATGAAGTAGAATTCGTAGCTTCAAAAGAATTTGAACTTGAGTTCTTTAGACCAAGCTATGAGGCAGACCTAAAGAAATTTATTTCAGCACGTGCATTGGCTTTATCAACCTTGGAATATTGCCCTCCAAATGCCAAAAGAAGGAAAATCGACGGGGATAACTTACATCTGCTTTACGAATCGTTTAAAAATACCCCAGAACCCGACCCAACTGGCTTATTTGAGTTTCTCGAACACTCAGTTGATTCGGAAGACAAATACTTATTTTGGGGATTGACTTTACTTGGTAAATCTCTTTCGGTTTATGATAAGACCAACCAATTAAGGGCCTGGCGTGTTTCAAATTCATATCTTCAAAACCCTTTGTGCTCATCAGCTGCTTGTTTCTGTATCGCCAGATCTATACATTTCTTAATTGAGCCGGGATCCATTGATGATGAAATTATATACTCAGTCAAGGCGCTGTTGAACCTAATGATGATTTCTTCTTACCCGTTATTGTCTTCGGGAAGCCTTTACCTTTATGATGAACTACAGAATATCGGAATTCTTGACGATGGTTTTCAAACAATGAAGAGTGATTCGTTGTCGAAATGGATACAAAACAGAGTGAAATCAAGCAAGCCTTGCCTATTACCACGATTGGTAACCAATGATTGCCCAGTCACATATTTACAAGCGGACCATGCAGAGTCGCTGCGTACGGTAGTCGAATACCTAAACATCGAAAAACTCTGTCATAATATACCGAAAATTCGCAATGAGTTAAACATTACCTCTAAATATCTCGAAGTTGGGACTTGTATATTCAATCGCGAACCTACCAGTTTAGTGGAGTATCTATGGATTATTACACTTATGGCTGCAAATAAATATGTTCCAATTCCCACACTACCTGAAAAATTTGACATTTTCGTTGAGGGTGATCTCAGAGCATTCCTTTGGTTTTCGACCTTGGCTTACCGTTGTAACTTTGGAAATGTGTATTGCGAAGCAGTTTTAAATTTAGCCCAATGGGATCTTCCTGCGAATGAGAATGATGAAGTTCTGGCCGCACTAATATCACTACAGAACCACAATTCAATTGTAGGTGAGGCTTTACTTAACTGCCGCTCAATAACGCACAGTTTTATTACTCCAGAAGAGCTGAGACAATTACAAAACATGTTACTGTCGTATAGACACCAGAGATCATTGAATTTCTTGGTTAACATCATCCAACTACTTAATAGGACACATCCCCTTGAAAGCAAGGAAACTACACAGCTTTGGTCATTTTTGATGTCTATTATCGAGAAACAATCGCGATTTTCAAGGCTTAAGATGAGATCAAGCACCTGTAAACTACTTACTGCGAGCCAGTTTCTTGACAACATTAAATCATCTGATGACTGGTTGAAATTGAGCATGATACCACATCAGCTCAGTAACAAGCCTGAATTATTTGCTGCTAATATCCTTTCGTCGTTTCAAAGCGTCAGGTTAAGAGATGTCTTTGGAATCTGCTTGAGTCAAAACCTAGTAATTAGTCCCTGTGAACTTGTGACACATACCAGCCCCTCTATCGTCAATAGAGCGAGTCAAGCACTGAGTACCAACGATCTACTATCATTAATTACCGTACCTATGTTCTTTTACAGGAGAGGTGAGTACGAAAATATCCTTTTAGAATTGGGAATTCAGGAAGACGTTCTTTTTCGAACTAAACTATTTTTAGACGAGTTCGGACTTCTAAAACCAGATATTGATATCAAAAAAGCTGGTGGCATTATAGAATGGGTTATGAGACAGTGCTCTCTTCTTAGTAGTGATGAGGAAAAAATTGTCTGTATTAGAAAAAGCTACGCCTTTATCCAAAGCATTGCTGGTATTCCTTCAAAAGACATCTTAATATTATTTTTCGATAATGTCTGTTCATTAATATCGAGAGGATGTGACAAGAAAAAGTTCGAAAAAGACTTAGATGATATATTCAAGTCTTTGTTGACAGAAAAATGGGACTCACACACAATTTCCTGCATAGCAAGTTCTCTATGGAGTTCTGGATTAAAGGATACAGCATTATTTGCACTTTCAACTGCAAGAGCTGGGCCTATGATAACCGCGCTTAGAACTTTGCCAAAATTAGACATCACGAAAATTGTTAAAACCATTAAACTAATCTCTGAATCAGGTGTGTCTCGCTATGAAATATGGAACATGGTGTTAAATTACGCTGCAAATTCAGTAATCAATACAAAAAGTCTTGAAGGAGCCTATAATATTATGTCTGAACTACCAATAAACACCCTCAAAAAGGTGATTGAATGGTCAAACATTCTTAAGATGAGCAATAATCCGATTGCTGACAACTGGATTTCAATTATTGGTAGAGTTTCTGGGTTTATTCAATACCAAGAAGAGAAGTATACGGATAAAACCTCTGAAGATTTTCGGTCAGCGCTCATGTCTCTTTATGAGACCTTACCATATCGTCAAAAATGGTCTTTAAACCCGTATATCCAGCGTGATGAAAAACTGTGCAGCAAAATAATACCTGTAAATGTCTTCCCTATAGAGAAGTGGACACTCGAAGCTACTCACCGACCCCCGCTCCAAATGTCTGAGCATAACTCCCCAAGTGTAATAAATCTCGGCTCAAGGCTACTTGACTGTTCTCTAACAATTCTTGAACTCCCATTAATGGGTCAGTACGTTTTGCATGAACTACCAGAACTTATTGAAAAAGTCCTGCCTCAAGTTGTATCCTTGTGCTATGTTTCTAAAATCGAGTCAGGCGAGACTATCCCTGAATGTTTGGTGGGTTTGATTCATGAATGTGCAAGCTCGAAAACTCCCACTGTTAAAAACCTGTTTCTTAACATTGTTGACCTTTGTTTCAAAAAGGGGTGTAGTGCGGCTTTTGAATTAGAAATGGTAGTATCTGTTTGCCATTCACTAAATGATGAGAAATTCAAGTATCTTGGAATTATGGCAATTGACCTTATGTGGAACAAACACCCAAACTCAATTCTAACACCGGAGATGTACTCATCTTTGAGAAAATTTTATTCAATGCTTGATGATACGGAATTCTTGAGTAGACTTCCACTTAACACTCATAACCTTTCCTCAATTAATACTACCGATACTGATAATAGCTGGAACATGCTGACCTTTGGGCTGATACAAAGTGAAGTTCTTGATGATGGATTTTCAACCGCCTTGAAGCACTCTTTACAAGATGCTGGATTGTGGAAAATAGCCAACCAAACCTTAAAATCGGCATCTGACGTGTATGATTATGAGAAGACATGGTGGCTACAGCAATGGGATACTGTGTCTGTGCAAAACTCAAAACAGGACTACAACAATAACACTATGACTCTCTTTAAGAACCCGTCATATGGATACCTCATAGGGTACTTCAAGAAACAACTCTCTACCAACGAAACTTTTGCTAGCTTAGCCAAGATTTGTGACTACAAAGCATGCAATAACTTTTTTAACATTATTACTCCGAGTTACAAGAACTTCAATAATCCTGTTGTGCGGTTCGGCCGAGAGATCCTTTTCAGACAGAATAATGATCATTTGAAGCTAGCATATGAATTAAAGGACTCCTGCCAATTTATGAGACTTGATAACAACATTCAGCACTCAATCGAATATGCACTAAAGCTGGAGAAGCTTGCTGAGTCTGTAGGTGACCCCGACATTAAGTGTTTGAGCTTAGTTGAATCTGCCGAAACTGAATGGGCCCTAGGTAAATATACCATGGCAATCAATTCGCTTAAGCAGCTGGAGGAACTTAAATTAACTCTGGATATTATGGATTCACCCGAAAGTCCAGATTCCGACAGGTTTGATACTCAGGAAGATTCTCAGTATTACACCACTATCACCTCAATTAAAAAGCCACCTTTTCATGGAATCCAAATGGCTGAAGTATATTGTAAGATAGGAACGTGGTCCCGTGAAGCTAGGAATGAATCTGATTCTACTATTATGCGGTCTTACTTTGAGAAAGCCGTGCCACTAATCAATTCTGAAAACGCTTCTTCCGTGCATCATTCCTATGCTGCATTCTGTGACCTAGCGTTGCATGAAAGTAATATTGAGGAGACCCTTAAAAACTCTGAGAGGGCTCTTAAGAATACCAAACAGCAAATTGACTACCTGTCTCAACTGGCTACTGGTGAAAATGCCAGAACAGTTCAGAACAAGTACCACCAGGCCAAAAAATTGTATTCTTCGCAAAAACAAAATCTGAACGAGCTGCAGGAACACAAAAGCCAACTAATAGTTCGCTGTGTTCAAAATTATTTACTGAGCCTATTTTTTGGCGATAAAAACGATGGAGATATGGCCAGGTTTATTGCACTGTGGCTTGGAAATTGCGAAAATGAGGAAATCAATCTACAGGTTGCTGAAATTCTTTTGGACAACCGTGAAAGCCTTAGAGGGGCAGGTAGAAATCCTGAAGTTGAGTTATCCAAACCGGTATTTAAATTTTTACCATGGATGAATCAACTAACATCCCGAATTGATGTCGCTAGTACTGATTTTCAACTAATATTGCAAGCCATCATTCTAAAGGCCTGCGTCAATCATCCCTATCATTCTATGTGGCAGCTAATTAATATTGTGAAAACAAGTAGTGGGGATTCGACAAACAACCAAAATAGAAAGACCGCCACAAGAACTCTCTTAAAAAAAGCGCAAAAGCTATGTGACATTGTGGATGTGACGAAATTGATCATGTTAGGTGACAGGATAGTTGAGGTTGGCAGTTTTAAAGCTCCAGCTACAGGCCAGAAACAAATACAATTCTCTGCAATCAGCAACAAATATTCTACTTGGTGGATTGATACTTTGCCACGGCTTCATCTTCCTGTTCCTACGGCCACAATACCCATACAACCGGACGGTGACTATCGTAATGTCCCCACTATTGCCGAAGTTGGAAACGAAATTATGATAGCTGGTGGTATCAGTGCTCCAAAAATTGTGAAGTTGATAGATACTACTGGCGAGACTCACCGTATGGTCCTCAAAGCCGGTACTAAAGACGACTTAAGACAGGACGCTATTATGCAGCAGGTATTTCAATTGGCAAGCACGCTTTTGCGAACAAATAAACAAACCCGCAACCTCCAAGTACGGACTTACAATGTATTACCCTATGGTGCTACTTCTGGCGCCATTCAATTCGTTCCACACACCCGTTCGCTCCAAGAGGTGCTTGAGCCCCTCCACAAAAAGTTTGGAATTGATGAATATCCCCTAAGAAAAGCGCGGCAAATTATCGGGCAGAAACGAGACCAATCCGTTAACCAACGGGTTAAAGTTTATGAAGATGTGATGAAGCACACTCAACCGGAGATGCGACACTTCTGGCCCATGACCTTCCATGACCCTCAGAGATGGTTTCAGGCTCAAACCAACTGGAGTAGATCTTGTGCTGTGATGTCACTTGTTGGCTATATAGTTGGTTTAGGAGACCGACATTGTTCCAACCTACTGTTGGACCGAAACACCGGCGAAGTTGTTCACATCGACCTTGGCGTGGCATTTGACCAAGGTAAGCTCCTTGTAATTCCGGAAACCGTCCCCTTTAGGCTCACTAGGGACATGGTAGACGGCATGGGATTCAATGGTACGCATGGTGTCTTTACGTCTGCAGCTGAGAACACACTCAAAGTTTTGCGAGATCAGAAGCAAAGAATTCTAACTATTCTCGAAGTTCTTAAGCACGACACACTGTACACCTGGCGTATTCCCCACGTTAAACTAAGAAATATCCAATTTGACGAACCCAGTTCGGAGATTTTGGAGTCTCCAGCTATCGAAGGAAACCAAGCCGACCAAGCATTGGATGGAGTGAAAACCAAGTTAAACAGCAGCCTAAGCTGCGAAGCAGAAGTTCGCGACTTGGTTGCCCAGGCCTGCGATGTCACAAATTTAGCTCTAATATACCATGGCTGGTCTGCATTCTACTAATTATTATATACATCATTTTACGCCTCTTTTTCAAAAGCCTGCGAACGCTTAGTCTCAATCTCCTTTGATTGCTCCGTCGCCTCCTTGAGGAATCTCTCTAGATAAAGTTGCTCGGTTGCCACACTTGAATCCCAAACTGAAGGTCCGAAAACGGCACCATGCATAATTGCTTCTTCCTGTGCGACCTGGGCCTCGGCCTGTTGCTTCATTCTCAGTCGGTAAAACTCGAGTCGAGCCTGCTCGTATGCATTAAACCAATCATTTCCATGAATATTTTTGTACTCGGGCTGTGCAGCAAGCCACAAGGTTCGCTGAACCACAGACTCACCACTCAACTGCATGCGAGACTGTACAATCGTTGACCAATCAAGACTTCGGGGAGTAGGGCCACCATTTTCTACTAAATTTCGTGGTCTGGCCATTTCCCAGGGGTGGTTTGTGTAAAATATATGCCTGATCCGGTCGTCCTCACTCTGCAATTTAGGTAAACGATAAAGGTGACGAGCACCTGTGCTGTACTTCTTCTTGTTACGAGTAACGTAAAATCCTCGAGAATCCTTGGCTCCATGCTCGTCTCTGAACCTGTCCTGTTCCAGTTGGGTCTCGAGTTTTCTTAAGCGAGGGATTAGTTGATGGGTAGGTGGGTTGGCCAATACTACACGGTACCAGATAGGCTCCACAATTTTTGAGGCATTATCGCCTCTTTGAGTTCTAAGCAAGGTAGCAGTGCGCTGTGCTACCTGAGTAGCAGAGGTCTGCAGCTTCATTAGAGTTGGTTTTTTTGCACTTGGTGTAGTGGTGTTTAAAATTTCGAAGGTGATTTACCCATTAGTAACAGTAGCTGTAAGCACGTGACAATTTTAGGAAAGTACCTATTTGCCCACGACCCAACGGACGTAGACTCTGGGATGCCGCTACATGCTCGTTAGACGCTTCCACAGCTGGCAACCAGGCAAGGTTTGCCGTTCAATAAAACCCAAAACTTATAATCTGAATGATGAATATTTCGAAACCTTAAAAACAACCGTCAATACGCATTTAATGGCGCTTTCATTGCGACTCAATACTGCTAAAGATCCAAAAGAAATCATCAATAAACTCTTATCAATGTCATCAATTGAATTTAATGAGATCAAGGCTTTGCGAAACCGTGTCTCTAAAAAGGTATGGCCTCAAGACTACCGTTATGCTGTGTTCCTAAGGCATTTGTACGCTAATGCAATGGATCCAGGGAAAGTATTACATGCCATGAATAATTTGCGAGAATCTAGAGACGAAACATGCATCCCATACATTAAACCGAATCACTTGGAAATGCTTATATCCAAATCAATGGAACATCCCAAACTTTTCACTGAGGTGTATCAAGGTATGGAGCAGGAGAAGGTGCACATAACGGCCAGAGAGCGGGCCCAATACGTTTACCATCAATTTCTTTTAAAAAAGAACTGGCTAAATGCATTATCGAGTGTTTGGGAAACTTTATGTCAAACCAAAGACACGGGTGCTCTAAACATACTATTGAAGGTGGGATATTCTGCTGGTAATACCAGAATAGTAAATCTGATACTGAATATGCTGAAAAACAGATCTGACCGGTTTACTGAATTGGTAAAGCTTCGGCATGATAGAGATACCCCACCAGTGGCTGTTTTCCGACAGTTCAGTGAACAAAAATACATCATAGACTGCGTTGCGTTAACTTCGTACATTTGTGGATTAACAAGACATGGAAGTATCTCAGATGTGAGATCCATAGAGAGCATTTTTGACGAAATAATAAAAAAGTCTCGCGGATACCGAGTGCAAATCGCCAACCAAAATCAAGCTGGAACTTATATTAAAGCGTTGGACACCATATCCAAGAGCCTGGACGCAAAGGTCACGGTTCAATTGGTAGCAGACAAGGTTTTCTACGAAAAAATGCTCATTTATTACGACAAGTCGGAGCAATACTCAAAGGCTGTGAACATTTTGGTAACCATGACTGAACATGAGTACATTCTGCCCAGGCATATTGT
Organism: Starmerella vitae; assembly: GCA_030584925.1. NCBI lineage: Eukaryota > Fungi > Ascomycota > Dipodascomycetes > Dipodascales > Trichomonascaceae > Starmerella > Starmerella vitae. Next base: position 378,061 of record JAJMCB010000002.1, on the reverse strand, counting down.
TAGAGATCTAATAAACAAGATCTCCACCCTCAATAACAGTGAGGACCTACTTAAAAGACTCTTTTACATTTGCTGTGATGCAAACTACGAGCACCCAGGATTTGTTAGCGAGAGTTTAGCTGAACACTGGTCTCAAGTTCTGGAGAAGTACATGAGCATTGAGGATGCCCAAAAGTTAGTTTACAAAAACAAAAATACATACCACTAATAGAATTCGTAAGTATCTCCTAATCCCTCCATCAAGGCCGGCATCTTTTTGGTACCCACAACACGCTCCAATTTTAAAGCATCCCACTTACTGTAAAGGGCGTAAACCTTCATTAGATCAGGATCAATTTGCTTCTCAATAACAGTGCGTGCCAGACTGCGGAGGAATTCTTGATAGAACAGTGGGTTGTCTGGTAACCCATAAAACACCACAGTCTTGGCTCCCTTAATACCGTAGCGTCGGTAGTGGTGGAGTCGAGCAGAATAGAGCATTATTTTAGCCCTTCCATCAGCGAAAAAGGTACGACCGCGACCAAGCTGAGATGGCTGCGTGTATTCGCTAACACTGACGTAACTGTAGTCATTTTTTTCCAAATAGTTTCTGAGCACCACGAAATCGGTATAAGTTGGTGCCACAATCAAAATACCATCAGTTTGAGCTCCTCGCATAATGCTAGGAAGAAGAGAACTGCTAAAGTATTTCATTCTCTCCTCAGCATCGTGGGAAAACGAATGCAAACCAGTGCGGGTAAATACCTGGCGAATATGAATATTGCTGGACATTATAATTCCATCACAGTCACTGCGGCCTCTAAACTTCCCTCCAACATTAAAGCAATATTTGTTGTATAATGAAAGCATTTCTGGAGTAGCATACTCACTAATAAGCACTGTTTGACGCAGGTATTTATGCTTATCATCTAAATACCACTCGCGAACTCGACTGAAATCACAATCATGAGAATCTTTAGGGATCAGGTTGAGCTTTGAAAATATTATTTTAACATTTGTCCATGACTGCATAGCAATTGACTCGAGTTGGTCAATCACGCATATCTCAATACTGCTGAGGAAGTCAAAATCCTTTTTATCAATAATCAGACGGAGACCGAGAGGGCTGCATATAATTAGGTCACACGCATAAAACGATGAATAGAGTTTAAGAGCCTGGCGTGTGAACTTCACTCCTAAACAAAACACCTCATTGGTGTTACCCGCAAAAAGCCGTTGGAAGTCATCAGGCTTGTTAGCAACATTATCTGATTTTGAATAGAATGCATCTTTAAACCGTTTTTTATTTTCAGACTGGTTCAAACCGCTAATCTTAACCAATCTCTCAACAAACTCATATGCGGAGTTACGAGTAGGTAATACAACCAGGACTTTAGGCCTAGTGAATCCCTGATCGCGGAGCCTATCCATATCTAAATCATCTTCGGTTTTGCTTTTCTGAGCCTCTTTAAGCTTAGCGTTATTTTTTAATACACGGTCTCTTGTCTTATAAATATGATTTGAAACGTGAAGTGCTACGAGGTTGAGGTATTCCTCGCAGTTTTCCCAAGTTCGGTTGGTCAAAAATGTGTCTTTGTATTCCAGTAACGGAGCTGCGAATTGACCTTGTAAACTAGTGACATCGCCATTGACACGAACGAATGGAGAAACAAGCCGGTGTTTCAGCTTTGCAGCAACTTGCTTTTGGGTCAATGGCCTCAAATTAGCGTTGTCTGAAATTTTACTTTCTGAATTTGGAACCTGGATAAGCGAGCGCGTACCTAACAGTGGTAAATCTGAAACCGGCTCTGTTATCCAGCCCTTGGGGTTGGGGGGTTGAAACGAAGCAGGAAATGCAAAATGCGATTCAAACGGATCCTTGATATCACCCTCATTATCATCTTCTACCACAATATTATCATCCTGGTCGTCTTCCTCACCTTCACTTCCACTGCTTGCACCTTCAACCGCATCAAGATCAGATTCCTTACTTGGAGCAGGCTCTCGTGATTTATTAACAGATAATTTCGATTTCTTTTTAGGCATTGGATCATCATCCAGCAAAGTTAGCAAAGCATTATATGCTCTTTTGCCGTCGTCTGACATTTGAATTTTTTTTTATAGACCCAGGGTTTTGAAAAACAGTTCCAAAAATTTCACTTACACTACTACTATCTTACGCAGAGGCAGATATCAGGGCACACGATAACACTAAAATTAGTAATACGCTCTTAGGCTGGGCATGCCAACCACAACAACAGACCTACACAAACACACTTAACTGTATAACAAATGTTCTTCTCAAAGTCGATTGCCTCAATTTCCAATCCCACAAAGGTTTCTGCACTGCTCCGTGGTTTCCATTTCACCACGACCCGTAGCTCATACCCTTTGGGCAAGACTGGTAAGCCTCTCCCTCCTTACATCCGATTCTGCAAAGAGAAAAGCCCCGAGGTCAAGTCTGCTCACTCTGACCTCAAGCAAACCGAGTTGATGCGTAAAATGGGTGAGAAGTGGCGTGCATTAAGCGAGAGCGAGCGGTCTCGTTACAAGCAGGAGTATGAGGAAGCTAAGAATTCGACCAACTAAGCGTTAAGTCGGCTTTTTTCAAGATTTATAACTTAATTGCTATGTAAAATTTCATAAATATATCCCGATCAGAAAAATCCAAGCAGCAAAGATATTACAGGTTTGTTTACCACCGATTTGCGATGATATTCCGACACCCTACCCACACACGCGTAATTCAATCTTAAACATTATTTTGAGGTTTGGATGTCCCTTACGTGCCATATTAATTCGCTTTGTCTCAGCACGTGACATGTATATGAAAACAAGGATCGTCAAAGCCTCCCTTAACACATCTTAAACAAAAAACTACTGCCATAGCGGTTAGCCTTGGCTTTGGTTCGAGTGCTCCCAAAGGTCCATTTCCTCTTTGATTTTTCTCCCATTCTTTAAAAAGAAAAACAAATAGGCTATTGGCCACCAGAAAATATCAGCTTTTAATTTTTTTCATTAATCAGAGTAATATTTGATCTATGGATTCGATTGAGAAAACGGAATTTCGGCCTCGTCGCCCAAGCCATAGACCAAATGGAAGCCGTTTACTCGCCATTTTTGCAGCAGTTTTGGCATTTTTTGCAGTTGTAACACATCCGAGTGTTCGTATGCATTTCATGTCCCAGCGATACTTCCTCGGACCAAGTGCCTCGCCCGATATTTTCTCTTACGATATGAACTATGCGGTTGGCACTGGCAAAGGATGGACCCGTGGTGAGCGTATTTTGTTCCTGGTGCCACTTCGTGACGCAGCAGCTCACATGGAGATGTTTTTTGAGAATCTTGTCGACCTTTCATATCCTCACAATTTAATAGATCTGGCATTTTTGCTCAGTGACACTACCGATAACACTCAGGAGATTCTTGAGACGAAGCTGCTGGCCTTACAACAGCAAAAAGACCCCTCCATGCGATTTGGTACGATAAATATTTATAAGCGTGATTTCGGTCAGGCAATTGGCCAAGGATTTAGTGATAGGCATGGATTCGAAGCTCAAGGACCACGAAGAAAACTGATGGCTCGTGCACGTAATTGGCTGCTTTGCTCAGCCTTGGAGCCATACCACTCGTGGGTTTATTGGAGAGATGCCGATGTCGAAGAAGTTCCATCCAGTGTTCTCGAAGATTTGATGAAACACGACAAAGAGGTCATTGTTCCAAATGTTTGGCGTCCTCTGCCCGATTGGCTAGGATACGAACAACCGTACGATCTGAACTCCTGGCAAGAGAGTGAGACGTCTTTGGAGCTTGCAGATTCTTTAGACGAGGATGCAGTCGTTGTGGAGGGATATGCGGAATATGCAACTTGGAGACCCCACCTCGCCTACCTTCGTGATCCCAACGGAGACGTTGATGTGGAGATGGAGCTTGATGGTATTGGAGGCGTCTCTATTCTCACTAAGGCAAGTGTATTCCGACAAGGAGCCAACTTCCCCGCCTACAGCTACAAAAAACACGCTGAAACCGAAGGGTTTGGCAAGATTTGCCGAGATATGGGATTCGCAGTGGTAGGTCTGCCTCACTACACCATTTGGCATATCTATGAACCATCTAGCGATGATTTGAAACACATGGATTGGATGCAGAGAGAGGAGGAGCGTATTTCAATGGAAAACTCCCTCAAGGAAGAGCGTGAACGAATTTATGCACAAGGTTTTGAGAACGTATGGGATTACTGGGCCGATGAACGCAACAGAATTATGGACGGTATCGCATAAATTTTTGCTGCTTACTTTATTTATTTCGTAAATATATAGTTATTCTTTCCAAATATGACTGGTTCCTTCGTATGGGGGAACGGAAAACCCGTGTTCTGCAGCAAACTTCTTGGAAATAAACCGACCTCCGACGTAGTGAGTTCCGTTGAAGAATTCCGCAGATTTCTTGGGTGCAGTTAAACTGATTAGATATTGAGGCATGTAGTTCTTGAATTCACCAACGGGGCCATTGTCAACGCTCCACGAGGACGGGATGTCCACAGCCAGGGTTGGAAGTTTCGTTGAAGCAAGGGCCGTCATGGCATATAGAAAGTTTTCACGAACCGGAGGCTTGAACGAAAAACCGAATAATGAATCAATTACGAATTTTGAAGTCTTGAATGCTTCGCTGAGCTCCTCATTGGTAGTGATCACCGGAAGTTCAAGTTCCTTGAGCTGCAATCGCAGATTATCAAATAAAGGACCTTTACTAGGAGTGGAATAATAAACAATTGGCTTGTATCCTCGTAGAAAAAGGTGTCTTGAAGCTACCAAACCATCACCGCCGTTATTGCCTGGCCCAGCCAGCACTAAGACCTCAGGACCCTTTTCGGGAGGGTGAACTGTGTAAACACAGTCGGCTACTGCCAAACCGGCCAATTCCATCAATTGATCAATAGAAAAGCCTTGTGAACCCATGAGGTCCTGATCTATTTTGCTAGCAAGCGACGCACTTATACGAGCCAATTTCATATTGGTGTTTGCTCAACCTAGCCCAAAATATAACTATGTAAAAAAATCAATATGCTAATTTTTGTTACAGAAAGCAGTCAGCACAAAGTCAGTCTCTTCATAAAGTGATCGAGGTAACGTAGATAAGTTTGTGTAAGCATCACCCTGTTTCTGTAACAATAAAATAATAAAATAATAAAAAAGGATCACGATCTGGTGCTCATGTACTCATTCGAAATTGTCCTAGCCTCAGTGATAACAGCCTCTATATCTTGACACTCGGGCATATGTGTCAGATACTGGCGACACTCGCTCAAGTCCATTTCGAGTAGCTTGGACAAGTTTTCTTTCATGAGCATTGTACAATTGAACAAATGAGTCTTTGTAACTGATTCCAAACTCAATTCATCACCAATAACTTCTTCTTGTGCTTCATCATCCTCTCTGAATGAAAAGTATTGGTCCCATACGCGTTGTAGAAAGCTCGACGGAAATGCACGTATTCCAAGCCACCTTAACCACCACACTAACCAAACATCACCGCTGTTGGCACCACTAAGAATACCCTCGTATTCAAAATGCTCACTGAGGACAGGCAGAATGGTTCTGATGATCGAAATGAATTGACTAAATGCGGGGGGATTGTTATCCATCACAAGCATTATATTGGTGAACACTTCGCTGATATCATCAGCGTTTACACCATAAAAAGAGTCACTTTCAAGCGACAATTCTGAGGGGACTGGAAACAAGCTTTCGGTCGGTGATGAAGCCAGTGAAGGTGCTTTAGATCCATCGGGGGACCCTACTGGAGAAAACCAGTTCTGCTTACCAGAACTTAGAAAATCAGCTACCCAAACCATTGGAGTAGCATAAGGGACTTTGTTACCCCATTCTAGCAAGAACGACTTAATGACAGTCTCAATAAGCTCATGATCTATCGAATCACCTCGGTAACGTACCATTCGTTTAATGTCACCTCTTAATCTTCGCAAAACTTTGTCATCTAACTGCGAAATAGCTTCTGGCTTATTTGATTGAGCACGAATGACGTATGGATGGTTCCGGAGTAACAAAGGCCATGCTGCTGCTCGCAAGTGGGAAGGAAGCCCGTAGTTACGTACCAAATATGCCAATGCATAAGTGTCATCGCGAGAAAGAGCTTCTTCAATGGCATACACTACTCCAGGACGGTTTAATACGGTGGGCTCACGATAATGCTCAAATACGCGAGAATTCTGCGAGGTCTGTGATTCTTCGGAGATGCTTGAACGGCGAGAATGATTACCGACAGGGATTTCATTGCCATTATGGTTTATTAAAAAGCCAGGCTCGGCTTTAGCCGAGATATTATACGGTTGAACGAACATTTCAGGTCGCTGTGGCACGATGTTAGTTAAACATCATTGTCCTAATATATATGGTTCAGGTGTCAGGGAAATAGACTGTGCGAAAAAATCGACAAAATGAAAAGGATAATGGGTTAAAGGAGTTGATAACACCAGGGATAGCAGCTAATACGCTAAGTATCTCTTTCTTAAGGCCAGGTTGGTGTTCCGAAGGGAATTCAGATATTTTACAAATATATTTAACCCGCTTACATACGCACATATTGAGTACGTAATTTCCTGTTGCACCCTTTACTCGCCTACAGAGAGGATCGGAAATACACCAACCTAGTTCTAAAACTTAAATGGCCAGATATAGTTAAATTGAATAATCTAAACACAATCATTTTTTTTCTAAATCAGCGTGATTTTTTTTTTTTTTTTTGAAATAAGGGCTCCAATAGTTCCCAGGCCTCGGACCGAGATGGCACCACTGAGACTAGGATGACGTACACTAACGCTTTTTCGGTAATATAATTTGTCAAAATGATGTCAGTCACATGTGCGGAAATGGTCGCCACTGCCTACCCCAACGGTTCAGGGTACACCCACATTTCACCAAAAGTTCGCGTAGCAGTTACGTATGGAAATAGATATTATTCAAAAAGTGGAGCTTCGGCTTTTGCTAGCCAATACAGACGAGAAATTTAATGCTTCTCTAGATGTGTTTCTTGTTCCGCTACTGCAGAAGTTCACCTCTACAGATTTCAACGTACTCTCTAAATTGGTGGAGGTTTTGAAATTTGTTAAACAACGTCGAAGGGATTCTGATAGCATTACTTTTCCTATTGAAAAATTAATTGAGCTGTACAAGAATTCTGTTCTTGATGTTAAGCTTGCCAGACAAAACCGTCAGGTTCTGTCGTTTATTGCGTTGGAGTTAAGCTTGAAAAAGGAGACTAAGGTAGATATCTCTTTGTTTACTTATGGCCTACGGTTGGATACTTCCTCAGCGTCTCAGGAAGTGCTTGATTTGGCTGGTGAGCAATTTTCTCTATTTTTGCTCATTCTCACCAGGGGCAATGAGCTTTACAATTCAAAAAGTGGGGTTCCAATTTGTGATATAACTCAATGGGATACACAGGATTTGTCTGTGGTAACATCTCATTTGACTGATCTGTTTTTGGTTGATTTGAGGCATCGCACTATGAATAACCAATATGCAGTCTCACCAGAGAGAGTGAAATTCTTGGTTGCTCATGGCATGAAACTTGGAATTGAATGCCCACAACTCAATGATGCTCCAATCACAGCTGTTCGTCGAGCTGCATTTGAGCTGGCTTCCAATTATCCCAGTACTTTCAAAAATATACTCGTTGCGGCTATGGGAGATCCTGTACTTGAGATTTCTCGGGATGCAAGAACAGAAGTGATCAAAATGAAGGAGCTTGACCAGGGGTTTGTAGAATTTGTGGCTGCATACGGAAATTCTCAGCTTCGTTCCGGTGCAATGGACCTGCTAAGTCGGTTTAAGTACTTCGATAAGGTAAACGCGGCAGATATCAAAACTGCCCTGAATCATGAAGACCTCAAGTTACGTCAGGCTGCTTTGATACTACTTCGAGACGCAGTTACAAATCACAAGAGCAAAGGCCAACCTATATACTTCAACTCAGATGAGGCACTGAAGTTTTCGGCTATGCTGAAGCAATACATCTTTGATGATGGCTGGCCTAGACCTCAAATTCATTCGAAAATTCAGACACAGATGAGACAAATCTGCTACGAGTTATTAGGCTCATTTTCTGTGGACAAGTCCAATATTGTTTTTCTGTTACAGAGCTTGGATAAAGATTCACCCGAGATGGCTTCCAGTATTCAAAAGGCATTATCTGATGTCATGTCCCTTCATGATGTTGAAGTAGACGGTTCAAAGTTATTGGACTTTATGCTTAACTCTAGTAACAATCGTACTCGCTATTCAGCCGTTTCTTTATCCAGCAAACTTACTCCATCCCCACTAAGTAAGACAATTGCACTCTTAGGCCTTGATAAACACAAAAATAGCTCCGATGTTGTTATGGAAGCACAGAGGTGCTTACTTACCACTGACATTAAGGATCTTCCTAGCTACGCTGATATGCTTAAATGCACTTCAGACGTTATCAACCTCAACACAGCTTCTGCTGACCTGATTGAAATTACCTCACTGTACCTGTTTGCTTGCTTGATCCGGTTTCCCCCTTCTGCTTCTGACTGGATATCTGAACTTAAAATATCTTTAGACTCTTCTTCCAAATCTTTAGATGGTTCTTTGCCTGAATCAGTACATTTTGTTACTTGGCTGTTTGATTTGATGTCAAGATCACCGCAGTTCACAGAAGCTCTGCCAATGATGCTGCGCAAGTTGCTCCTTGCTCTCAACTCTGAACAGGTTAATGAGTTTTCTGGTAAAATAAACAGCACACAACTCAGGAACACCGGACTTATTGAATCAAACCCTTACGGCAGTTTTCTTGCTGAATATTCTGCATTGGTGATCAAAACTCAAGTTATGGAGAATGATTCTCCGTTGTCAAATCTTTTTAACGCGTACCAATGTTGTATATATGGACGAGAAAATGTGGAAGAGGTTGCTTCAATAGCAGAAAGCACTAATAACGTTGATGCAGTGCAGGTCCTAGCTGCATCTGGATTGCTGAAACACACGCCTCAGAGCGTTATATCCAAGTCTCCATTTGTTAAGGCATGCTGGGCGATTAACAATGATATTGATGATAGAATCAAGTGCCTAGATGAGCTTCTCAGTTCATCACCTAAGCACTTCGATGAGCTGGTTTCAAATGGTGAGGCTATTAGCATTATCATTAGTGGATGGAACTCTAAGGCACTTCAAAGGAGGTATCCATATTTAACTCGCAACTCTGAGAGGTCGTGGGAACTAGAAGAGAGGGCATTGAAAAAGGTAGCAGAGGGGATCAGAGGCAGCCCCCACAGCAGACGAGTCGCAAGTGTAAATTTACTCTGTTTGTCACAAAATTCCTTTTATGGCATTTCACTTTCTCCGGGTATTGCAAAGGGTATCCAATCTTGTTTTATGAGCCTGCTAAATGATTCAGACGATGTTACACAAGAATCTGCGGGGCGTGGATTGAGTATCCTTTTTGAGAATAGTAACAACAACAAGACCCTTCAAGACTCATTGGTACACACCCTTTTATCTTCCTTCACTGATGATACAGCTGCAAAACAGCTTCAAAGCGGTAATTTGACTGCTGACACCCAAGTTTTTCACCCAGGAGTACTTCCATCAGACCCTCGTGGTAACGGTAGCATTTCCACCTATAAGGATATCATGAATTTAGCCAATGAGACTGGTGACAGTTCATTAGTTTATAAGTTCATGGCATTAAGTTCAAATTCTGCCATATGGACTAGCCGTAAAGGTATCGCCTTTAGTCTACAGCAGATCATTTCTAAGTCAGAAATTGCCAAACAGATTCTTTCTCGATCTGAAATAGGGCTGAAGCTCATTCCTAAACTATTCAGGTACCTTTATGATCCCTCAGAGGTCACTAAAAACTCAATGAAACATATCTGGTCAGCGTTGATTCCATCTTCATTGAGATCAACTGTAATCAAACTCTACTTACCTGAAATAAACACTGAGCTAACCAATGGAATTAGCGATCGTCAGTGGCGTGTGAGACAGGCTAGCTGCCTAGCTCTATCAGATATGATCTCCAATGGAAACATAAAGAGTACAATTGAGGTATGGAGAATTGGCTTTAGGGCCATTGATGATATTAAAGAGAGTGTTGCAACAGCTGGTGCTGAACTCATCAAAAGTTTAAGCAGATCATTGTTGCGTTCACAGAATACTAGCGAGGGTGATTTGAGAGAAATTATCCCTTTCCTAGTATCTGGACTAGGTACAAAGTCTTCAGAGTCTTATGCTTTAGACACGCTATTAAAGCTTACTGAAACTGAGATGTTTGCGCCTTTTGCTGCTGAAGTCCTGACTGAACTCTGCCTTCAGCTCTCATCATTGGAGCCACAAGCGCTCAATTATCTTGCATTAAACACTAGTCAGAAGTTAGTTGATGACGCAAGGGTACATGGGCTCCGAAGTTCTCCAATTATGAAGGGATTGGAGACTATGGTTGAAAGAGGACAGCCCTCAAATTCCGAGATGTGGAAGCTGCTTCCTAATCTCGTTAAAAATAGCGTTGGAGTTCCGTCTAAACTTGCAGCTGCTAGGCTGCTGACATTGACCTGCATTCAGACCTACGGTGGTGAGAAAAATGCTTCAGAACGGTTACTAACAGTGACTTATAATGAAATTTGGAGCAAAAATGAGGTTATATCTGAAACTTACGCCTCAGCCATTGGATATTTATGCCGTCAACTTCCGCTACAACTAGTTATTGGGTTTATTACTGAGCTTAGGAAAAATTACATTGAAAGCGAGTCTGATGATTCTGTTCGTCGAATTGCTATTGCCAATGCACTTGGAAAGGTAAGCACAAACTCTAGTGACGTGTTTAGTAGTGTAGCATCAATTGCACTCCCCTTAGCATTTGTTGCAATGTCAAGTGGTATCGAAAAAGAGACTAAATTATTCCGTGGTATCTGGGAGTCTAATACTGGTGGATCAGCATCATTAAAACTCTATGGGTCAGATATTATCATGTTCTCTAAAGAGGTATTGGAGCGATCGAGTTCGCGTTCATTGAAGGTTAGTGCTGCAAAAGCAATTTCTGAAGTGATGGAAATAAATGGTGCATTAAAGGTGGGAATTTCTGACGTTGTGATGGAATCTGCCGCTGTTTTACTTCTGGAAAACACCGCTGGTAGAAGCTGGCCACAGAAGGAGTATATTTTTGGTGCTTTAGTTTCCCTTTACCCAAATGTTTCAGAAGAAATGAAGCGTAAAATAGAAGAGCGAGCCCTCAATGAGGTAGCTAGGAGAAATGAAGAGTACAAACTAGGCATTCTTCCAAGCATCGCACAGTTCTTCACCTATTTGGACCATAATTCCGAGATTAAAAATCAAATCGAGACTCAGATGTGTCAAAATGTTATTGATGTCTGTACAGAAAATGATGAGGCACAAATCGATGCGTATAAGGCTGCTTTAAGTTCTACTGAAAGCTCAACACTGAAAATGAAAATGATAGATCATTCAACTAGTCTTGGAATTTGGCAATTCAATGTAGCAACATGCATAGCAATTCGCCAACAGTCATTTGATTCTGAAGTGTGGGCTAATATCACGAGGAAATTTATGGATCCTAAGGAGATCGAGGCTGTAAAACAAGAATGGGCTCGAAGCGCTCTGCATTTCAAGGAAATACCACAGGTTGCTGATGATATTCTTAAATACCAAAAGAGCTAAGAGATAAACTTCTTTAATTTTTACTATTTAGCACTTGCTTATAACTATTGTATACTCATTGGAAATTTGGGGTTTGGTAAATGAGCGATGTTTGGGATGAAGAGAGTGAGCCTAGTAGTCTAAAGCAAATAGAGCGTAAACACCACAATGCAGGATATCTTGATGGCATAACGAAAGAAAAAGAAAAAAATCATCAACCTGGATTTGATGATGGATACATTGAAGGAGCAGAAATTGGTCTGCAGGTCGGTAAAATCATCGGGACATTTCAAGCGCTTGGTTTAGAAGACTTGGAGTTAATGGCAACCAAACATTTGTCTGTCCCAGAACTCTTTTGTGCAAAATATTATAACCGTGAAGCTAGACCGCTGTTTCAAGGAACTCATCCATTAGTTGCGGAGTGGCAAAAAAGGGCAGACAGCTTCACATTTACTGCTCCAAATGAAAAATAATTCATATGTATATATAGCATTAACTAATTTACCAGTATGAACACCATCCAACAAAATGCTGGGCCAAATTCTCAAGGTTTGTGGCCTCTTGGATCAAAAGATCAACCTGATCTGAAACACTGAGATCCCTGTGTCTGGAGAAGTCATTACCAGTAAATTTATCCCAAATCCTTCTGAGAACCAACTGCGCACGAGTTGCTTTAATGTATGCTTCTCGTTGTTGCTCCTCTGTCATTTCGCCTTCAGCAATATCGGCGACAGTCAAAATCGATGGGATATCTCTTGATTTCCTATCTATCTGGCTTCTCAGTTCACGTGGAAGGTCAAATCCCCAATTGATAAGGGGATCATTAGCAAATGCTTCCAAAATAGCCATCAGCGACTCAGAGTTATTACGCAACAGAGCCATAACATGCTCACAGGTAATACGGAAGCTTCCTTCGACTCCACTTACTTCCATAGCATAAGTAAGCATTCTTGTCAAACGGAAAGGAACCTTTTCGGGGAATTTTTCACGCAATATAGCTGCTTCGAAACAATCACCGAAGTCAATGTGAATGATTCTACCTGTAACGCGATCAAGCATAAGATTCGAGGGGTGACGATCGCCCAATCCAAGGATATATCCAACCATTGACATAACAGCCAGTGAACGAGTATATTCTGTACGCCTATTGAGCCAAGCTTCACTGCTTTGGGATTTGAGCCACAAGATCTTATACAAGTCTTGTCCCTTCGTATTGTCCAAAGCATGGGTGAAAACCTCAATTTTCTCTAGATAAGTCAAAGGGTCATATTCATCTACCATTTGCTTCATGAAACGCTGCTCAATATCAAGCATGACTTTTCCTTCCCGGTACTCTTTGATGAGAAGGTGCAGTGTGTCTGAGTGTGGTACCCATCCAAGAATACCCGCTTTAGGCGACAAAGGGATCACAGGGAACCTCTGAATACTCAAATGACGTTTGAAGCATTCTGGATTATCGGCAAGCAAGGTGTTTACCAGTCCGAAAAGTTGCATTACTAGTGAGTCTTGACGGAGATCTTCGTGTCCCTTCAAGACGAACTGGTACTTTTTACCATCACTTCCAAATATCATAAACCGTCTGGGCCGCTGTTTCGAAGAGATAACACCAAGAGTAGGATCAAAAGACTGCATGGTTACCACAGGACGATTTGGAACATATGAACCAAAGACGGCCAGACTAAGGTCTCTGGTATTTAACAAAATAGGAGAAACATATTGAAGGTTAAGCGACTGCAATTTTTTCAACTGACTCTCCAGCCTCCTGAAAACGTAATAGTAGATGTCCCACGCCTGTGTCAAGTATTTATCATCTTGTGTTCGCTTGTATTTTTCACCAAGAATGCGGGCATCAGTTAACTCTTTACCGTAAGTGGCTTCGAAGGACATTTCACGCAGTGTTGTAGCACCAGCTTCAAGAATTGCGTACAAAGAATCCAAAGTAGAGAACATTTTCGGAATATTCTTATCGTTAAAGTACTCACGCGAGGCAATTTCTAATCCTTCATTCCACAACTCATGCCAAAGTACAGCAACACGGATTAACTCATGCGAAACTAACTCAGCCTGCTCGAAGATAACAGTAGTTGAAGAAGAATGAAGCCTAATCGTATCAAAGATCTTTTGAGCAGCATTTTTTCGGAATTCATTATCACTCTTAATACTGACATGTAGTGGATATACCAGAGCTTGTGGATGCTTCTTGCCAAGCTCAAATAGTAAACCGTAGAGTGACTCTCTAACCACTTCATCAGTTTGATGAATTCGTGAAATGAGCTGTGGCACAACTTCCAACCAAATTTCAAGGTTAACCATTTGAAAGCCGTCTGAAAGTGCCCTGGAGGGTTCCGGAAGTCCACCATAAGTGAACCAGAGTGTAATTAATCGTAGCATATCTTGGAGTGCTGATTTGTGAGCAAGTGTAATTGAATGGAAAAATCCTTTGATTGCAGCCACGACATGCTTTTGTACCATATTGGAATCAAATGTCTTCACGGGCTCAAGTTTGCCTTCATCATCATTTTCATCATCATGTTTCTGTTCACTAGCTTCACGCTGTGCCAATGAAACAACCTCAAAATTGGCAATAGCCCAGTTATGCCAAGACTTATACCACTGAGGATCGAAGTGTGTAGCAAGCATGTAGCTTCCGAGGATACTGGCCATTCGTTCTGGTTGTTGATGCCAATTGCTATTCAAGGTAATTTGCCATTCTCCCTGCTTAAGGAAGCACCTAGCCAAAAGCTTGGTATACTCTTGAATCTCCTCAGTTGAATTTGGCATCTCAGACGGTAGAGGCTGAGTGATCAGATCATGAGAAGAGTTTAGATTGAGGTCTCGAGACATGCGTGTTGTAAAGTCTACCAGATAATTCAAAGCCTCTTGTTGATTACCTGTGGACCACATGAATTTCAACTGTGCATATACAACTTGTGGTGGAGCACGATTTTGTTGGTGATCGTCTACATCAAGCAGATTGTTTAGCGAATTTTCAGCCAATGCGAGTCTGTTTGACTTTCGACACAAATTTGCAAACTTAATCCACATAGCCATGTTTTCCTTAGGCTCCATTACCAATGTGCGGACATTTAGGATCCGTTGCCATATATCCACATTATGTTGGCAACCCATTAATCTCTTCTCCCATGTGCATCTGAGTGCTTCACGTTCTTCCTCGGCATAATCACCTAGTGACTTGTACTGCATGATTTCTTCCAATTCAGCAAGCATCTGGACTCTCACAACTACACCATACGCACGGTTATAGCTCTCTGATACCAATGCGGTAAGCTCTGGAATGAGTTGATCTCTTGCTTTTTGTATTTGACGTTCTGCTTCAGCAAAATTGCTTCTATGCAAACACAAAATGGAGTTGAAAAAACTTCTATCCGGACTTTCTGATCTGATAACGCGGACATAGCGATCCATTTCCTCCCACTCACCTAATCCCCAAGCAGCAGCAGCCGCCAATGGCGCAACTGCTCGCTTTGCCTCAGGAGAACTGACGCCCCATCGCTCCCTGGCGATAGCACTCAACTGTTCCCACTCTCCAAGGGCATGAAGTGATCTCATTTTACCCATGATAACTTCCATGGAACCAGGCTCAACAGCTTCGCGCTCTTTATAGGCAGCAAGAGCTTCCTGCCATCGCTGAAGCTTTTCATACCAGGTTTCCTTAAGCTGAAGTTTATGTTGCTGCTGTGCATGCTTCAGAATTCCTACAGCAGCGTCACTTTGCTGCAACTGGTTATTTATAGCAATCAGACTTTCGATATTCGAGCTGCTTGGATCAGACATAAAGTCCATTTCTTTGTAATGCAGAGCCTTAGCATAGGCGTGGCATTTTTGGGCGTAGCCTGCTAGAACACGAGGGCTTAGAGGAAACGGCTTGTCATCTCTCTCCATAAACTCTGCCAAAGTTAACAAGGTTTGTAAGACTTCAGGGGGAATATTTGTGGAAGCCATTGCATTTTGGACGTGTCTGATGAGATCGTCTTTGTATCCATCCTCCAATTGAACCCAAACTGTATAGAAACTTGGGTTAAACAAGTCACGGGCCAAACTTGGAGAAATAACAGCAATGTCAGCACATGCACGCATAGCTGGACTCGGACTTTGCTTTAAAAACTCCACACTGATCCTGCGGAACCATTCGGTCCAGTCATCTCTAGTAGAACGTCCAGTTGTGTCCCAAGCATGCTTTAATATTTCAGGGTAGATTTGCAGTGTTGTTTTCTGATCTGAAGCAGGGGTTGGTGGAATAGAGCCAGTTGAGTCTTTATGAGGGTTCAGCTTAGCCGGCAACGGCTCATTTCGAAGAATGTAGCTCACAAGTTTGTCGTATGTATTCAACAATGTAAGCAATCTATTGCTGGCTGTAGACACTGTAGTAGGCAAGTCATGACTGTTATTTTGCTGAGCAATTTGTGATTTTAAACGTTGAATAGCGGGCTGAACTGTGTCAACGAAAACAAAGTAGCCCGGCCCCAGCTGGAAACAGACGTTGCAAAGTGTCTCCAAACAAGAATAGCGAACATCTTCATCCACAGTAGAGTTAAGAACTCTTATTAGAGGTAAAATAATACGACTTGCCATATCATCCAGTCGTAGCAACTGGCTCAAATCTGAAATACAGTTTAATGCTGCAATGCGGAGCGTTTGAGGAACATAATAGAATAGGTTAACCACATTAGGGATAATGAGATGCACATAAGCAGCCAAACTCTCCCCAAAAACCGGAAGGCTCTGTAAGACACGGACTTTGGATAAAATCGAGGTTTCACTATCATTATCATCACTCTGTAAAAGTCCAATCAGAGCAGGTAAGATCTCAGGAATGTATACTTTGAATTCTCCTGCAAGAGCAGTAGCTAGAGATTCAACCAGAACCAGAATTGCAGTATGCAGGGACGGATACACAAAGTATTCATTGACGACCTCAAAAATCTGGGGTAAATATGGTCTGATGTGCTGCTTAACAACAGTAGTTAATGTCGAAATCTGTCTGAACAAGACATCTGCCATTACCAGTGAGTTTGAACGCATGGCTTGGATGAGACCTGGGATAACCTCATCTAAGAATAAAACGCATTTGACGTCTAAATTTTGAAAAATTCGCAAAACAGCCTGGACAATTCGGGCATGATTTCCAGCTGTTGCTGGATCCTTGAGCAGTGCCATAAGAGAAGTGATAACAACAGTGGGATTGTAATCGTCTGAAGAAGGCGGTGTACCCCTTAACACCAGTTTAACATCAATAGGGATCTGTTGTTGAGCTCCCCCATCCTCTCTTTCAACTTCACGCTCAATTTCCCGGTATTTATAAGGATCCAATGCACCTAATATTCCAATGAGCTTTACAGTTTCACGTTGTATTCTGGAGTTCCCATCAGTTACTAGAATTTTAATCAGAGTACCGAGCAAACGTGGGTATTGATAGTAAGGGTCAATAACGTATTCAGAATGAGAAGCCAGTTTCCCCAAAGTTCGCAGGGCCGTATCACAACGCACTACACTACTTTGATCATTAAGCATTTCCAAAATCAGAGGCATGAGCTCTGGAACGTGATCAAGCATTCGCTTTCCACCCACAGTGCACAACTCTCCTGTTGCATCCATAACAGCACTAGATACAGTTGACACAGTTGATTTGTTGGCTGTATCGACAAAAACTTTTAGAATTGGATCCACATATGGCCGTACCAAAGCATATGAACCCTTCATCAATGCACTCAAAAGTTTTGCACTTTCTTCCTTTCCACGTGCATTTTTGCTATATTCCAGATCTGTGAGCAATTCGATCATAGTTTTACGAAGTGATGGAACGACATATGCAGGATTAATGCGACTCAATCTGCCCAATACTGAAATGGCAGCCAGTCGCACTAAAAACACTTCGTCGTTAACAGCCACAAACAAAACCTTGACATTAGACGGTTGACTGAGATGTGCATCTAGTTTAGGATCTAAGGCTTTGAGCACATCCAATCGAATGTCATATTGAGAATCGGTCACTGCCATTTTAAGCAACTTCTGCAAGACGATTTGGACAGTATGCAGAGCATTACTGCTTATCTGATGTGTAATGGGCTCGCGTACAAATACAGAGCAACAAGTTAAAGCAGCAGCCTTTCGAATGCGAGGATCTGGGTTTTCTGCCCATCTCAGAATACAATCACGGCAGAAAGGAGCCAATGTGCGGCCCTGAAAATCGAATTCGCTGAGAATTTTTAAGAAGCTGGTAATAACATCAGTATCGCCTCCTTCATCACCGCCAATTTTGGTTAACATCTGCTCACGATAGTCATGGGCCAGAGTTTCACTCATTGTCAGGTGTCCATCTCCGTCTTCATCTGTGCCATCTTCCTCAGGCTGACCAGGTATGCGATAGTTGTAACCACTTAAACCATGTGAAATAATATCAAGTAAAAGAGTTCTTATTTCTTCACGGAGTGCTGGAATATTGGTGAAAAAACTTGTTAGACACTCATACAGTTGACGTGTCAATCCACAGCTAAATAACAGGCCGAGAAGAGGGCGATCGAGGTACTTTGTGAATGCTTGACCAAAAGCTTCAGCCATCATTCCTAAGCACTTGAATATTGCTGGTTCCTGCTCTCTCCTGACTCTTGCCTTTGCTGTAGCTAAAGTTTCTCTGATGAAACTGAGCACATTTTCAATATAGCCAGCCATAGATACTCGCACAGCAAGTGCAATTTGACCCAAAGCCAAAAAGACCTGAGCCCTATCTTGGCTTTTTGTGGATACAAGTTGGGCTAGCAGGTGTGTCATGACTTCGTTGAGATAGTTTTTAGCAAAAACCTGAGGCCTAAACATCGCAAATGACGGAATAACCTCAATAACTGTGCGCCTTACCACACCATCCTTGTGATCACGGAGTTTCATCACTGAAACCAGCGCCTCATCGTATTTCGGGTGCTGCATAAACTGTCCAGCATGAAGTAGTAGTTCGCGGTAGACCAAGAGTGAACCGTGGACATACTCAATACTAGTTTGACGCATTCCACTTACTATCTCGTTCCACACGTTGCTGTAAACGTACTCTTGAACGGCTTGATCACGGCGAAGAACAATCTGAAGACACACACCAAGTGCAGATACACTGTCTTGGCGAATTGCAAGTTTCTGATCACGAATTCCGCTCCAAAGTGCATTTACCACATCATTGATATATCCAAAAATAAGCGTGGGTGATGTCAAGGCAATAGCACGGAGTTCGATAGCCGCTGCAAGGCGTTTAACCTCCTGGCGTTCCAAAGTAAGCCATTCAATACACTTCTTTACCTCATAGTCGACCAAATCACCCGCGAGTGTGCCTCCAGATTTGGTAAGGTGACCGATTGCGGCTGCTGCGGCTTTAATGACCTCGATCTCTGGGGTAAGCAAAACCATTCGCAAATAATGAATGAAGCGAGTTGCATTATCTTCAGCAAGGTCAACACTAATAAGCTGATCTATTGCAAGTACACCTCCTAATTTTGCAGATGCTTCTGGAGACCTTGTGAGCTCCGAAATTTTGTTGAACACTTCGCGGATAAGCTCTTCAGAGTTCTTAGGAGACTCACGTGTATAAGATATAACAGCATCTCGCAGTTCTTTAGCACCTTCCACTTTTTTGAGTTTGTCTGGTGATCGCAATGCAGCAAAAATGGCCGCTAGGACCATAGACTCACTCGACATATCTCGATAGTGCGATGAGGTAATCAACAACTATCACTAATGAACCAACCAAACTTTCAAAATAAGCCAAATAGTTATCGTTATCGTTACCGTAAAACATGAAACAGGTTATGCCTAATCAGAAGTTAGTTTTTTTTTAAAACAAGAAAACCTGCTTTATGGTAGTGTCTCATAAATCAGCCTTGCATAATGTTTAAATGTCACGATCTGTGGATAAAAAAACCACACGTGACTCAACGTCCGGGGTATGTGAATCTTAATCAGGTATATCAACAACCATCAGTAAATCAAGCGAAGCGCACCCTCATTATTAAGGTCTATCTAGTTCTATTTTATTCTACTCTAATTAGTTTTATATTAAAACTTATATTTTCCTTTTTTTTTTTTTTAAGTGGGGTTATATATATAATAGTTATTGGTTTGAATCTTTTATGATCTGCACGCGATCACACGTTTTTGTTATCTAAATTTAAGGTTTCAGCTCAATTAGAAATCGAGAAAATTTATTCTCTTTGAAAACAGTTAATAAGAAAAACAGCATAAAAATAACTCGTATGTGTTTCTTTACGACTTAAATATTCTCCTAATGGGGGGTTATAGTATGCATCATGTAAGGATTACGCAACCTCTCACGATCGGTTTAAGTATCAAACCCAAAACCTCTGTGCATCAATGTTTTCGTTTGAGAAGGAAATGAGCGTCCAGCTGCTCAAGGCAGCTAGGAAGCGCCTTCCAGACTTTTTAAAACTACCAGATAGACCCCTTTCTGAATATGACTGGAGGGATCTACTTAGGAAAATCACTTTGGGAATGGTACGGAGAGGCGAATTTGATATTGCCGTTAGGCATCTCTCGGCTATTTTAATAGAAATTGCTGTAACTGGAAATGTTGACTACAATAAACTGAGTCCCCAGTTTTTTAACAGCACCGTTGAATCAATGATCATAGTCCTAGAAGTCTTAAATGCTGCACTTTCTGAGCAATTGGTTTTACTTGAATTGGTTTCGAGTGAGGAGATGGACACCTACGATACTCTTCCGTTGAAGTGTATTACCAAGTGGAGCTCCCTTGAAGGTGTACCTCCTCTTGAAAGACATGTTGCTGAAAATATATTGACATTCGCTAGGTTGGTTATGCCTAAGGGTCTCACAGAAACTCCTGTCTCCACGCCAGCTGCACTCAATTCTGTGTGTGCCTTGGAAAATCTCACAATGAGCCTGTGCCAATACATATTTACCTCAAATTCCTCGATAATTTTGGATAGAATTCAGGAGGTTCTTTACGACAGGCACCAAATTGCTAGAAAAGAGCTTCTTGGGCTCAGTTGCCCAAATGCAGATACTTATGGAGATTATATGCATAGTGTAAGGAATGCATTACCAAAGCTAAGTTCAAAACAACAAGTCGAATTAATGAACTTAATATGCGGAAGTTTAGGCCGTAATATATTGGCTCACCCCACCCTTGCATTTGCAGATAGTCCTCTTGCGAGGAACTCATCTCAATCATTTATTCATTGGATTGAAAAACTTAGTGCTTTTAAACCTCTGCGCATTATGCGATGCCAGGAAGCTGTCATTAGCTCTATTCTTGAACTTATCGAGATGGGATTAGAGCTCGAATCCTCAGATAAAAAATCTACAAAGCTTCTTTCTTTGGCTGGAACAAAAACATTTGAACGTTCAAAATCTATTCTAAAACGTGAAAACACTACCGACAAAAGAGTTGCTAATAGAATAGCAGCTGCTCAGTATATGTCAATTATTGGGTTTTTATCCTGGGCAACCAGCCAAAAGCCCAATGGAGGTGCTTTTTACGGAGTTGTTACCGAAATTACACCTTTTATTTCCGAAATATTTGAAAATTTTGATCAAATGGATCAAAATTGCCAGGTTGTATTCATGTGCTTTTGCGGCGCTGTTAACGATCCGATATATTTGAAAAACCTCCGTGAACTCGATAGTGATGTGGTATTTGAAGCAGTGAGGTTGTTTCAAGTTTTTCTTCCTCCAGCACACTTTTCACAGATTCTTGAAGAAAGCTGTGACCACTATGTTCAATGTTTCTCAAAGCTTTTGAGCCATCGTACCCGTTTAGATGCGCGTATTGTGTTAGACATGCTGCTTCATATCCCCAGTGAACATATTCCCTTCAAAGTTACTGAGAGAATTTTGGTAGTTCTGTGCCGATATATCAGCAGTAAAGAAACTTATCAAATGCCTAAAGTGTCCCGCCTCTTTGAAGAGTATATCTACAAGATCTATAATTCTTTGAGGTCTGCGAATTATAATCCTGTGGATCTACTCGAACCACTACTTCCCGTTGGTGAGCCTTATGAGAATTATTACAAGGCTTATAAGATTCATAATCTGCATCTCTATTTAAAATTGATTGCCTCTGGATATGAGGTGATCCCTGAAAAGAATCTAAATGGTCGGTTACTTGATGAGGCTGGACTGAAGAAGCTTCATGTTCTTCTGCTTCTTTGTATTTGTGTCGAAGAGAGTATGGAAGTTTCTGATATAGGCTTAAATTGCCTCTTTTTGCTGCAAAGTGAGCCATACCAAAGCGCTGCTCAGCGAGACCTAATTTCTGAGCTACTAGATTCAATGGAGCATTCATCTCCATCTACGCACCTTATGCATGTACGCATGACTATTTGTCTCGCCCGTTCCACCGATAAATCCTTTATACCTTTTAATAGGGCCATCAGAGAGGCGTTGGAACATATTCATAACACACCATTGACTATTCATACTCATCAGGCACTTATACGTATGAGAGCCGCAACACTTGCAGTTGAGTCTATAAAAGATCAGCAGGAATTTATTAATGGAATGTTTAGCTACAGTACCTCATTACTGCAGATATTGGAATTTAATGAACCGGTAATGAGCTCTAGACGTGCAATTGAAGTTTTTGATCTCATCGAATCAAACATTATGACCATTTTTGAGCACGACAACCCTGATTCTATCAGTAAAGGATTTTTATTGACCGCTACCATAAAAATTCTACAACAAATTACTGGCTGCGAAGACATAGACCTCAGACTCTCTAAAATCTGTGTGCTATTTTTCAGAAAGCTGAAGGATCCTACCCTATATGAGGAAACAGTTGTGTTGAAATTAGCAGCAGTATTTGCCAGCTATCTTTACTCACACAATGGGAAATGCCATTATATTAATGAAGTGATTCAATTAATCATTTCGCGTACTTGGTTAGAAAGTTCTGATGCATTGGTGAAAAGTACTCTAATTACAATTTTTGAACATTACAAAGTTTCTGATGGTACTGATCTCTTAAACCTCTCTGTACAACTCATCAAGTTTGAAAGTGAAGGTAGCAAGATTGCTCCAATACTTACTGCTTTATTAAGGGCAAATATTGACAAAAGCGTACTCCTGTCTCAAAATGCATTAGCACTTTACCCCATCTGTCGAGCCTGTGTATATGACGTTTTATCTCATGAACTCTCTTACAAGGTGAATATGAATAATTCCCTCTTTGATAAAACAGAACTTGTACTGTTTTTTTTAAACCATGTTCCTATTTTAGAGACATTTTGTGATGTTTGCTCTGTAGTAGGAAATGATACTTTGTGTTCAGCTCTGCTTGAGCTTTTCGGAAGTTATTCTCAAATTTCCGAAAGACAGCTTATTACTGTTTCCCTGCAACATGAATTAAAACGCACGTCTAATTCATCTGAACTTTTAAGAAGTAATTCAGTCACTGTTAAGATTATTTTAGAATGGATGAGGTTGCGATCTGGTGACTATCTTCAAGGTGTCCTCTCTCCTATTCTGGGTTCTCTTAGATCTGCAAGCCTTCGCAATAACTTTGATGTTGATGATATATTTGGCGACGCTTTAATTCGTTTTGAGTCACATACAATTCCTGATAATATTCAATGGTTTTTGCAACTATTGAAGGAGGTTGTTACTGAGAAATTTGGAGAAGAGATGGCTGAAACTACAATTTCTAATCTCTTATGTGTACGATATATTTGCCCTGCTATATTGGCACCCCACAAATATAATCTCACTAGTAGAGCTCCCACTCGTGATTTTGCTAAAACTTTGCGAAAATATGTGATATATCTTCAAAGCAAGAAAAAAGAGTTGAAAGAAGCAATACTGAAATCTAAAAGCCCATTATATGCTATGAACAGCATGTCTTCAAGCGAATTTGCTAATGCACTTTCAGAAATCGACGTTGATCATCTTCAAATTGAAAGCATGGATCAATATACATCAGCAACTCGCAATGTTTTTCATTTATTGAGAAGGCACTCAGTTGAAATCCGACTAGTTCTACTTTCTCGAGGATACGGTGAATTGGCATTTAGCATGATGCGCTATCTGCGTTTAGGAAAGTCAATTACTTTTGAAAATGATGAAAGTGAAGATGTTGCACAAATTGATTTAAAAGGCTCTTTCAAAGGGGAAGATGTTCTGATAGTGAATGCTATGACTTTATGCAATGATACTACCATTTCTAGTAGTGTGGGTAATTGCGTATTAAAGTACAATATACCCATTTTAGTAGATTTTACGGCCAATACAGGCCACACTGACCTCTGGTCTGAATCTATGTCACAAGTTGCTTACAAGATACTGCAAAAACCTTCTAATAAACTAAGGGTAATCGCTTTCAATTGCCCGCAATCTGCCTTTATTGCTTTGAAAAAACTTTCAGCTATTCTAGGTCTTGTTATAGAGACGGAAATGGTCAATAGCCTTGAGTTTAAAGATGATATTGAGTCAATTCCCCAAAGCCTTACCAACGCTCGAATGGCAACTTCTGATATTACAACTGCGGTTGCTTTCGATGTGAATGTGGAAAATAAATTAGACACACGTGCCACTGAGGCCACTTTATTCGTTGGTGAACAATTTTTCCAATTAAAAATTATGGATTCATATGAAGTTATTCCTTATATTCCACCGGCTGAGGCTTTATGCAAACTCATGGTTATTTTCCGACGAGACGAGATTGTAATTTCATGCGGCTCTCTTACTTTTAAATTGTATGATCCGAGTCCTGCCCTTGAGCGAATGATCAAGTTCAGTTTAGATGCTTCAAAAGCAGTTTTACATGGCGCAATAATAGAAACATCTTGCCGTGATGTCATGAAGACGAGTTGTAACTTCTTGTTTGAAAGAGTTACCTCAAACAATCCGCTAAATATTGGAAATTCCACAAACGAAGAGAATGATTATTTGACTACGGATCTTCTATCTAGAGAGATTTCTCCTGGTAAAATTCTTTTTTCGACCCTATTGGACATCTTGAATCCTTCTGAGGTTGTAAGGAGCAGAGCAATTGAACTCTATGCTACTTTACATGACATTTTAAAGTTGAAATTGAATATACCGGCCCCACGCGAGACTTTAAAGCCAAACCAAGTGTACTCACTTGCTGATTCTGCGGCTTCATGTCTCCCAGAGCTTTCCCTAACTGTTACATACCATCTTGCTGAAATGGGCGTCGGTATATCTGAGGAAGCGGCCCGTATCGCATCACCCTGGGTTGCGCAACTGATTTTTTCTAATCCAGCTGAAAAGGAGAGTTTCCGCCAGGGTGTAGTTAAACCCTTACTAGAGGCTACAAAAGAATCACCTAAAATTATAGGTCCTATTCTTTTGGAGCATTTTTGGCCATTATTGCATGACATGCCTGATATTTGTGCTGAGATATTGTTAAATTGTATGAAAGGTGCGTCCCCTGGCACACTAGATGCTATTTGCCAAATCGCTGCTAACGGAACTTCTCCTAACAGACCGCATGAGGCTCAAAAGCTTGCACAAATTACTCTCACTAGACTATACCGTTTGCTGCGCTCTAATGAAGTGATAAACCAAACTAAATTTCAGCAACACCCGCATTGGGAGGATCTATACAATTGCATTTTACTTTTTGGTAGCATTGCTGTTGATTTCTTAACAGCTGAGATTTTCTTCCCAGATATGGGATTTATTTTGTTTATTTTCTCCAGGATTGATGATTTAAGACTGAGAAAAACTATTTATGAGATGTTTGTCAACTATCTCAATGCATTCCTCCAATCTCCTAACGTAACTGGAATACAATTCCAAAGACTACGAAGTGCCAGGTCTGAGCTTAGTACGTCGCGTTCACTTCATGCGTTTGGTATTAAAGAAACCAGTTGTGGAGAAGAATCAGGTGGAATTTCAAGTTTATCACCCAATTCGGTTGATGAAAACTACGCTTTCTCAAGTCTAGAGAGGGATGATAAGAATTTCAAAAACATGTATTCTCACGCGCAAACTTCTTCTGATGATGAATGGCTTTATTTCACACCCGATATGTCTGAGTTCATAGGTAGACTGTTATGGGAAGCTGTTGTTGGTGTCTTTGGTGCCAATCTAACCAAGTACCAACAAGCAAGAACGGGAATTGCTACTAGGGTTTTGGAGTTTGTGGAAGTTCAGTGGCCTCCGCTTCAGAAAAGATGCATATTATCATTAATTGGCATTGTTAAATTCTACATGCCTGAACACGTTGTCGTAAA
Source organism: Starmerella vitae (assembly GCA_030584925.1). Lineage (NCBI taxonomy): Eukaryota > Fungi > Ascomycota > Dipodascomycetes > Dipodascales > Trichomonascaceae > Starmerella > Starmerella vitae. The sequence continues at coordinate 352,152 of JAJMCB010000002.1, read as the reverse complement.
GCTTTTGAGTATATTGGGCAGCTGCCTCTCTCACGAAGACCCTGAGGTACTCCATATACAATCAGAACTTGTTAACGTACTACTGTGCATGTTTTCCGAAACAATTGAGTGCTTTTCAGACTCTGGAAACTTCCAACAACATCTTTTTTGGTTTGCCATAGTTGCAATTGCAACTGGGTGTAGGACAATTCAAACTTGCGCAGTTCGATTATTGAAGGATAGTGTAAAGGTTGAACACTTCCGAGGTGCATTCCAAGAACAATCATTGGCCTCTGTATTTTTAAAAGCGCGCCCAATATGGTTGCCGAATATAGAAACCCTTCTTGTTCTTCCTATACCGTCCAATGAGATGAATTTCCATGCAATTTTGGTGCAGTTACTCGTTGTTCCGCTTCAACAGCGTGAATCGGAGAAAGCAGTTCTCGAATGTTTTGAGGTTTTTTCCACGGCTTGTCCTGATTCAATCCTTTACCCCATTTTTATCTTCTTATGTGGAAATAACCAGTTTCTGCTACCTCGCGTACCCAGCGGCTCTATTATGGACACATCTGATACTGTATTAAATTGGATTGCCAGTAAAATTAATACTGAACACAATTTTGCGATAATTTCGCTTGTATATGCTGCACATATTTGCGCGCATATGGAATCTCCAAACTTTCTATCTATTTCTCAGAAAGCTCTCAGTTTAGTTGAAAAGATTAAATGCCGCAAAATTGTATATTTGGTTGCGCCATTGTTCCGAACAACCTTAATACGACTACTGAAACTAGAAGATGATACTATTGATGTCAAACTCATAGAGTGGAGTTTAGCGATATTTTCTCTTACATCCGAAGAGAGAAGCATCATCAATAAAGATTATCACATTTTGAACGAAATTATTGGGTCCTTTGACCTTAAACCATGCTTTGATAAGAATTTTGAACTGATACCTCTAAATACCTACAACAGCTTCACTGCGGAAGCCAAGAAAGCTTTAGGTGATAAAAAGTGGACAACCACCCATCTAATCGATGAATCGAATTGGAAATATGATGGAGATCAGGTATTTTAAAGACCATGTAATACATATATATATTTAAACACATTGCTTCAATTATATATTTTAAGCAGTGCAGCGGAACAGGCTGATACTAGTATCGTCTTGGTCGCTTAGTGCAAGTACCATCTGGTGTGGATGAAATTTTAATGCGCCTACTGGAGATATCTTTGAGGATAGGTAACTGGATGATGAGCCCTTTAATGTCGAAATTCGCCTACCTGACGTACACCAAATCCCTGTTATTCTCGACGCCGTAGCTATTACAGGTGCGTGCTCGTGTAAATCCATACATTTTAACTCCTTTGTATGAGCTCTGAATCCACCAACAGCAGCAGAATCTCGTAAATCCCAAAGACATACTTGCCCGTCTTTTGATCCTGATGCAACTTCTCTAGTTCCACCACGTTGCATCTGAAGGCTAATTATTCTTGAGCTGTGGCCTAAACGAGCATTCGATCCAGAAATGTTCGCTGATGAAGAGAATGTGCTTGAATTAGGTAGCCACCTACGCACTAACGCATGCTGTTTTTCCAATCTTCTATCATAAACATGAATTGACCCATCACTAAAACCTGCAAAGACATAGTTTCCAGAAACTTTGTCACTAGTTAAAGCTGTTAGCTGAGAACTAGTACGGACCGGAATATCACCAACTGCTTGCTCACGAGCCAAATCCCAGACTCTCACAACCCTGGCATCACCACCTACAAGTAAATGTCCTCGACTTTGTTGCCAGTCAACATAGACTTGAGGATTTTGGGGCTGATGGTGAACCAAATCAGCGAACAGCCACCATGAAGTTACAATATGACACGAGTCAGGAGAATCATAGTTCTTGTACACTCTGGCCATTCCATCCCGGGACGCGCTAAGAACCATGGGATAATCGTCTTCATTGAGGAAATGGACATCTGCCAATTTATTTCCAGCGTGGAACTTATTCAAGAGTTCATTTTTTTGCCAATTAAAAACCGAGATGTCACAGTTGCTGGCACTAATTAAGTGGGGCTCAAATTGAGCAAAAGCCAGTTTTCTGGATGACTGGTTGTGTCCTTCTAACCGTGCGATTTCGTTCGTCCAAGTTCCTGACACAGAGAGAGATTTTTGGACTTGTGTTTCAGCCATGATTTTCTCATTCCTAGCTTTACGCCATTGACACTCATAATATTTTTTAGAACCAACCTCTTCATTTTCATTTGATTTTAATTGAGGTTCGCGGAAGTAGTCTACACAGAAGTCCCTGAATGTGGATACCAAAACGAGACCTTTGCCATCCTTATCAGTTTTAGTTAAGATATCTGCTGGACGTTCGGTATCTTGAGACTGGCTGAGCTTTCGAATGCTGCTACCAAACTTACTTGGAACTTCCGAATGGTTATCTGATTGATTATCATTCGTTTTAGCCATAAATGAACCAACCGAAGTCCGTGTTCTTAATGAAGGTTTCTTTGGGGAGTTAGTGTACTTTGAATTCAGGGGTTGGTCATTACCAACAATCCAATTGACAGCACTCCTTAAAACCGAATTGCTGAAACTATGAGGACTGCTTTCGAGCATATCTTCGTGCTCGAGTGGGTGTGTATGCAAACCATCAAAGAGATGCTGCTCAATTGCAGCGGTAGCAGCAGATTGTTTAGAACTTAATTCATCAATATTTTGCAACTCTGATGGTTCCAATAATATGCCAACCATCTGACGTACCTCATCTCCTAAAGGCGTACGCATGAGCTTTATTTGAATATTGTCAACGATCATGGAAGCAGATGTTTTAACGTACGGCATTGCATCATTTGTCAATACCAGTAAGCATCTCCAAAGTGCCAAACTCACTGTGCCATGTGCAGGGCTTTGACTTCTCATATCACCACCATACTTAGATGCTGCGAATTCTTCCTCCAAAGTTGTAAATGCACAAACAATAAACTTGGACTCATTCCTAGCAATAAATTGAGAAAGGAATACCACCAATTCGTGACGTACCAGAGGGGAGCCATCCATGGCAATAGAAACTGTAGCCTTACCAATCATGTCAGCGTCTGAATCACTCAAGTTAGTCTCTTTAAGATATTGGGTCATTGCATAGAGCACTGCTGCACGAACTTCAGGGATAGGATCTTTTAACCGCCACAACATTTTTGACACAGATCTAGCTGGCGTAAGTTCTGAAAGTAATATAATAGACCATTGCCTTAGCAATGGCGAAACCGAGTTCAAGTTTTGTTCAAGCACGTCCAGTAAATCTTCATTCGCCAAAAGCAAGTTACGTGGATTGGCATACCCATGTGTGAATTGGGACAAAATAAAACAGCACATTGCGGCATTCCTAGATATCAGGTTTGATTCAGAAGTATCCGCATCTTCATTAGCTGAATTCACCAAAAATCTCACGAAGTACATATAACCATCTTCCTTCATCAAGTCTGTTTGAACCGATCTGTCAACATTTGACCGATCTACAGCCAATGTGCGTGCCCAAATGAATATTAATACCGGCTGTAACTCTGGCGCTGGAGACTGAAGGAGCTTCAAAACATAAATGAAGAATCCAATATTTAAAGCAATTCTTACTGCCTGAGGTCCCAAGTCAAGGTATCGGCACAACAAACTCAGTGCCCTCAGTCTATGAATTTGACTGAGCAAAACTTGTAGCAAAATAGGGAGCTGGGTAGGAGGATGAGATAAATTATCGCTTTGATAATTTAGCCAGAGTTCAAAAGCTGTCAATTGTTGCTCAAAGAAGTCACTGAACAGCAAGCCATCGTTAGTTGGGGATGAAGAAGTGACCTGTAGCAAACAGTGATTTACTGCAGCATCCCAAGAATCCCAGAGTGGGTGGTTGTAAGTTTCAGGTAAAGCTGGTGAACTAACTGGATGGCAGTTGTGCGCTCTCATTATCCGACACGCTAGTAAAAAGTTTCGGAACATAGCTGCCACAATCAAATCTTGACGAAATAAACGTTTAAATAGTTTTGGATCTAAGACAGACCATGCTATTGTATCCGTTATCGCTGTGAATATCCAGTTTAGCTCACCTAAAGGTGTACGTCTATCGGTTATCTTACCCGGTATCTTAACGGAGGATGCATCCAGCCCAGAAGAAGTGAATTCATGTGAATTTTGAATTAAAAACCATTTAATTGCAATATCAACTGGTGTAGTTATGCAACATGTGAAAAGATCAGCAGGCAGATCCGGGTTCATTGGCAAAATCTCATCAGCCTGACAAGCTCCTAGTTGAATACACGAGTCATATGAGTATCCGGAGTTATTTGTTCCCGTATTTCCGTTGTTTATCTCTTCCTCGTGAATCTCTTTCCGTTTAACGACAAATTCATCAAAACTTCGCACTATATTTCCAGCGCCTGAACAATCATAACAGTATATCACAGGTGCACCCAACCAAGTCTGTAATTCGTAGATGCTCACAGGTATGTATTGCGTATAAACACGGTTGAACATCCAAATTTCACCACTAGGTGTTGGCTTCGGCACACCGTGACCATTATAATGGAAAAGGATTCTATCATCTCGAGCTGATCGACGAAGACCGAGACAAAATCTTTTGATATCATCGATTACAGGATCCAGATTTTGTTTAAATTTGGTGCGAGCACTTAAACTCTCATATTGGGCCTGTAGGTTCTTTCCAATCTGTTCCAAAGCCTTTTTACCATCACCAAACTGCTGTGGATCAACCCAAGCCTCCATCCTAGCAGTTGGCTGTGTTTTAATGATATCTGGAGGGTCAACACCCAAATTGAGGCAGAGTACCAATGCCGAATTAACAGTCCGTTGCCGATCTGCCACTCTCCAGTCTCCACTTCCAGTATCATCATCTAATGAATGTCCCCTAGTTTCGTGCCTTTTATCGGCAAAATAATTAAAGTATCCTTCAGCAAGCTCTGACATCAATTCCTCTGAGATAACATTGAACCCATGACGCACCTTGGTATTGTACGGTGTTACACTTGTGGTACTGGCATCACTCAGTCTACGCTCAGATGGATGGTGAGCATAACTCATTTTAAACAAATAAAATGATGCGGAGCTATTTTATAGGCGTGGGGGAGGTTTTTCTTCCCCTGGCTTATCTTGAACTCAAGGTTGAATAATATCCCCGATTACTAAAAAAAAATCCTTTTGAGAAAACATAACCGAATAAGAATGCGATAAATGAATGTCTGCAGACTATCATAAAAGCACGCAGAAGCGTAAGTGGAAGTTCAAAAAAGATCAATTGCTTCAAAATCGCACTGATCCGTTGCAGTATGCTAGGATTAGATTGTATCTCTTCGAAGAGATGGCTGCTTTTGGTACCCGGTTGAACATCAGGCAAAGAGTAGTCTCTACGGCTCAGGTATTTTTATCTCGCATGTTAACTAAAACGCAGATCGGTGAAATAAATCCTTATTTGCTTATGGCTACGTGCGTGTATGTAGCCAGTAGAACCGAGGAGCAGCCGATCTACTTGCGTACTGTATGCGCTGAAGCACGACACAACTGGCCACGTTTCATGCCGGTAGAACCGTGGCAGCTGGCAGAGTGTGAATTCTACCTGCTATATGAGCTTGAAACGTGTATTGTTGTATATCACCCATACATTCCACTCCTGAAACTCAGTAACAAGTTCCATCTTTCAAATACCGAGATACAGGCTTGTTGGGCATTGGTAAATGACACATATGCAACGGATATTCCGCTGCTTTTCACCCCCAGTGAGGTGGCCTTTACTGCGATTTACATGATACTTGTTCTCAAACCCGGTTTGGTGGTCAACAGGACTGCTGAAACGGTCAAAAAACGCCTTGAAAACTTATCAAAGTTCATGGGTGCCTACAAATCCTTAGACCTCAGGTCAGTTATGGAATGCATACAGGAAATGCTTAGCTTGTATGCACTAAAATCAAAATTCAGATCCCCAGACGCTGCTGAGGAATTGCGTTTAATGCTGTAATATATTTATGTACATATCATTTTAGATCGCGTTCCGCTTGAAGCTTTTGGAGCTCCTCCGGGCTCACAGGAGGCACCGGAACGTCTGCAAAGTCATCCGGTTGGAAACTTCTGTATGCCCACGCATAACAGAAACCGCAGAATGAAAGTAAAGTAAAGCCTGCAACAGCATTTCTAGCAGCGTACGGTTTACGCGCACGCAGAGCTGCCTCTGTGAATGTTCCATTGGGGTTCCGGTATTTGCCGCGGAGATCTCGCCTTTGAAGAAGTAGAGGGCTGAGTCTCATGGTGTGTTCTACAATTTGCGGATCAGGGTTTGAACACTAATTGTACCACTTATTTTTTTATGATACCAGCATGTCCTAATCGAGTTAAGAAGCAAGTAAAACCCGATCTGGCAGTTCTGTATCAACTCAAAATTATAAAAAAGCGTAAAAACGAAACCGTTACTACTTCCAGCTCCAAGAGAGCCAAAGTCAACTGCTCCAAAGATGAGGAGTTAAATATTTAAACATACATTAAATCTAGACCTTACTGTTCTTTCTCAAAATGCTTGAAGGAGTGTTTCTCCACCATTTTATGGCGGGTCTTTCTCTTCTTCACAGGCACACGGGCTTCGACTATGCCACGAGCCTGGAAGCTTCTTAAACGCTCTTTAATTAGATTTCCTTCCGGCTTAAGCCTTCTCAATGAATCATCCAACTCGTCACTTAATTTAATTGCCAAAGGCTCTTCCATAACGGGGTAGTTACTGTGTGCCTTGAGTTTTCGCTTGGGGGCTTTTTCTTTCGGAGGCTGAGGTGAAGAATTGGCCTCCGACTTCTGATTAAGTAGTGATTTCATAAATTCACGCTTTTGCTTCAATTGACTAAGTTCATACAACCACTGTTTATGTCTTCTTTCCTTGTTTCGCTGCGTCCTAGTTTTGCGTTTGTTGCTCGCAGGGGGGTTTACCGATAGCTTAACAAGTTCCTCTGGTGTATGCTCTTCTTCGCTTTCAGATTCGGACTCCGAGTCATCAAGCTTGGCCTCGGTTTCTGCAATAACCGCTTCAATACGTGCTTTTTCCTCTTCTGCCCTCAAGTGCTGTTCCTCAGCTTTTTCAATCTTAGCATGCTCAGCTAGAACAGTAGCTTTCCAATCTTCTAATGCAGGATTGTAAGATAAACCAGCACTAGGAAGTTCTACTGCAATTGTTCCCGGAATTGGAGGCTCAGGCTTACCCGGCTTCCGCTTAGTCGCTGGAGAAACCGAAATTAAATTTGGTTTCGGCTTAGTATCGTTGGGTTTCTCACTTTCACCCCACAAGTCAGCAGCTTCGTTGGCTTTAAGAAGTCCGTCACGCTCCAATTGGGCTTGAGAAACTGATTTATCGCTGAAGCCAGCTCGTTCGAGCAAACCCTTTACATCCTTGATAACTTTGGACTTTGGCTTGTCCTTTCTCTTGTGGTTAGAAACAAGTGCTGGAACAGCAGACCTAGCATAAAGAATCTCGTGTGATTTAAGTCTTCTCTCCTTCTTCATTTCTTTAGTCAAACCTTCTTCGGAGGCAGTTTTATCTACGGTAAAGAGAGCATCATTCTTGGGACCTAACACAATTTCTTGCTCACGTTGATCGTCTAGATTTTGTTCAACATCCTCAATATCAATATTTTTTCTCCACGCTTTCTTTCCTTTGCGGGACTTTTGGCCCTTCTGACTTGGCCGACCTATCTCGACTACCATATGTGAAAAAATTATCTAAAATTTCAGGGTAGAAAAAATATATTTTTATTTCAAAATCATAAATACACGCAGGCCACAAATGCGCAAATATTATATATATAAATAAACCAATTCATTATTTCCTAGCTTTTTTCGACTTATTCTCGGAAATCTCGTTGCTTTTTCGTTTTTTAGATTTATGTTTGTCTTTCTTAGATGACTTCTTGTGTTTTTCAGTTTTATCGTTTCCAATGGTACCGGCAAGCATTCCAGCGCTTAGGAATTGTGCGTATAGAGGTGATGTTTGTCTACGGAGTTTTTCTTTATCAATTTCGAATTTTGGACTTTCTGATGAGGATTTAGAAGAAAAATCCAGTGCTTTTAAATGTCCATCAAAAACGCGCTCCCACCATCCTTCGCTGGCTTGAGGATTAAAACCGAGGCCTTTTTTGTCGCTTCTATGAGTAACTAAAATAGCATTTTTTATCCCCCCTGGTCTCAGAGGCTGGCCTTTCTGCCACCCCTGTTTTATTAGATACTCCTCTGGGTTCATTTAAAAATGTTAGTAATGTAAAGTTACATATATGCATTTGGTAGAATAATTAATAGATATTCGACAAAAATAATACCATAAAACGTCCGTCATAAAATAGTAAACTTCCAAAATCATCTCTGAATTTTTTCCCATTCCCAGCGTTGGCTTAGACTCATATTGGATGGATCAACTTCTGATGTCAAATTTGATGATTTCGGAGATGTTAAAAACGCTTGATGATCAATGTCTTCATATTTATTTCCAAAATTCCTAGGTAAAATGTTCACAGGGGCGCTTCCCACATGAAATTGTTCGATTGCAGAAGGTTCAAGAGAGTGCTTTAACACATTAGTAGAATTACCAACTTCTTCTGGTTCATCTGAGATAGAACTATTAGTTGGTGAATATAATGAAGAGTGGGAAAGTACTGAATTGTCCGCGGCACTGGGATGTGATGCCATAACATCCTCGAACTGAAAAAGTTCGTCCTCTGTCTCCTGAGCTTCATTTCGATTCGTTGATTTAACTTGAATGGGCTCAACTATTACTGGCCAAGAAGCCTGAGAACCTGCTTCCTCTGACGACGGGGAAACAGGAGAGTGGTGCTGAATTGCATGCTCATAATCATCATAATCATCTAAAACCTCTACACGGGGTGGAGATTTGCTGAAGCTAACACGCTTTTCAGTCCTGGATGCAGTTTGTTTGACAATTGATTTCAACTTCCGTTCTTGCTCATTTTTGAAATCAATTTCGTTGGCCTCTTCATCGTTGCTCTGCTCTATTCTTTGAAGAGCATATAACTGCAGTTCTTTAGTCTTCTCCTGGTAAAAACGAACTACCTGTGATAACAGCAGGCTATGCTTATTTTCTACGTCGTCCTTCACCGTTTGTGGGGTATTTTGTAGCTGGAATGCAGTTTTCTCATCCAGTTCCAATCTTAGAGGGATCATTCCTTTATAATTTTAGTGCTCACGGTTTTTTTTAACTTATGGCCAATTGATAACTCCCTAAAACGTACGGTCTCTTGGGCTATTTTAAGCACTTTGATTTGTGGAACTTTTTAGGGAACAAGGTGGGTTATGGAAAAAGACACTCTGCAAAAGTTTTGGCCCTAAAGCCAAAACAGGTGAAGATAATCTAAATATATATCTACAAGGACGTAAATTATTATTAAAAGGTTAAGAAATAATACACATAAAACGTTTCAAAAGTTGGAATGTATACTTCTATAAGTAGAAAATCTAAGACAAAAAAATCGTATAACGTTTGTTACATGATGAAAAGTAATATTAAGGTCTTTAATCAGCAGCTTTTTAACGTACACCTTAAGACTTACCCATAATGAAAGCATTAAATTTAATTTACATTGCAACTTCGCTAGCTGCTCCAAAAGACCAATCTATACTTGATCTAAAAATTCAATGTGAAAATTACGAGCGGTGGTCGCAGGTTCCTCATGGCCCTGTTACAAACGGTAAATTAAGGCTTCCATTCCAGCGCCCGCCCCAAAAATGCCGCACATTTCAGTCGGATGCGGTTGAAAAGAAGCTCTTGGATATTAAGGAAAAAATTAAAGACGTCGATGTAGCAAGACTGTGGGAGAATGCATTTCCCAACACCTTAGACACAACCATCAAATATCACCAGGGAGGTCCAGACCCATTAACTTTTGTAGTAACCGGTGACATTGATGCTGAATGGCTACGTGACAGTCAACATCAGTTGAGCCCGTACCTGACTGTTCTAAAGGATCTCAAGCAAGCTGATGCATTGGCTGATCCTCTAAGCGATCTTATTAAGGGCGCAATCGCCCAACAAGCTCGATATGTGAGTCGAGCCCCTCATTGCAATGCTTTCCAAGCTCCTCCTGAGTCTGATGTGGATTCCAGACTGAGTAATGAGAAGGATTATGTCTGGCCTTACATTTCTCCGTTGTATGCATTTGAGTGTAAATACGAACTCGACTCACTTGCAAGCTTCCTGGGACTCAGTAACTCGTACTATGAAGCTACCAAAGATGATTCCTTCATGACCAACCAGTGGCACACTGCAGTTTCAAAACTGCTTAACTTTTTAAAACAAACCACATATGGTACTTACAATGAGACCTCTGGGGAACCGATTCCGGAACCTTACAGGTTTCGTAGGTGGACCAATGTTGGTAGTGAGACCCACTGGAACAATGGTGTTGGGAATCCTGTTCGTTACACTGGAATGGCTCGGTCCTGGTTCCGTCCCAGTGACGATGCCTGCTTGTACCAATTCTTCGTACCAGCAAATGCGCAGATCTCGGTGGAACTTGGTAAGTTGAACAAATATGTTGAAGGCCCTAACAAAGACAAAGCCAAAGCTCTCGCTAAACAAATTACTGATGCAATTTGGACCCACGCAGTTAAGGATCACCCAGAATTCGGAAAAGTATTCGCTTATGAAGTTGATGGCTTCGGTGGATCTCTTTTTATGGATGATGCTAATCTTCCAAGCCTCCTCTCTTTACCTGATATGGGGTTCCTTCCAATAACTGATAAGACATACCAGCGCACTCGCAAAATGGTTACAAGCCAGACTGGAAACCCGTATTATATTAAAGGAAAGCATTTCGAAGGAATTGGTGGACCACATGTTGGGATTCGTGCTGCTTGGCCAATGAGTCGAATCGTGGCTATCCGTACAACCGACGACATTACTGAGATTCGTGGGCACTTACAGGCAGTGGTGAAGAGTACCAAAGGTCTTGGTCTTATTCACGAGTCAGTTAATGTTGATACAAACTCTTACAGTCGGCCATGGTTTGCGTGGGCGAACTCTGAGTTCGCAAAAACTATCTTGGATTTAGACCAGCGTGGGCTGCTTCCAAAAGCCACAGAAAATTTGTTATAAAGCTAGATAGCGAACTTACATACTTTTATTTATAGCATTTTTCATAGCTTCGATAGTCTTATCTTCGCTTCCAGGCTTAAGAGACTCCATGTACCGAGACTGAATGCCACTGTCGGCTGATTCCGGTGCTACATCATCATACTCATCAGCACTCTCTTGATCAGAAATTACATCCATTGGATCGTGCTTATCAACCCCGACATCCTTTAATAGTTTGGTAAGGTCCTCGGTCTTTCGCTTGACCTCGCGCTCTTCCTGGAGCTTCTTGACCCTTTCACGCTCAACTGCGTACTCGGTCTCGTACTCATTCTGCTTCGAGTCCAAGGTTTTCAAAAAATCATCAAATCCCTGACCAGTAATACTGCTCACCTGCACAACATCTAATGTGTTATAGAACTCTTCGAGCACCAATGACATGGAAGTCATCAAGCTGCCCATATAGGTCTCATCACCGCCACTGGCTGTCAGTGCTTGCTGGAAGCTGGTGAAATCTGCCATCCACTCCTTGGCAAAGTCTGCATCCTGCTCGTCACATTTGTTAAACACAACGACCATGGGAAGTTTGGTTTTATACAGAATGGAGCATGCGTAAAGCATGTTAGACATAAACGTCGCTGGTGTGGAGGTTCTAGGAGTGTCCACGATATATGCAATCACAGTGGGCCCAATTGAGGCAAATGAATCAGTGATAATTTGGCCACTAGCGCTCCAAATAAAGCACTCAATCTGACCTGGTGTGTCGCAAACAATATATTTGTGTGACTCCTGCCTTTTCTCTACAAGATTAACTACCTGGTCAATCTTAGTAGAAAACAAATTAAGAGATGTCATGATTGCACCATTAGGACCGAGACCGTAGTCCTCCATCACTTTAGAGTAGTTCACCGAGTCTCTAATATCAATGTTAACTCCGTATGGGGTGCTTTTAACGGCTGGATCAAGATTAAGAACGTATGGTTTTTCTTTTTTAGCGTGTAATTCCGTAGATAGACGTTGCAGGAAAGTGGTTTTGCCACTTCCTGCCATTCCAATCACAAAAACATTCACCATGTAAAACCGTGCCCACAAAATTTCGATTTATTGAAATTTCAAAAATAACTACCAAGCAGGACGTATTTGTCCACAAGGTCCACAAGGTCCACCACACAATACTTAATATACCTATTTATTTTTATATTTACAAGTCAATATTTAGGACTCGCTCACGTACGCCAGTAAGAACATACTCCTGGCTTTCAATCTCTAAAACATCAGCCTCACTTTCAAAAAGCTTCTTTTTATCTACATTTGGAGCGATTGGGTTTATCGCAGTCTGGTTGAAGTTCTGGTTGGCCTCGTTAACTCCACCTAGCAGAATATGGTAGACTCCACCAAGGCCAATCAAAAGCAGAATGTACAGAGAAATAGATGAGACCCACCGAACATCTAAATCGTGAGTATTGACATTTGCTTGAAGCATGGCCTTAAACTTAGCAGTCAAAGGGAATGGTAATTTCATAACTACGAAATCACCAAAAAATGCAGAGATCCACTGCATCGTTAAGGTCTGAGGAACATAAGTCAAAACCTGGTTACGAATACCACTAATTAGTATCTCAGAGCTGCGTGGGTCCGTGATACTTGGCATAGCAGATGGTGCTGGGTGATCTGGATCTGCAAGATAAGTTCCCTTGCAAAATTCAGTGACTAGCGGTCGCATTCTCTGCGTGTACTGTTCAGGTGTAAGATTAAAAGAATTGTTCCGCAGAAAAGAGCCATACTGAAGGTATGCCTGCTCCTTTAATTCTTTTGCGTTACTGGGAGGCGGAATAGGCTCGGAAAGAACAGTGATATAGTGGCGTGCTATTCCGACTAATACCATTACAGCTAGAATAGGAACCAGGACCCATATTTTAATAAATGGGTCCAGAAATAAATCAGGGGCTCCCATGGGGTTATAATTTTGGTGTCGTTCGATTACTTCAGCAGTAAGAGAGTATATCATCGATCATCTATTTAGATTTTTGATTGGTACTGATCACTAACCAATTTCTTTAATTCATCTGATTTAATGGCTAGTTCATTATCATAGTCACTTATATCGTCAATGTCATTTGTACGTAGGTTGACGGTAACAAATCTGTACCTTACTGTGAACTCTGGATGGTGATTTAGCTTATCCGACTCCTTAGCTAGCTCAAAGACAAACTTTCCGGCAGCAGTATGAGTGGGTAGAGCATACCGCTTGTAAAGTGTCCTATTTGGTCCCAGGTTCCACTTTTTGCTCGTTAAATTGGCTAATGCCTCGGAAGACAATTTAGTGTACTTTGACATAGAGGTGTATGTAGGGTTTAAGAGGGTTAGAGAAGTTAGTTACTGATTATTGTAAAACTGCTTGCGTTGTGGTATTTTCAAAGAAGGCGGTGCAACACTGAAATAATTATATACGCATATTCGGGAAATTAAAATAAAAAGTTGTTAGGTTGCTCCAAAGACTTAGAAATAGAAGTTGTTGTATTTTTATGAACTTACCTACAGATAAGCACTAAACGAGCTATAATCGCGTAATTAAGTGCTACTTTACCTACGGTACTTTATTTTTATAATGTAGAATGCCAAGCTCTCTCATTCAACGAGAAGACTTTTTTCAGCCCCCCCCCGGTAAGTTTTTCCTTTTTCTCCACGGGTTACCACTGCGTGCCTCCCGGCAGGTTCACTCGGCAGTTTCTAAAAACAGACTTATGGGGTGTATTACTAAGTATTCTGCAAATAAGAGGTACGGGCAATAAGCACCTGTGTTACCTCCGCCCTGGGATGCCCTGAGTGAGCGTGAATTAATATGCTCGCACACATACCCCATAGAACACCCCACCTTCTGTCCTAAATACCACCTGAACCCGCATACGGACACCGCAATCGTGTTTGCGTTTAATATAGTGTGGCATTTAGAAATAACACATCTAAAAAAATGGAGGAACCATCTGAATTTTGGGTACTGTATATCTGCGATATCGACCATTTGGTCGAAGAACAAGACCTCTGGCAGGCCTTTGCACCATGGACTCATTCAATCATATCAATTCGTTTCAACAAAGATATTAAACGTATTATGGGTGCATCCAGGGCCTATGTTAACTTTGCTAGTAGTTCAGATGCACTAGTGGCGTATCAGACTGTTCAACCGCTGTTTTTGAGTTCATCCTACTGTCGGGTAACGCCTTATAATGGTATATCACTTTTGAAGCCACCGCGTGTAGATCCCACCACTGGGTGTGGCATATTCATTAAAAACTTAGACCTTCTGGTTGGGCCAGCCTCGCTTTGGGGAGCGTTCAGAGGATTCGGCACAATTATTGGTTGCCGAATTGCAATTGATGACTTTGGCGATTCACGCGGATTCGCGTATATTACTTATTCGACTAATGATGCGGCTACAGCCGCTATAGGGGCCATGAATGGAAAGACTATAGGTAATTCTCGGATCAATGTGTCTCACAATATTCCCAAAAGCCAACGAGTGATTCGAGTGTACATTAAAATTGAGAATGGTAATGACAAGTATCGCTGTCGGCTGAATGAATCTCAAATCATAGATGCCCTTAGCGAATATGGACACATATCGTGCGTTGCTATTCCCCAGCCTGAATCTAAAAAGCCTAAAAACTATGCCATTGCGATGTTTGATGCCAACGCTAATACAACGAAAGCTATTGAAGAAGTTAAACGGATAGCAGGAATTCCTGTTGAGCTGAACATCGCTACTGGAACTTACAATAACCACCAGACTCGTGCAGACTCCAATACAAGCAGTGGCAGTACTAGCGAAGTGGGTGAACAAAAGGATAAAGCCCAGGATGTTTTAACTGAAAGGAAATCCAGCACTAATTTCTCTCAACCAGGGCATCCTGGAGGTCACAAGCGTATGCCAGTTGAAATTAATACCAATAATTTATTCGTGCGTCCCATTTACAACGATGTAAGTGAGGCAGACCTTTTGGAGGTGTTTAGCAAATACGGAAAAGTTATTGAGACCAAAGTTATTCAAAACAATAATGGATTCAGTCGTGGTTATGGCTTCGTAAAGTTCGAAACCACCCAAGAAGCTGTTAAGGCTAGCGATGATTTGAATGGCAAAACTGTTTTTGGTAATGAGCTATGCGTGGCCCCAGCACAGACAAAGATGCGCAGGTACCCCCAAAACCGCATGCAACCGCGATACATGTATCCATCCCCTATGGGTCCGGGTGTCCAACCGTCCCAAACAATGTATTCGCCATACCCGGTTTACTATATCCCAGTTGAGTATGCTTATATGCCTCAAATGGAGGATGGCCGTTTTATCCAACCGAATGTTCCACTTATGGGCTACCCCAGCCAGACACAACAACCGATATCTTACGGCAACAGTGAACAGAATGACGGACATGCCAACTCAGAAACCCAATCAGAAACGGAACGAATAGGAGAGGAATTACTAGTTCATGTTAACAAACATAAAGCTATCAATGGAGATAGTGTATTGGCGAGCATGGTTACCGGGCTTCTTCTTCAGCAGAACCACTCTGAAATCTTGAAATGGCTGAAAAACGAATCGACTCTTAATAAACGGATTCAACAGGCATACAATGCCTACAGTGATTGGAAAAAAGACAAAGAATAAGTCTAATCTTCGCTTCATATATATATGTAATGTGTATATGTGGTATGTGTGTGTATGTGAATGTATACCATCATACTCTCTATAATGAAGGGGCCATATCGTCTTTATCCTGGTCCTTCTCTTTATGCTTGTTCTTGGCTTCTAATTTAGCCTCGAATTGTTTGAATTGCTCCAAACTGGCCTTTTCTTCCTCATCGAGTGCCTGCTCGACGCCATTTACCTCCTCCACGTAATGCATGAGCATTGACTCGATGCCGTTTTTAAGTGTAACACTGCTTGAATCGCACGATCTGCATGCACCTTGGAGTTTAAGCTTAACAATTCCTTCATCAGTGAATCCCATGTACTGAACATCACCGCCGTCTTCCTGTATGGCTGGCCTAATTCGAGTCTCAATCAACTCTTTAATCATACTCACAGCTTCACTATCGTCCTCACAGTACTGTGTATCTAAACTTGGAGCGGAGTTTTCATCGATAATGGGCTCACCGCTGCTCAAGTGCTCAGTGAGTAATGCAAAGATTTCCGGCTTTAGGTGGGCCCAGTGGTCTTCCGAGCTCTTCTCGACAGTCACAAAATCAGGTCCAAACAAAACTCCCCTAACTCCGTCAACTGCAAAAAGTTTGCGAGCCAGCGGACTTGAATAGGCCTCTCTGCCAGTAAGAAACTCAACGGTCTGGGCCCCCTGACCTAAAACATCTTGCGAAGGTAAGAACTTCAGTGCATCTTCGTTGGGCGTGCTAGCAGTTTGAATAAACAAATTGCGAAGAGGTTGAAATACCATTGGCCTTGGCCTCATAACCAGTGGCGCCGATCGAAGTAGCCTGATCATGTTAAAAAAAGTTAAATTAGTCAGAAGACGCAGCAGCCATGTAAATACGAAAGTTGTGTACGAACATTGGAACCAACGTTTGTAGATATATGTATTTAACAAAGGTGTTAGGTTGTATAAATATGCTATTAACACTGCTTGGCAAACTGGTTCCTCGGCCATGCGTATCCTGCCTGGTTCCAGGAAGTAGCGTTAGAGTTCTGATATGCCCTGGGGTGAGCTGCGATATAGTCCTTTGTGGGATAATCCTCAGGATCACATGTGATGGAGATGTTGTTTTTCGGCTGGTAGATTCTCACATAGTCGATCTCCAATACTGCAGGGAAGACGAGGTCAACCCAGGCAATGTAGGTCCAAGATGTGGAAATACCCAGGTTCATAACGATACTCATGGGCTCCCTGGAAATATCACGCCAGCCAACATTGCCGTTAGGACTAAGTGCTCCAGAATGCATAGTGTAGGTGATTTCCTTTCCGATGTACCAAGAGATATATCCATCGTCTCTTGAATTAAGGAACTCAACACCATAACTTTGGAAAGAGCGCTGTTTACTGAGCTGGTACCACTCAGGATTCAGGTATGAAGCAGCACTAATGGCCTGTTGAATCGGACCTCCTGTCCACCCGTTCATCTGGGTTACGGTGTAGTTATTGATTTCAATGAAGTCATAGTCAACCATCCACCAAACATCCATTGGGGCAATTTGCAACGACTGGGATGCAGTACCACATGCAGGTAATCCCGAGGGTGTGGAAACTGTACCTTCAATGATATCAATTTCAGGAGCACCACGTCCGACACCAGGATTGGGGTGCAGCGACTGATCCTGTGGACAGACACACTTGTTCAATTTTTGGCCAGGTAGGTACGAGATACCATCGCTGGACGACTGGTTCGGGGTAATTCCGTAATCGCATTCGTTATATGCATAGGGCCACACGCCTTCAGATGTCGCAAGGTAGCCAGCGCGTGCAAGATTACCCAAAGTCCAAAGACCAGGCCACAGGCCAGGGACGGTGCCGTTGCCCGGAAGACGAGCTCCAACCTCGATGTAACCCTGGGTAAAGCACAGCTTGTTCCAAGACTGAATCATGGCGGATCGGTAAAAAAGATCGTGGTTCGGGAATGCATCCAAACGAATCTTCAAGGTACCATCCTCTGTATAAGCAGCGTCAGGACTGTACCATTCCAAATCCTCGGTGGCCTGGTAGTGAATATCCACGGCCTCCCAAACTGTGTCTTCTCCGGGGTAGAAAGTGCGACCATTCTGGTTGAACTCGTCGCTAAACACCAGAACCCACTCGTCTCCCTGGTAAGAAGTATGAGTTCGGGCATCCGATGGCGTATCACTGTCTATTAATCCGTCTGCAGTCCTAAGAGCCTTAAGAGTGCCGTAAACGTATGGTGATAGTCTAAGGCCCTCGTCAGGAGCAGGAACATCCCTACTAGGACCAGTGAAGTCAAGAATCGGGAGAATGATAAACACAGCAATGAATCCTCCGATCAAGGCAATGAATGCAATCAAGCAGCCCCAACCTCTTTTGTCCATGGGATGGCACTGGCGATCCTCTGCTGCATCTGCTATCGGGTCAGGATTGTGTAAATAGTCGTCTGCTTCTTTCTCATCCATCAGAAGTGGGAATTCAGAAGCTGGATAGCCTCCAAATGGAGAGGAGTCTGCTGTAGTGAGGAATGGGTCATTCTCATCTAGCATACTACTCATGCTCGTTCTTTGTGACCTAAAACTGCTCTGTCCTTGGCTATAACGTGAAAAACTTGCACTGGAACTGTCGTGTATTCCAGGAGGGACCAAAGACTTTCTAATGGGGTACCGGTCCAGATCAGAACCAGACATAATGCTTGGAGTCAAGGTTGCGCCACCGTTCGTGATTGGAAGAGCATTAGGACTATTAGATTTTGTGCCATTATCAGACGAGTTCGAGTTAGAACCGCTAACGTTTGAGGTCGTAGAGCTTGAATCATTACTCGTGTCTGCGAATGGATTGGTAGGTGAGCGAGCGTCGTACTCGCCTCGCTCGCTACCGGAAAGGGTCTGGTAGTTACCTCCTCCACCACCGGTCAAATTTTTCATGAAAAAAGATCAGAAACAGCAGCTGTTTTTTTCTTTTTTCTTCCGGAGTAGTGGCTCAGATGGGACAAAATGATTACACATCCTATGGTAGGTCACGGAGTCTAGGGTAGGAGCATGATCGAAACGCGATACGTTTGCCTGACACGAAAACTTTGTGTGTTACAATTGCGTCGGTTGAGGGTTTTGTTTGAGGTGTTACCGATATTCAACAATCGAATGTCGGGATTGGTATAACTTGGCAATTAAAGTATAGAGACTATATGCAATTAATCTTAATTTATCCCCCGAATTAAATATAAAATATACAGAATACATTTTCCTCTCACCGCTAAATCCCCTTTCTATGGTCAGGTGACTTACGCGGTTCGAAACCGTTTAAGGGTATGGAATGTTAATGGAAGTGGCTAAAAAGTAATGAAGAAAAAAGCTAATTAAATGAAGAAAAGTGCGTATTGTAGTATTAAAATAATCAAGAAGTGAGACAATTAGTCTTCAGTGAGTAGGTTGGATGCATAGTATAGTGTTGTGGTTGGTTTTTAAATTGACTTTTCCATAAGTGCAATTTCCAAAATTGCTGATGCCAAACCTTGAGGTACCTCTAATGTCCTTAAAGCAGCTTTAGCAGGCTTGCTTCCACAGGAACTTAAGGCAAGCAGTGTCACCACACCAAGCGGATTAGCCGATGTAGCCATGGCAGTAGCTTTCTCTACGGCATTTACCTTGGATGAAACTTCCTCAGCGTCCTCATCGGACAGTTTAAAAGCACTTAGCTTCAAGGAAATTTCAACCAGGTCCCATATTTTATCAGTAAGTAAATTTCCATGAGCGTAAGCAATACCATCCAACATGTAGCAGAGTGCTTTTTTGAGTGCCTCGAGTGAATTGTACGGATGATCTAGATTTTGCGTGGAAGGAGTATGTGCAGGGTGACTACCTTGGCCAAACGTCTTGTAATTGCTAAGGAAAATGTCGTCAGTTCGTGTATTCAAATATAGGAGTTTAGCCAAATGCTCAATTCTTGAAAAGCTGGACACCATGCGTTTAGGTTGCTCAGTTCGTCGGATGTAATCAAAATCTGGAAATCTCACGGATATTGAAGCACGGGCAATCTCTCCCGGTCGGCTTAATGTATCGGGGACAAATGCCTCGATAAGTGCCCTCATAATAGAGTACTCATCAGTCGTGTGTAGTTTCTCCAAGGACGTTAACTCAGTCACATTGAGCTCACTTGTATCAAAGTAAGGATAAACAATGGTCAAAAGCTGCCTCATGGCCTCAACTTTACTAGCGACATTCACCAGTAAAGGATTGCTCAAATTAAAATGGTCTACCACGTGAATTGATGCACGATAGAGTGAGGTGGACCCCAAGAGTTCGTCAATAGACTCCCCCAAGAGGTCTCTAAATTTTTCAGCAACTTGTTGCCAAGACGTGAGCTCTACTCTGGCTTCAAGTGAAGCAGTAATATTCTTTTCTCCATCGTCATTACTGCTGTGCTCATCCGACAAAGGGCTAATTCCTCCATCATCAAAGTTGCGCAATGGGGGTAGCAGATCCATAGATCCAGGGCGCTTCAAAAGTTTCTGGGCATGATCATGAATATCAGTTGAAGAGCACAGTTGGTCGACTTTTGATACCAATTCATCCGAGGTTTTACGCGATGTGTGGGGCTTTTTAAACTTACTGCGGGTCTTTGTGAGTTCTTTGATACGCAATGTTCTATCCCGTGTAAAAACAGTGTCATAACCTACACAAACCCGTTCAGATTTAAAACAGTTACGACATTGTGGTCTGCGCTCATCACACTTAACTCGTCTTCTACGACAAGTCAAACAGCCACTTTTGGTACGTCGTTTAACATCTTGCACTACATCGGGTGACCACGTTTTCGCGGAGGAGGTGTGACCATAATAGAGAGAAGATGCATTTGGCTGGAGTCCGGATTGTTGAATAGCGGGAATTACCTGCTGAACCTGTTGAACCTGTTGATGTTGAATATGAGATAAATGGTCATGATTATCATCGTATATTGGATAAGGCACCATATATGAAGTCTGTGGCTGACCAGTATCTGTTGGCTGACCTCGTGAGATCGGTGGATTATTACCTTCGTAAGAAACTGCAATTAATGGTTGGGGGTTATTGTTAGAATCAGAACCTTGAGCCGATGGTCTCCGATCAAAGTGATCGTAGTGGAGTAGTATGCCATTTTGAGGTATATGCGGGTCAATAACCTGGTTGTATGCAGCTTGTGGAACATATGGAATGTAGCTTGGATGGTACATAGCTCCATATTGAATAGGAGGCATGCTGGGTGGGACTGCTGACGAAAGACTAGGATGAACATTGTGAAGGCCTGGTGGAACTCCTGGTGGAACTCCCTGAGGAATCTCTCCAGGAGATATGCCAATTGGTATGCCTGGAGGTCTACCTGAAACACCAGGGGATATAACACCTTGTGTGGATACCAATCCTGGGGGGTGCAACGACTGGGCACCACTAGAACCAACAGAGTGTCTCATAATAGAGGGTGGACCACCAGGAACCGAGTTGTACACATCGCCAGCAACGTATACAGGTTCTTCAGAGTACCGTTGAGGAGTAGTTATCGGCACCGATCCAACATAGTGGGGTGTATATTGTGTCGAAAGTGGATGTACTTGGGCATACTGTATTGTATTTTCAGGGAGTTTAGGATGATTGATCTCCGCTGTATTCGGTTTCAGTTCAACACCTGATGGCCCAGGTTTCACGTGCGTCTCCAATACTGTTATTTGAGGTATGTTATCTCCTGCAACTGGCATTGGCCGTTCTGAACCCCCTAATGGCAGCACAGGAATTGGATGCACAGGAATTGGAATGGGATTCGAGGTTCCATTATTTTTAATAATAGTGCTTTGCACTTGCTCTTTAGGAGCGTTGATAATTTCTCCCTCCAACGCTTCCGGTTTTCTTTCGTTACCTTTTATTTCGCTAGACTGTATTTTAAGAACAAGTTATCAAATTGCAAGTTTAGATGATTTGAAAATTAATATGTCCTTAAGTCGATATATCATATACCGAATTTCAGTCAAATGTTTCGAATGCAAAAAGAGGCGAAACTAATTGCAACAATTTTTTTTTAGCTTCAAGAATGTCAGTCTGTCCAGCAGATACTAATTTCTTTTATTTCTCGGGAGGCTATTATTCGAATTAAAATACCGTTATCAAAAGATGTAAAAATCGTTGTTTTTTTACAAAAAAAAGCCTTATAAACGAACACCAGTTAGATCAATGTTCGTTGCTTTCAATAAATGATTGAATATCTTATAATCAACCTGATAACAGTACAATATCGAGAAAAAGCTCACTTACGCGTTGGAGAGGATATTATCAGAGCATTTACATGCAGCCTATACTTATCCTATATAAAGGCGTTTGGTTCATAGTCAGCGCCCGCGGAGGTTCTGCTTACCCACAGCCGACTCTACTCACCCTATGCATAACACTGCCGCATAACTCTTAGGGTAGATCTGCGCAAGGGTTGATTAATGTGCAAACATGTTTTTTATGCACACATCCTTAGCAAACAGATGCAAGTTTACACACCCAACTGGTGGCCCTAACGTTAAACAAAGCAGGCTTCGAAAATTAAATGATAGGGTGGGAAGCCGCTTAAAAGTGATGCCGATCCGAGTTGTAATTAGTTGATAAATATACTTGAAATAGTATTAGTAACTTCGATCCCAAACTTTACACTGGTCACGCAAAGCGCTTAACAGTGTGTTTTTTTTTGCAAGAACGCATGAGATTAGAATGGAATTTCGATGCATCCCAAAACGACCAAACAAAGTCTTAAATGTGATCACGTGTAGAGTTTTTGGTACATGACGTGTACATCGGCGATTAGTGGTAACCCTATTTGAGTATGGGATTAAGTTTTTTCGCTTAAAAATGTGGTTTAAACCAAAACCATCTATTTTCAACTATTAATCGGAGCAACAGCAAATACTTGGCAAGTTACTTGTGGTGGGGAGGGTTCTATTTCCTTCAACTTAAGGCGAGATATACTGGGAAAAAAACAAACTAGGAATCGGTAAATGTGTACTTTAGGCGATCAACCAAATATATCTCCTAATTCGTGAGTCTTTCTTTCGGGTCTCCGTTATTTTACGATTAGACAGGGTGAAATCCGGAAACATAAAAAAACAATAAAATCTGCATTTAGGGTAGCGGTGAGCAAAAATCTACGTCTGCACATCCGGAAATAAGTTCTAACTGTGTAATTTTGATGGTTATAAATATATCAGCCGGAAGTAAATGTTCCGAATATGTTTTTAGACTTGCTAGTGTAAATATGCAGTTACACCACTCAGCCCACTCATTAATTCCTAGTAGTAGCAAGAATGTCTAGGAAATATTTATATGTTGGTGTATGCTTAATTCAAACTCTATATATATCACTAATATACTTATTTAAAAAGCCCAGACACAAGGAGGCGGTGCACGATCTTAACTGCCAATGTGGGGACGCAATCGCCACTTTGGCGCCTACACATGATATTATATGTCTGACTACCATAACCCTAAGTAAATTTATATACATCGCCTTGATGGAATGGCGGTTATTGGCGGGTGATGTATTTTTAGAACAAATAAAATACCTCATTTTGAACAAAAGCAAGAGTAGCATTTATGCGCCATATGTGAAAGTGAAACATATTGAACGATTTTATTATTTGAACGATCCAAATGATTCTCATATATTTTACATATTTTAATCAGAACTATATAGAAATTGGAACAAAGGACGCGCGTCTATATTTAAACTGTGCTTTTGTGACCTCACGATTTTCGGACCGCGCGTCTGAACAAGAGCGGTTCAGCAGGAGTTTATGCAGGGTCCGATGTTATTATGTAATTTTGTCATCAACATTAAACGACTAAATATAAACCTTTTTACGAAAACCAAATATTATGATCATTGGTGAATCCGATAGTGGTAATTAACTACAGGACATAAGTCCTGTGAATAAATTTTGTAACTTTATTAATTAGCCATGTATATTTTGGTATGATGGAGGTGATCATCAGAAGCACTAATATAGGGTATTAGGTCTTTTGAAAAATCTTATTTTTTTTTAATATGTGTGGGGAAGGCGAGGCTGAGCAAAAAGTTATGTACATATGAAAACAATAGTGCATATAAATGTCAGGTGCTAGTTAGATCAGGGCTAGTTTAATTATCAGGAGATAGGGGGTAATTTTGCAGTAGTATAATGGAGGTGGGAGGAATAAAAAAAATGAAAAATGAAAAAAATTAAAAGAAAATGAGCCTTGATCCTTGCCGTACCTTTCTATTCTAAAAAGTATTTTGATATGGTTACAGTCATAGATTTCCCACAGCTTCCCAAGTCTTGTAAAAAAAATGCTACCAGCAAACTGAGTGCATTCTAAAGTTCATTTGAACCCTAACTCCATATCGGTCCCCAGCAAATGATACCGTTGGGTAAAATTGTAGGAAACACAAGTATGCCCCCCAGAAAGCGATATCAGATCGAGAATGTGCTAAGCTCCTGGTAATCCAAAACTAGTAGTCTATATACATTATAATATTTTATTTACTGGGCGTAATGGCGATTATATAGTCCCATTAGCCTCTCGTTTGCAATTGCATTTATTGTGTCAGGCACCACCTCAGACCCAAGCAGGTTGTGAATCTCAACTATTCTCTTGGCCATTGGGTAGTCGACAAGATTTTCCCGAGTCTCCAAGTATGGCAATGCTGTCTTTACAAGTTCCTGCAGTTCCTTGTTACTTTGAATATCATTTAGTGACCAGCCAGAAAGGATATGCATGAATGTGAAAGTGTTGGCAGCGGCACGTATATGCCTGCCCTTAACAAGTGTGCTAAAAGCAGAAAGGGCTACGTCGTAGCGTTGTCTTGACAATCCGCCCCTGATCAACAGGTTCAGAAGAGGCACACTAGGTACCAGTCCGTATTTGGAAATGAGGGCAGAGTATGAAACAGCCCTATCCACTTCGCCATACATAAGTTCAAGATCAATAAATGCAGTGAGAGACACTAAATTGGGTTTTGTGCGTTCTCTTTTCCATTTTTCCATGGTTTTTCGAGAATTCTCCACTGTATGGGCCCTTGAATCCTTGCTAAATGCCAATGCAGTTTCAAACTCGACATTCGGCATAATTTTGGCCTTCTTCATTTCCGCCAGCAGGTCGTCAGTGGGCAATCCCAACTTGATGGTACGATTAAGGGCAACTGTATAAGTAACAATGTCAGGCTCGACCTTGTTATCAAACATCATCTGGAAGTACTTACGAGCAATGTTTTTATCTTCAACCTTGGAAGCCTCCTCTAGGATTGGGTTAAACGTGTAACTTGAGGTTTGAATGTTGTTTTTATTTGTCCATTCAAGCACTTCATCGACCTCCTCAAACCTCTTTTGCCGGGCTAATGATGTAGTGATGACATTCACAGCAGCCAATTCCACAACATTGAGTTCCTGCATCTCCTTGAACAGCTTCAGCGCTTGTTCCATTTTACCATTTCGTACAAAGCACAGCACGCGCTCGGTGTAGCACTCAGCAGTGGGTTTAAATCCACCTGTAACCATCTTTTCCCAGAGTTCAGCAACAATATCAAGAGACTTCTTTGGTGAATATGTACCAGCGTGAAGAAGAGCACTCCATGAAACCGATGTAATGGCATTGGGGTTGCTTGAAACCAACTGCTGCCAAGTATCGAATGCCCGATTCACCTGTTTTGTCATAGCAAACTGTCTAATAAACGCGGCATAGCAAACCTCAGCTATTTCTTCCGGCTTCAGGGCTGTGTTTACCTGAGTCCAACGGCTATTAACTTCCCCAAATGAGGATTTAGCGACCTGCTCCAAAAACTCTGGAGAAGTGAACTTGTTGGTGGTATGGGAGACGATTCTTGAAAGTCCGCGCAAAGCAATCGAATTATTCTCTTCAGATTGAATTCCACCTAGGTTTTTTAAATAAAAAAAATTGGATGGGAATGACTTTTTGGGAACAAGTCTTAAAGCGGCCTGAACGTCAGCCTCCGGGCCAGCAACTACGAAGTAAGCAGCAAGCACCGACAAAGCAGGAGCATCGAAATCCGACTGATTAATTTTTCTTCTGAAGTTATCAGCTCCCAACGCTTCGATTAACCGTGTCCATGGTTCAAACACTCTTTCCTTCAGGTTGTTGTTAAGACACAGTAGTGTGAGACGAGCACAGGAAAACTGGTCAATAGATCTTAACTCCAAAACCTTACTGAAGACCTTGAGGGCCTCATCTATCTTAGATTCGTCAACCGGGCCAGCTTTTGGTAGCTCCTCAAGGTACTTTTTATGGATGTAAGTAACTGAGGTTTTTTTGGCGTCTTCCAGTGATGAGTTAAGGATCTGGGAGGCATAGTCCGTGGAATAGGTTGCCAGCGCCACTCGGCTGCCAATAACGGCACGAGTGGGCCCCACGCACCTCAAAATTGCACGGTGCATTGTTGAAATATTTGTTGCCCCTGCCCACAGCCAATTAATATAAGGCATTCCATTGCATGATAATATGTTATATATGTATGAATAGTTCACTCTACTTGGTTCGGTATAAAGTAATTTCAGTCTGTTTGAAATACTTCCTTCCGCTCTCATCCACCAAAACCAATGAAAGGAAAGTGCGCACAGAGAACTTGTGGTTCACGTCCTTCATTGTAGGAAGCAGGTTGAACCCGCCCAAGTGGAGCCTAATCGGAATTTGTTCTCCCTTGACCGGTGCACCATCCATAACTTCATATTTTGTAATAGTCTGGCCCTCATTTACCAAATTGGGCGCACGTCCACTCACCTCCTTGCGAATAAGCGAGACCTCCATAAGCTTTAGTTTAAGCCTGACCATGAGAAAGTATATACGGCCAACCAGTGTGTCATTGAGGGCAAAATGTGTCTTTGCAAATTCAAATTCAATGTGCAAGCACGACTCAATGCCAACGTCCATGGTCACCAAGTGCTGATCCGTTGGTGGAGAACTGTATTGGTACACAAAGAAGTCGCGCTCTTTAACCGGTTCGCTGACCTTGGCAAACACAGTAGCTTGAACGTAGTACCTCAGTCGAACACGCATGCCATTGTAACTCTCGTAGGGCTTGTCCACATTCTTAAACTCGAAGGGCAACGTTTCGGCATGACGAATCTCATCGGGGCCTGCCAACTCGTGAGTCAGAGAAATGAATTCACTCGAATCAACCACTCGGTCGCCAGCAACCTGTTCAACTGCCCCAATGAGCTTTACTTTCACGCCAGTGTGCTCAACACGCCAGTCGTTACGTGGGCGCAGCGTTACGGTGCCTGCAACGGTTTCACCGGCGTCATACAGCGGAGCAAGTTGGGCACCCTGGCTGCCAAGAGAGGAGTACTGAATTAGCTGCCTCTTATCCTCATTGCTATACTTGATCTCAATGTCCAGCGAGTTCCAAGTGAACAAGCTCATGAACCCTAATTACCGTCAGTGCTAGTTGGTATCTAAATAGGAGTGTAATACCAATTTATTGGCCAAATGAGTTATTTAGTTGTTTATTGATTTATCTGCTATCAAAGGTCGGTCACTCTGTTTAACAAAAAGACATCGGTCTTTCGGAATAACCTTCCCCTTCATTCCCTTGGAGATGATCATTTCGACTATGCTCTCGGTAAGCACGAAGTCCGGATCCTCAATGTTAAATAGAGTCCGCACCAAACTGAATGGTATTTTGCTCTCAGGAAACCCGATAAGAATGCGTTTTATGCACCTTTTGTAGGCCAGTTCCTGCACGATCTGGTCTAAAACCGGCCGTAAATACCTCGACTGGATCCATGGGTCAGCATACAGAGAAGACTTCAACGATATATTACCAGAACGAACAATTAATGACAAGGTGGAAACAGCATGGTGTGATTCCACTGGAAGCATGGCCATTGTTTCCGGAGTTGGCAGCTTTCCCATCAAAATGGCTGGTACGACGAGCCACTCCAGAATGACGTTGTACTGCTTACACGGATAAAGGCAGATATTTAATGCCTCAGTTAACTCCTCGTATGCTTTTGAAATGTCGATTTGGTACAGAGCGTGCCTTCCTACCCAGTAGTG
This sequence comes from Starmerella vitae, assembly GCA_030584925.1. Lineage (NCBI taxonomy): Eukaryota > Fungi > Ascomycota > Dipodascomycetes > Dipodascales > Trichomonascaceae > Starmerella > Starmerella vitae. Next base: position 324,339 of record JAJMCB010000002.1, on the reverse strand, counting down.
GTACTCGACCTGTTCACTCATACTGTAATTTTTTGTTTCGATGCCAACATTGTGCAAATTGCTGTATAAACTGCCCGCAGTAACAATTTGGTTCATCTTGAAGTATAATCTAGACAAATAATTGGCAAAAAACAAGGAATTGTCCTTTTTACTCATGGCCTCATTAGGAACTCCACTCCGAACTGAGTTCAAGAATTTTTGGAGAACTCCAGCGATCCACTTCTGGTACAATTTTGGACGTTGGGAAAATAAGCTCATCACCAGATTAACGAGTCTTCTAACAACTAGATTTAAACAGCCACCTCGCGAATCGGAATACGCTAGCTGTAATGCCTGGAGGCACTTGGCGTATGATTCAAAGCATTGATCGGGTCTCTCGGGGTCTATTAACGCACACCAGGTTGCATACGACTGTACAAATGCAGTGAAGTGGGTCCAATCGCCTTTAAGAATGTCGTATCCTTTCACCTTTCCGGCAATCTCTTTTTCGGAGGACTTGGAGAGACTGGACTGAATAGCAGATACCCAGGGGTTGTTAAGGTCAAACGAAAACAGATCCAGTAGTATCTGTGGGTTTTTAATGACCTGGTCTTCGCTGAGACCGGCAATGAACGCAATCCATGTGTCCATGACCCCTTGCCCGAGTTCACCAGTGAGTGAAATCCCAGAACTGTGAATCTGAAACAATTTGTGCATACTGCATGCTGCTGCATGCCTATGTGCGGCGAAACCATTGCTTTCGTTCTTTTTTTAGCATGGGTATAAATATATTTGTTAAACTTAATTAATTAGGGAAAAACTGCATTTTAAAGACGCGCTTGGTGCAATAATTCGGATCCCAGTTTTTCAATTCGCTGCATCAGCAAACTGTCTTGTGGACGCTTCATGACCTCATTTCGCAAACTTGAAAGCTTTTCACAAACTTTGTAGACCGCTTCTCGGCTTGAAACCAGCGTGATTGAGTTCCTACTTAGCTTGACTTTTCCACGAGCCTCGGCCTGTTGCACTGCAGACAAAACCAATTGGCGATTACAGGCCTCTATATGTGACAGGGCTCCTTCAGTATAGAATGTATTGCCAACTTGCTGGGCTACCGTGAAGAATTGTTTCAAATTGACACTTACATTTGTTGGCATCATAAGCATCGTCATGGCAACCGACCAGTACCCATCAATATACGGCCAGACTAAATAGCAGTAAAAGTGTGTGAAAGCCCAGTCATCCCGAACCTCCTGTGGATTTACCTGCACGGCGTTGTCGTCAAAGGAGCTGATGATTCGTTGCTCGCACAAAACTCCCAGTGTGTCTTGAAGGTTCTCCACCAAACTAAAGTCGTTGTTAAACACAAACTCACCACTCAAGGTTTTTGAAAGGAATAACACTGTCTCTTTGAGCTCAGAAAGAGGAACCTCTAAGGTCAAATATTTCATACAGTGTTGGTAAAGGGCAACACATACCAAGGCTTCAGCGACAAAAAGGTGAACAACCTGGTTGCGGTAGTAACTAAGCTTAAATTCATCCTTTGAATGGCACACAGGCTCTAATAGCCGCTTCTTTTCAATTTCAACGAGATCAGGTCCCAAGACATCAATAGCGACATTTACTAATTTCCGCGTTTCTTCAATGCTCAACTCGCTCTCAGGTTTAGAAATTGTGCCAATGTGGCCACCCCGGTGAACTATTCGGTTCATTAACAACCGGACTCGTAAGACCAAGTCCTCCTCACTAAGGCCCCGTTGTCTCGTGGTGAGCAAAACTGTGCCTACCAACGCCGAGGGCATGACCACCGAAACACTGTTAATATCATGCAGAACCTTGTAAGCAAACGTGCGCAAAACAACTCGCTGGGGGATCTTGGTGTGCTGGTTTAGAAACTGTTTGAGACTGAACCCCTCACCAATGCGGATGTCAATCCGGCCCAAATCAACTTTGAACATGTTTCGTGCATCCAAAAATGACATAAAACTCTCACTCTTTTTCTCTTTTCCCATAAGCTCTGTGGCATAAGCCTCATGTTCCATGGCTTTGTCGTACTGTGTGCTCACAGGTACAATCCAGCAGTCCTCAGCAGCGCCGCTTGCAATCGCTTCAGTGATAAACTTCATAATTCCAAACTTGGGTGGCAGTAATTTGCCTGTTCGTGAACGAGTTCCCTCAATGAAGCACTGCATGTTAACGCCCATCTGCAGGTACGTGTTAACCAGGCTCTGGAAAAAGGCTGTATACAAAGGATCGTCACGCCAGTTTCCTCGACGGATAAAAGTAGCACCTACTTGTCTCAGAAACCAGCTAACCAGTGGGATATCTAGGTTATCACCCGCAATGGTTGAAGGCAGTGAGAGACCAATTCTGAAAAAGGCGTACACAAGAGCAATGTAATCACAGTGACTCTTATGGCAGGGGAATAAAATAATACTCTGCTTCTTAGGCGCAAGTTCTCGTGCTTTCGCTCGCAGTCTCTCTACTTCGAATCTGCTAACGTGCATTCCCTGGCGGTATCCTCGAGAAAGAGTTTGAGAAACGAAAAAATACGAGAATCTGGTTCCCGAAATCCGAGAAAAACTTGGTAGTGCATTACTAGCAATGCCTTCAAGCAGTGAATCGAGTTCTAGCCTGCACCTCCGTTCACGTTCGGCTCGATCAGTGTCGTTTTTGATGATTCCTGCCTTGGTTTCACGTAGCAATTGGGCGGAAACTAGTTTGTTGATACAGCTTTTGAGCAAAGGTTGGGCAAAAGTACGCTTTTTGACGGCAGAATACCAGTCGGGTTCGTGGTCGTAAAGTCGGCATCCAATGTAGTCCTGGTACTCGGCAAAGTCAGACCCACCCATCATTTTGCGAAAATCTTGAACAAATCTCACTGGATGTTGCCGAAACCGGCTGTAGTCGGCAAAAAGATTCCAGTCGTCGGCCTGATCCATGTAGAGGTGAGAAAACTGGGGTAAACGCAGTGGCTTTGTCTCCCACTACCTTCAACCCTGCCCTCATTTGCGGGGGAACCTCTCCCTCCCCAACAATAAATAATTCAGAAATGCAAGTAGGGGATTCCAGTGTTAACGCAAATTTAAAAAGCCTACGACGCCAAAATTTAAAGAGTCGTAGACTGGCCGAGCTCCAAATCGCCAATTCGTATTTTCGGCAAAGGTGTTTATACTTAGAACTGGAGACTGAAGGCTCTAATACAGTCGATGCCTTCAACACTAAATTGAAGTATACCGGTGACGAATTAGCAGCAATTGAGCTCGCTCGAAGGCAAATTATGCAACAGATAGATGAATTGGATAAAGCCAACAGTATTCTTGAACAAGAAGGTAATTCTTTGCGTGAGTACAAGGTTAGATTCCAATAAGTATATAAGTGTAAAGAGATTTATTAAGAATTGTGTACGTGTGCAATAAAGTATCTTTCTTAAAGAGAAGGGTGTAATTAATGTCACCAATGTTCAGTAAGTTTTTGCATTCACCATATGCAGTGTGATTAACTCACATAACTTCAAAGTCACAGAATCATTTATTAAACAGTAAAAGTAATACAATCTATTTATATTTATGTCTATTTATACTGGCTAATTTGACTCTCAATCCAGGCCAGTGCAGCTGTTCCAACGCTTCCCCTTGCAGCATTGTAGACGTCGGGTCTAACAGACCCAGAGCGTCCAAGAGGCACAATGTAGTCATTGTTAACTACATTTGGACAAAGAGCAGCATATAACACCGGCATGGCACCTTGCTTCGTATCCTGCATCAAGTAATCAAACAGCTTGCGCTGATACAAAGGCAACTGCCTAAGTAAATCAGATCTAATGATGCCTGGGTGCACTGCTAGCGACTTAACCTCAGATTCAGGGTGACGCTTGGTCCATTGGATTGCCATAATATAATCCAATGCCTTCGACATTGAGTACCTCAGGATGTAGAATCGCGAGTTTACCAAATCCTGGTTGAAGCCGTTAAATGGAGCAGTAATGTGGGCCAATGACGACAGCCAGACAATTCGAGCACCTTTGACATTCACAACAAGTGGATCTAGAAGGTCCTGGAGGAGTTGTGGAGCCAAATTGTTCACACCTATAGTTTCTTCGAAGCCTTGGACTGTTTTTCCATATACAGCAGACATTATGCCTGCATTGTGAATGATTCCATTCAAAAAAGACGTTTCATTGTAAATTTTCTCCACTGCGGGCTTGAACGATGCTAAATCCTTAAAGTCCACCAAGACCGTGTGAATCAGAGAACCGGGGTACTCAGAGCTCAGAGAAGCAACAAGGTCGTTCAATTTCTGCTGTGAACGACCAACAACCCATAATTCGGCATGCTGCTTTAAAAGCAGGCGACTTATCTCCTTACCGATCCCGCCAGTGGAGCCAGTAACCAGCCATTTTTGGCCTCTCAAATCAGGATAGTCAGATTCAGTAAAAGTTGATTCACTTGAAGTCAAAAGACTCTCATATGCAAGCTTGGGGAAATAGGAAAACAGGCTAAGATACTCCATTGGTGTAGGTATTACAGTGGTGGTAGTAGTAGTAGTAGTAGTAGTAGTAGTAGTAGTAGTAGTAGTAGAGGTTACTAATGGGTATGCTGCAGCAGCCTAATTTAGTTTGAGTGGAGGGGGATTAACATCATTTTTTTTTTAAAAAAAAGCTAAACACCAACTGAAAACTAATAGAGAATTATATTCTAGCGTATTTTGTAATAATTATAATTAATTGACGCTTTTTTTTCACATCAAGGCCCTTCTCCAGTACGTACGTAATCAACATGTTCCCTGTAGCGAGGTTCCTGCTAAAGTCGGCCATCGTTTTCTACGGACTCGTAGGAATAAAGTCACAGATGGTATATGAAAACATAGTAGAGGCCAAAACACATAAGCTCCTAGCTTTACAGCAGGAACTGAAAGAGTACCAGTCTGCATGATAACAATTCTATCGCTCCTGAACAATTTCACCTCCCTTGTACATCACCTCTTTGGCCAGACAGCTTCGTACCTCCACTCTGTGAACGCTTTCAATTACAGCATATTCCACATCAAGGTTAGCATGGTAGGAGAGTGCTGATGGTTTAAGTAAAGAGCCCGTAGAGAGGTATTTCCGCCTGAGTGAGTACGGAGGTGAAGGCGGTGGAGTTAAAGGCGAAGATTTTAAAACCGCTTGGATTGCAGGGCGCATTAGCTCCCTCATAATTATATTCCGTGGGTCTAGTGGATCTTTACCCATTACGAGCGTGTACGACCGAGTATGGGTTTTATTTTAGAGTAATTAAGTTTAATTGATTTTTGGGGATGTCCCCAACTTCCACTTAATCGTGCTTTTTTCCTACACGAACACGTGAAATTGACAGGTAGTATTGCAGATATTTTATTAGAATATTTAATATTATCTCTCGGCGTCCTGGGTGTATTTTTGTCATTACATTGTTTCAGGTTTGACTAGCTTCCATAGCCTGAAGAAGAGCCAAACGCTGCTGCCTTAATTGAAGCCGGAGCTCTTCCTTTCGGCGAGCACTGAGGATAGGCGTGGGTGTGTTATTGACACTGGCAGTAGAAAGCCCTTTAAAAGTGCTTGACGGACTGTCGAACATCTCAGTGGTATCCTCAAGTGTCAATTGCACTTTGGTCATTATTCTGCCGGGATACATAAACCTAAACACTGTGGGGGGGGTGCAATAATTATATTGTCAGCCTGCACCCCATGACGTAGATTAATTATTCCGGGCCAAACTGCTTAAAAGCAATAATTCTACCACGTAGACTCGTATTTGATCAATTTCTATGGTCCAATACCGACCACACTCAATGATAATTTTGATGGCAGGAGAAGGGAGGAGCGGAACGAGTGTGAAACAACAGACGAGCCATAGTTTCCAAAGTATGGCATAAAGTACCAATTATACTCATCTACCCCGTTTTCCGAATCTACCTACCTTCATCACTTTGAATTTTTTTTTAATATTTTTTTTTAATATTTTGTTCACATTTACTTGCAACCAGCAGCGGTGGCATGCAGGTCACGTGTATGTGTTTTTGCTGCTGGTCCAACCCTTGTTCCCACAAGGCACCCTGAGGATCACCAGATTGGGCCCAAGCAAAAGTGAGTAACAACGATGGCCCAGAACCACGAACGGGCCGCCGTAGAGGATCTCGAGGCTATGCTCGACCGTACCCTCAAAATTGAAGCATCGCCCCCCCACTGGCAGCCCAACTACCTTCAGAACACCCAAGGTGCTATTCCTGGAACGCCATACACAGTCAGTGGAGCCCTGCAAAACGCGTATCCCACTGCATCGGGCAATCAAGGGTATATTCCAGCGTATAATTCCCACTACAGCACTCCACCTCATCAATCACCCGCTTCTCCCGCGTCATTCCCCCATGCTCAACCAGCATCCCATCATATACCATCGCACGGCCACCCAACCACCTACACGGCCACCCAACCAGCCCCTAATACTTCACCCACTGCGATTTATGCCCCTCAGCATCATGGAGAGACCCAGGCCATTCCTAGCCCAACAGCAACCGCCGGTATGAGACCCAGTGCCTCAGTGCAGTCGCTTGGATCCGTTCTGGAATACCGTGATATGGCCGAAGCACAGCGTCAGCAGAAGATTCTTATGCATCAGCAGGCCGAGAAGCAGCGAATTGAGCGCCAGCGAAGACTGGAGCAGCTTCAGGCCGAACAGATCGAGCAAGAACGGGAACTACAAAGGCTACGAGAATTGAGAAATCGCGAGAAAGAAGAGGAGCTGAGGCTGTTTCATGAGCAGCAAGCCCAACAGGCCCAAGCCCAACAGGCGCAAGAGTTACGAGAACAGCAGCAACGAGAACAGCAACATAGAGAGGTTCAGGCCCAGCATGAAAAACGGCTACGAGAGCAAGAGCTCCCTACTCAGCCACCAGTTTCAACTAGTGGGGCACCTGTCCCCCCCCACACACCGTTTGCTATGCGTTCACCCCCCAGCGGTGCCCAGGAAGGTGCAGCCACAATGCTCCAGCGAACCCAAGATGCCCACGGTAATGTGACGACAAGAGTGGTTAAGAAAGGCGTAGAGGATTTTGTTTTCGAGGAAGAGCTCGGAGCTGGTTCCTACTCCACGGTTGTGGCTGCTCAAGACAAGCAGACTCTGCGACAGTATGCGATAAAAGTCCTTGACAAAGCACACATCATCAAAGAGCAAAAAGTGAAGTATGTCGAGATCGAGAAACTCACGTTAAACCGTCTTGGAGACCATCCAGGCATAATCAGACTATACTTCACATTCCAGGACCGTCAAAGCCTGTATTTCGTGTTGGATTTCGCTCCTAATGGCGAGCTGCTCAACTTAATTAAACGAATTGGCTCACTGAACGAGGATTGTGCCCGGTACTATGCGTGCCAGCTGCTGGATGCCGTTGACTACATGCATTCCAAAGGCGTTGTCCATCGCGACTTGAAGCCCGAGAATATTTTGCTCGACTACAAAATGCGTATCAAAGTCACTGACTTTGGCACTGCTTGTTTACTTGAGGCTGACTCTGAGACCGGGGAGTACCCTGCCGATACTCGAGCCAACTCGTTTGTGGGCACCGCCGAGTACGTCTCGCCCGAGTTGCTGGTTGGCAAGTCTCAAGGCAAATCCGCTGATCTGTGGGCCTGGGGCTGTGTTCTTTACCAAATGATCGCTGCCTCTCCACCCTTCCAAGGCAACACCCAGTACCTTACTTTCCAGAAGATCGCAAAGATCCAATACTCAATTCCGCCAGGATTTCCTTATATTGTAAGAGAACTGCTCCAACACGTTTTGGTAAAACCTCAGATTCGGTACAATGCGGAGGAGATTCGTACCCACGCATTTTTTGAAGGAGTTGACTGGTCACCCAAGTCCATCTGGGGCACTCCACCGCCACGACTGGCTCCATACAAAGCCAGTGTGGCTAGCATGAAACCTCGACAACTCTCTTCGGACCGATCTACTCGGGTTGTGTTACCGGCTAGACGTCAACCCCAGCCTGCTCCTGCACCTTCCTCAACCCAGAGCCAGCAGAAACCGGTTCAAAAGCCAGTACAGAAGCCGGTTACTCCTCGTGGTCCTTCTGCTCCTGCTCAACAGGTTCCCACTTCTGCTGGACTCCAACCGTTGAACCCCAAGACGCTTTATGGAATGCCAGTGTACACTAACAGCACCGCCAGTGTTGCCAAGTCTCAGCCTCGCAAAAAGCCAGTCACTAAGATGGCACCAACTAATGCTTACCAGCAAGGCCAGGAGAAGATTGAGGCGCTTAAACGTCGCATGCAGGAACGACGGACCCCCAGTGGCAGCCCCAATCCGAATCAACAGCAGTCACCGGTGACCCCATCGAGTGCAAACAGCTACTCCAGTGAGAACCGGCCCTCCCCGCCTCCGCTTCCAGACCTCCCAATCCCACCTCTTTCGCAGCTGGAGGCTCAGTTTAGCGGTGTCCTTGTGAGTGCCCTAGAACGAGTTTTGAAACTCGGAACCATGACTGTTTACGTGAGTAACCACGTTCCACCCACCCAGAAAATAGACAAACACGACAAAGAGCACAAAGATGGCGAGTTGGACGAATCGGTGTTTGCCAAACTGTCTGCTTCTAAAATGAAGACGAGGCTCGTGCTCGTCACTACCATGGGCAGACTGCTCGTGCTCACTTCAGACGACAGAAAGATCCAGTACGAGGTTCCTCTTGGTGTACCCCGGGTGGAAGTTTCAGAGGTGCCGTTCCAAACCATGCAGAAGACAATCACTAAGCGCATTGTTATCCAAACCTACAACAAAGTGCTCACACTAGACGATCCAGGAAACACCGAGCCTTGGATGAGGGTCATTGGTCTAAGCAGACGATTCTACTCGCAAATAACAGCTGATCAAGAGCGGAGTTCATTCAGTGCCGCTGCTGCTGCTGCAAGTGCAGTTTCCCGATGGAAACAATAAACTTTAATGTAAACTTTTTTTTTGTAATCTAGAAGAAAACAATAAACAGAACAAAAAAAACAAAATATATGAAGTAAAATTATTTCATAATGTCATAATAAGTAAAATTATATAACTAGAGTGACCTTGTCAACGCAGGTCTTGAATCGAAGTATGATGAAGGAGAGAGTGCCTTGATGTTTGAGGTATGAGCACTACCATCGAACAAACACTCTGCAAGCAGCAAACCCGTTGCAGGTGCATTGTTGATACCCCAGCAGGTGTGGCCAGCAGCCAGGTACAAGTGGGGCACATTTGTCTTGCCCACAAATGGGCCAGAGGTGTAAGGCGAATCGACCACCGGCAGGTAACAGGCCTGATGGGTGAGGATCTTTCCGCCCGCAATCTCCTCACTGAGGGTAGAACCATACCTAAACAGCGATTTGCCATAGCTTTCGTCCACGCTGATTTCTGCTGCTGTGTCCGGAAGAGGGTCGTTGATGTTCTCACCGCAAATATATATTTCATCGCGGCGAGCATATACTTCCGGGCTAACCCGGCCAGCATCGGCAATTGCAAGATCTGTGAACAATGCAAATGCCGAGACAGGGCGAGTCGGCTGTACAGTAATCGAGGGAACCTTCATGCCCACAATGGGGCAGTCTTCCACGAGTTTGGCTGTCCACGGGCCAGCAGTGACAATGACAGAATCAGCATCAATGCGCTTTTCTACATCTCCTTGTCGGTAAATAGCACCGGTGCACTTTCCTTCACCGTCACAGGTCAGTTGGTTGACGTGACCAGTGATCATGCGGAGGACACCAAGTTCCTTAGTATGGTTAATGAAGAAATGCGTTAAATGATAGGGGTGAACCTGGGCAAAATCTCCGGGCTCACCAAGCTTTTGGGTGAACCTTACAATCTCGGGTCTGACCCAGTCGAGGCCTTCAGGTAGCACATTTTCGTCTGTAGCCTCGCCAACCTGCTCCTCATCGTTGCCTCCTTCGAGGCTCACAGTGGAAACTTTACGGAAACCCCACTTGTTTTCACCGTCGTATTCCTCGGCAAGTTTGGCATGGAGTTTGAATGACAGCGGGCCAAGGCTTTGGGGAAATGCTGAACGAGAAAGGAGTCCTCCGGCTTTCCCGGAGGCTCCACAGGCAGGAGAAACGCTCTCAATAATCACGATTTCGTGGGTGTCGGGGTTGAACTTTGGGTGGCGCGAGACGAAGAAGGCAGTTGCGGCGCCAACTATGCCTGCTCCTACAATTACAGTGCGTTGTTTCTGTACCATTTTTTAATTCGAAAATTAGCCTCGTCTAACTAGCGACCAGCACGTTCTACCTCGCAAAATTGTATGCGGAGGCGTTCTTTCTACAGCTCTCGATGTTAAAGGGATGCAGTCAGATTAAAATTTCTTAAAATATAACTGGGGTCGGTGCCATATACTGCCAGATCACGTGGCAGATGGAGGGAGGATACGGGGGCCTATCAGTTTCAAAATGAGGCGTACCTCACGATGAAATACGACGGATACATGCGAATAAGGGTAAGGAAATGTCTAATGAGAGTGCCGCTGTTGGCCAGTTTGAACCCTAATGCAGAGACACTGCGTCCTCCTCAAAAAAGGGCAAAAAAACGAGGGAGAAAAAAAAAGTGAGGCTTGCGTTAAGTCGACTCTACAGACCGAACACTGGATCAAGACAAAGCTTTGATGGCCAAATATTTAATAATTTATTTGGAATAATGAAAAACTAATTATCGGTTTTTAGTTACCTATCGCGGTTCCGTTAAATCTCAAGGAAAGTGGTTGAGTTTGCTAGCCGCGCGTACTTCTAGCGATTGATTCGTTAGGACCGTGTCGGCCAAAAAAAACCAGGTGTATCTGGCTGACATATGCAGAAATTTCGCTTGATTTTGCTTCGCTAGGGTATATGGGCACGGGATTCCATGTAAGCTTTAACCACCCTTGTCCAATGTCTGCTCCTCCGAACCCATGGTTAAAAATCTAAAAACGGCAGACCGGATTAAGGTAATGCTAGTTTAATTCCGAGTTTTTTTTACGAGCTAAAGTAAAATCGCTGCTTCTTACTTCTTTACATATCAATCTTAATCGGGATATTAACACCTTTTAGCGAATACGACCCTATTTTCTTATTTCAAATTATTTCTTTTAGTCAATTCGATCGCATGAATCGAATGCTTCCATGAATTGGAAGGGGAGTCAATTTTTGCGTTCCAACCCTAGGTGCGATGGCTGAAGGCAGGGCTGAAAATTAAGCACACTAAACGATCACCCAAAAATAACGCTTCTAAATTCTTGGCAAATACGTCGGCCTATCTATGTAGTACGTTGCTAAATACGATAACTCTACCATTTTGTAAACGAGGAAAACAGGTTAGCTAGCCCCCTCTCCACTTGCTTTCCTCATTTAAAGGTGCCGCATTTTTTACCCTCACCTATGCATGTACATAAGAGCTTTACGAGGACAGAATGAAGTTTTACCCCACACAGATACGACATGTGTAAATCCCGTGAGGGCTGGAAGGGCTAGACTTAGAATGCCCACAGGAACCGAAACGAAATATTACCTGTAAGAGTTAAGGGGAAAAAGCCCGTTTGGAAGATCCGTGCATAAAATGCCATTTAAGTATATGCGAACGAACAAACAGTTCAATGTTTTAACTAAATGATTTATTTATTTATACGTATATTTAATTATGCTATCTTCCGTATTTTACGAGGCTCCCCGGCATGCCAAGCCCGCCCACTGGCATTAGCTGTACTGGTAGTAGAACTGTGGTACGACACCAGGTACGGCACCGGTACGGCACCTCTCTTAGGAACCTCGGTACGAGACTCATAACAGTCGTATTTTTTTTGAAACGAACCTCAATAAAACCAAACTCGTATACAACTCGTAAATCATTCGTATGTAAATTTTTGTGAATTTGTACGAAAGACGTATTCTGCTCGTATGAAACTCGAAACAACCCAACTTAAAAAAAATTCAAGGTGGTTGGCATAGCAGTTTAGCAAAAATACCAAGTAGTAAAATTATATAGGTATATAAATCGTGTGCTACAGTTATATGTAGCAGATACCTGTTTTTTAGGCTGAGTAGACTATTTCACATGCTAAGATATAAACTTTTATGTCACTACAACTAGTACGAGTAAAATAATGAGCACAAATATAAGCACTCCAATGCAAAAACTGCCCAAACAGTCGCGGTTGTTACGCAGAACGTAGTCTACTCGGCGAATTCCGCGTTGAAGGCGGTCGTTAGTGTCGTCCACATGACCCTGGAAGTCGTCAATAAGTTCCGCCTGATCTTCGAGTTCCCGGGACATCAGGTCCGCCTGCTCACGAAGATTGGCCACTGTGACCGCAACTTCGTCGAACATTTGGTCCTGTTCACGAATTGTGGTTTGAAACAGCATTTGTCGGTCCTCGCTCGAGACTTGGTCGTCACCATCCTCTTCCGGCATGGCATACCGCGACTCTTCCCTGATTTTTGAGATTTCCTGCTGGATATCAACCACCTGTCTATTTATATGGCCAACTTGTTCAATTCGTTGCTCGATTTCAATCTGACTGAGCCCAAACTGCTCAGGCCGTGCCTGCACGGCTGAAATGGACTCTGACAGCTCCCTGATGATCTCAGTGAGGTCCTGAATATTATTGTGCAAGTCTGTCAGCTTTGAGGAGTCTGGCTTCGCCCGGTACTGCCTCAGCAGCAGCTGAGCCGAGCCAAGCTGCTGCTCAGCATCACTTAGTACCGACTTGAACGGATCCATTCCTAACCCTTAATTTTCGATTCGGCTGGATTATATGTATGCCTTGTTGGTTTAGACACACTTTGTCTGTACATACACTACGTAATTTAAATACTAGAAGTGCTCTTGCTGATCTTGCCTCACATCCAGCACGTTATATCCCCATTCGCCCAGCAACCCGGTCACTTCAGACCGCCAGCCACGGTACAGCGAGGATACCGGAGCCTCACCAACTGATACACGCCAGACCGTTTTGAAAATACCCGGGTAGTCCGTCAACTGGACAATTGCATTACGAGGGTGCACTCTGCACGCTTTAACCTGTGCACGGTTGGCCATAGTCTCAAGGGGCAGCTTAATCAATAGACTGCAGGACTTTATGGCCAGAGTCCCGATCTGGTACACCAGAGGCGTGCTGAATGCATCCCAACCACCAATTCTATGCAGCACAATTGGGGCGGTAGTCTCAACAACGTGCTGGACACTGGCAGCCAAGGTGGTGGGAGCTATAACCCACCATGGGGCCACCAACTGGCCGGTATACACCAACTCCCAAAGAGACTGCCGCAAACTCCGGGGTCGATCCAGCGGTGCATCACTCGAGGTGGCCATCAGCCGAGCCCGAATCATGTATAGAGGTGTTAGCAGTGCAGCGGCCAGCGCGCAGCCACCGACGCTTATAGCCAGTAAAGAATGGAACTCACTGGTGTTGAGAAGATTCTCAAACTGGGGATCAGGCAGGCCGAAAGCAGATGCCAGGAAGCTTGTAGTCCAGGCATTAACCACACCCGAGGCTGCTCTACACAAACAAGATGCATTTAGTGCTCTCCAAAGACCAAACAACCCGTTTCGGTCACTTAAGGCACCAACCATGCTGAAAATGTAGGGTCCGCTTTGCAGTACTAGTGCTCGTGGGTAGGCACTGTGTGCTACTTGGTTGGGTGTAAACAGCTGAACACTGCGAGTTTTAGCAGGCCGCACTCGGGTGGGCTTCTCGGTAACGGCACCCGAGCTCTCTCGCACGTCTATAAAGTAATCCACGTCTTCATCGCTGCTGTCGCTGTTCTCGTCAAAATTATAATCGTCAAATGTCAATTGTTTTTTTTCATCCCATTCACCAACCTGCAGCAGGAACCGGGCCACCTCGAAGGGCTGTGCAACCAACATCCGGGCGTAGAAGCGGTTGATTGCGGTTACAACCACCACCAAACGTGACTGGCCAGCAACAATATCGGCAAGGTCTATGTGCACATACGGATCAAAACTCTCGTCTGAAGTAACCGCTGAGGATCCACCGACGTCTATGGGGTAGTGAAAAGTGCCGGCTTCGATATACGGACGGTAGGCACTCATACCCTAAAAATGTAGATCCAGCGGAATTTTTAAGTTGAAAGATAAATAATAAAACAAAATAGATAATATTAAGAAAAGAGAACTTAGTTTTCGCTTAAGAAATCCTCTAAACTCACATTTTTACTTGGGTTGTCAACCGAGTGGGTCGTCGTCGTCGGGGTTGGAGTAGAACTGCTTGAATCGGAACTGTCATCACCAAAGGCGTTAATAGACACCTCCCGCAGAACACTGGTATCTTCAGAGCTCCAATTGCCGATCTCTACCAACGAGCTATCCTTTCCGAAATAGGCACTGGTAGAGTTAACCAACTGGGGTTCGAGCTTGACTTGTTGGGGCTCTGGAAGCGTGGTCTGCAGCAGAAGGGAGGCCATGGCATTGTCCTCACGTTCCATTAAAGACGCAAAAAGCCTGGCACGGTCACGAACATCAATATCAGAATCAAACCGGGCGACTTTGAGGGCAAACTCAAAGAACGAAGGCACTCGAGCATCAAAAGGCCCCGAGTCGTTGCGGTAGGCAGTGTACAGTTTAGCAGCTAGTTGAAGTATTTGGAGTCTCACCAAAGGAGGCTCGTTAGCCATTCCAGGCAGAACCTGTCGCAAGATCTCGCTCGATAATGCAGGCTGTGAGCTCGAGCAGGTCCCCAGCACCCACATCAGACGTGCCCGAGAGTCCACTGACATTGAGCCCCGAGACTCAGCCAGTTTGGCGAGCAGGCCGAGTGTGTTGCTCCCAGGCTGCTGGACCAACATTAAAAGAGCCGAAAGTGCCTCTGATGCCAATACCGGGCTCTCATTAGATGCTGCCAGTTTGATGAGCCACTTGTAGGTGCTTGGGCTAACAGCGTTGGTGTTAACAACGTCGTTTTCGTAAATTAGCCGCAAAACCGCACTTACGCTTCTGGGATCTGATTGCCAGCACTGTACTAGCCATTTGAGGTGTGAACGTTCCTTCGCATCTAACTGGTGGTTGGCCAATGCCAACAGCTCCAAAGCAAACACTCGCAAGTCTGGGCTATCCGTGGGTGATAAGTCAAAAATGATGTCGGAAGCATACGCGCTAAACATCTTAGGGCGGTCAATGCTCAGCGAGAGCATGCAACTGAACACCAGCGGGTTTCGATCAAGGCTGAATAGCCTCAGTGCAACTGAATCAATAAGCTTCGGATCAATTAGGTCACCACCAACATAGTGGATTGCAGCAGCAGCCTCGCAAACCACATCTAAACACTTAGAGCTCAAAAGCGGCTTTACGGAACTGATAAACAGCTGGGCATCGGGATCACTGGGTCCCGTCAGGTAACGCCTTGCATACCTTACAACCATTTTAACCACCTGCACAATGCAGAATTCGTCAAACTCCGCTAAATGCGGTAAATACAACCTATAAAAAGGATGCAAAACGTCGAGTCTTTGGGGCCAGTGGACCGCCAAAGTAGCCAGTGCCCACCCAGCCACACGGTAGCTTTCCTGCTGCTTCGGTGAGCTCAAAATTTTTTGAAGCATCTCGAGTGCATCAGCACTGAGTGACGAGTCCAGCTCGTAGCACTTTCCGATAGCCTGACAGCACGCAATTCTCACCAGCGGGCTCAGATCATTCGAGGTGTCGCTGATGAAATGGGTTATTATGGGCGCAATGGTTGGGATTCGCAGAGCAGACACCAAATGCAGTGCCTGCATGCGAACTACCGGACTGGCATTCCCCAGCATTAGTTTCACAGCGTTCACCATGAGTAATGTGGCCTCGGGCTCGTGCTGCGAGTACATCAGCAACAAACAGGCACACATTTCGCGAACTCGCAAATCTGACGAGTTCACACTCTTAACTACATTGCCAAAGTAGCTGTGGACGTCTTTACCGTCAGCCACCATAGTCAGCAAAGCCTCCAGACCGAGGGAAACGTCCCTTGTGACACTAGAATTGAGGCTTGCATCGATCTCCTCTTTGCTGGTAGGGACTGTGTAGAACATGGCGTTAACAAATACAACTTTATCGTAACTGTCCTCTCTCCCCCTTTGGCTCCGGGATCTACAAAACGTGGGTAAGGATTGGGCCTACACATATAACACTCCCGGAGGATGAAGCGTGTGGACTACATCAAGAAAACACGGTACGAAAACCAGCTGCCGCCACCTCCGTTCGCGCCAAAACTCGTAGATTATGGAGTCACATACGATCCGTTGCTGACTGCAGGCAGTCTGTCCGCGGTGTATCTCCAAAGTGAAATTCTTCCGGAGGTCGACATCGAGCTCGGTATTCCCATTGACCTTGCGACTTGTGAGGATGCATTTGGCGATCTGGAGATTGCTGAGGCGGCTATGTGTCCTCCAGAGGTGCCCGAAGTCTCTCTCGACCCAGAGGATCTGGAACTTATGGGCGAGGCAGAGCTTTCGCTTTCCGTAGGAGGCTCAGGATCCCGATCTGCCGGAAACTCCAGCAGTGGAAGTATTGGATTGAGCAGTATTGGCACCTCAACTACCCCCCTAAGCCTTGGTTCAGCTTCTGCTGCCGGTTTGAGGTCTGTGGACGAAGACAGTGGACGTCCAAAGAGCGAGATTGGCATTGGCACTTCATTTTTGCGACGAACTGCTTATATGACCAGTGACACTCGTCGTTCGGCCAAGCGAAAGAATGCAGCCAGCGAGGAACTCACCAGTGCTGATGCTCGTCGTTCCCGTGTTAATGCCGAGTTGGCGAAAATCGAACAGAGCTTTGTGGACACTCGTGCGCCTTTGGAGTCACTCAAACACCCGCTTAAACGCAACCTCAAAGCGGTCAGCTCAACTCCTTTGCTTCCTGATGCCAAGTTGTCTGACCTCAACTTCGTTGAAGTGCGTTTGCTGGGCAGTGCTTCCCTCCATTCGTTGCCCAAAAACCAGGTTCCCAGCCGTGAACAGCTTGAATCCTCGGTGTTCCTTAGACAAAAGGCTCCGGAAACCGTCGCGTGGTCATTCTCGGAGTGGCTGTCTTTCTACGTACCGGAGTCGCTGCCGGAGGCCGAGGAACTGTCTAAACACCGCCACGATTTACGGGATACCTTAAGTGCCGAGGAGGCCCAAAGCCAGGAAGAAAAGTCGTGGGCCCTCGAGCGTGTTCAGGAGGCCGATTTTACGCTTCTGAAACCAAAACAGGCATTCGAGGAGGTGGTCATCAGCCACGATAAGAGCAGCGGTGCCTACTTCTACTCCCCCATTTCGGCTCGAGCCAACCTTCGCCGACTTCGTGTGGCGAAACGCGAGGAAATGCGGACATTTGATTTGGACATTGACGGTTTGGACCTGAATCTTAGAGAACTTACACCTCAGGAAAGCATAGAACGGGACGAAGTCCGTTCCATTTATGACCCGGTGAAGTTTGGCTAATTTTTAATTTTTTTTTTAATTAATTAATTAATGATATATATTAACTGCTGTTAAATTGCTGGTGGAGCTTGTTCTGAACCTCCCACAGCTTCTTCATCTTCTTGATGCTGCTTTTGGTCAAAGGCTCGCCTTGGGCATCGTGGGTGGGGACGCCCTGCTCGTCATACTGGGAGTATTCAGGCCCTTTGAACATCTCAGTGGGCTTGATTTTAGCACGCTCACGCTTCTCCTCTTCCTGTTTCCGCTGCTGCTCGAGCTGCTGCTGCTTGCGAGCAGCCTTTTGCTTAGCGAGTTCCTCCTGCTCAGCCCTCTGCTTGACGATCTCTGCTTGCTCGCTCGGAGTCATCAACTTAACCAGCGATCCACGGCCATCTGCACGGTCATCCAAAGCCACACCCAGCTCGAACAAATCAACGTCCCGGATCCGGTCACAAAGAGCCAGAAGCTGAGCCGATGAGACCTGCGAATCGGCAACTGCAAGCTTCCTGATCTCATCGCGGAACTTAGAAGCAGCCTCCGCAAACGGAAGCACTGCCGAATCGCGGTTGACATCGGTTGAGGACGACTCAGACCAGCCGATGTCGCCAGTAGTCTCGAAACCAAGCACATTCAGAATACGAGTGACAAATTTGGCGATATCCATGAGCAGCTCGCTTTTGGCAGCGTCCTTCTGCTGGGCAATATATTCGTTTCCAGACTGAACTAGCTGGGAAAGGACCTGCAAAGCAGCAGGAATATTCAAGCTGTCACAGAAGGCATCGTGGACCTTGGTTTTGGCCTCCCTGAGGGTGTCCAGAAGAGGAAGGTCGTGCTCGGAAGTGACAAACTTGTTGGCGTATTCCGCATCCTGCTCACGAGCCAGAGCTTTTACCACCTTGAAGTAGTTGCTGATTGCGGACTCAAAGGACTTGACGTGGTTCAGCGAGAGTTTAAAGTCAAGGGGTGTGTTCCACAACTGGAAGGCAAAGGCAAGCCTCAATTGACGCGAGCTGAAGAGTTTAAGGGCCTCGTCAATCGTGATAAAGTTCTTTAAACTCTTGCTCATTTTCTGACCTTCAATGTGAAGGTGTCCGGTGTGCAAAAAGTAGTTAATCCACTGCTTGTTGTCAAAACACGCCTCGCTCTGAGCCAGCTCATTGTCGTGGTGAGGAAATGCGTTGTCAATACCGCCAGAATGAACGTCAATCTGCTTGCCAAGTACATGACTGGCCATCACCGAGCACTCAATGTGCCAGCCAGGGCGGCCTCGGCCCCAGGGCGAGTCCCATTCGGGCTCTCCGGATTTGCTGGCTTTCCAAAGCGCAAAGTCGTTACGACTACGTTTGGTGTGACCAGCCGAAAGTGAACCTTCGCCATCGTCAATCAACTCCTGGGAGCCTTTGTTCCAGGGCTGCAGTTTAGCATAAACATGGTCCGGGTTCTTCTCAAATGCAACCGTATCGAAGTAGACACTGCCGTCGTTGGTGGTGTAAGCGTAGCCTTGGGCAATAATTTGCTCAATGAAGCCAACAATTTGGGGAACGTACTCAGTCACACGAGTAGTAACGGTGGGGGGGAGCACATTAAGGCGGGCCATGTCGCTGTTGAACTCCTTCTCCATCTTGGAACTGAGTTCGAGGAAAATACTGTGGTCTGAGACCGAGGAGCCCTGCTCCTTGTCTAGTCTCGCCACAACACAGGGTTCCACCAGCCTGATGAACTCCTTGGGCTCATTTGATTTCTCCAAAGCACTCAATGCTCCCTTTACTTCTTTGATGAAAACCGGGAGCTTGGGGGTGGCCTGCTTCTCGGCCTCTACGTCAACGGTCTTGACATACTCCTCAAACTCAGATACGGTGGTAAAAGTCTGGTTAAAACACTTCTTGGAGTAGCCATCAATGCTTTCTTTCACATAAACAATCGTTTTGTCGTCGACTTTGGGCTGCTTCACAATGGCTTCGGAGAACTGGGCGTAAAGGTAGTTCTGACGGGCACGAATGATGATTTTATCATCGATATCGGTGACATTTTGTACGAACTCGACGTTATAACCGAAGTAGTTCTGAATTAGACGGCGAGACATGTCAATAGCCACGTAGTTACGAGCATGGCCCATGTGGGCACTGTCATAAACGGTGGGTCCACAGGAGTACCAGGAAACGCGGTCAGGACGAAGAGGGACAAACTCCTCCTTCGTACGGGTTAGCGAATTGTACAACTTGAGCTTTGCAGGCGCCGGGCCTTGAGTATTAGGCGCATACCACTGGGGTTGACTCACTTTCTCCATCAGTGTGTTGACTATTTTTTTCATAGGGTTGGGACTTCTCTATGTAGTATGTACCGTATTTTTCAGTTGTTTAGCGAGTGATGTGTAGCCCGCCAATTGGAAAAAATATGGGGATATAGTTGATTTTAGTAGATTAGAGTTCGATGCAATCACCATTTCTGCTTCTTTTGCGCCCATTTCTAGTCTCAATTCCGTTACCAGGGCCATTAGCAAAATACGCTGAGATACAAACTCATTTTTGGAATTGAGCTCAAAGAGAGCTAGAATTTCAGTGTTGCATATTTTGCGAGAAAGAAAATGCGCAATTAACGTTCCAAAGGCCTGAAGTTCTTCAACTTCGAGCTCGTCGCACTCTTTAATCCTCAATTCCACGGCCGAGGTAAACGACTCTTTCAGCTGAGGCCGCGAATCAATAAGAAGTGTGGCAGTTTGAACAAAAAAGTGCTCAAAAACCCGGCACTCATTGACCAAAGACTGGGCAACGTCATCGGGTGGGAGTTTACTCAACCTGAATGCAGTTTCGGGGGGGCTAAGAGAAGACTTTATTAGCGATGTGCCGACATTAGTGGATGATTTGGTGGCTAATCGTTTGGAATTATGGGTTGAGGTGTCTGAAGCTCGTTTTGTAGCGGTTTTAAAATCTGTTTTCACTGGTTGACATGCTGATCTGTCGTACTTGAGGGGCTGTGGTTCACATTCTTCTAGATTCAGCTTTGAAAGCCACGATTTGTCTATTTGTTTAGTTCCACATACTTCTAAAATGCTGTATGCTCGAGTAAGAACCAGGATCTGCAAAATCAATTTGGGCTCGATTACTCCGTAGTTCAGAAGCCAGGCTGCAATGGTACATAATTCGAGTTTAGTCTTTGAAGAAGATTTAGAAATATCGCGCACTAACTTAGTTACTTGCTCATCTCTATCTTTAGCCGTTGCAATTGCATATGCACTCTCTTCTTCACCAGCCATTGTAGATTCTGACAAAGATTACAATGTCACCGCCAACCCGTGTTTCCGTTGACCCGCAACATTTGCAAGTTGATGTATTAAGGCAAGCCATTGAATCTTCAAAGGGTAAAGAGCTCGATGTTTTAATTCCCTCTAGAGGTTCGCTTGATCTTTTTGAAAAGGAGGTTCGGCAGATCTATGGCTACGCACCTCCTGATCCTTCTGAGTGTGATTTGAGAGTATTAACTACCACTAATTCTGAGCTACAAAAGTTCGATGTAGTTTCAACGGGTGGGACTTTTGACCATTTGCACTATGGCCACAAATTGATGCTTACAATTGCTGCTTACTCTGCCCGTTCCAAGGTCATTCTTGGAGTAACTGGGCCGGAACTTCTAGTTAATAAAAAGTATGCGGAGGCACTTGAGCCTTTTGAAACTAGAGCAAAAAATGCTAGAGAATTTGTGAAATCTTTGCGACCTGATGTTGAAGTAGAGGTTTATGCCATGCATGACATGTATGGTCCTACAATCACTATTGAGAAAATGGACGCTTTAGTTGTAAGTGCAGAGACAGAAAAAGGTGGTTACATGGTCAATGATAAGCGGAAAGAGATGGGACGGCCGCAATTAGAAGTTATTGCTGTGGGATTAGTCGGTGGTGAGCAGAAACTCAGCAGCACCGACTTGAGGAAGAAAGCATTACAGAAGGAAGAAAAGTTAGCACTATACGAGTATATGACATAGATACATTAATCTTTATGAATTTTTACCAGCTCATCAATTAAATCAGAAGTGAATTCAGACGCCCAGCGAACTCTCTCACGTTCCTTTTCGTTACGTAGAGTCTCACTGGAGTTGATGGTTTGGTTAATTATTTTTATGCCCCGCAAAACTTTGGGATCATGAATTCGTTTCAGAAGGCGAGCAAGTTCGGTACCGTCACGCTCAATACCTGAACCAGATATACTAGAAAGGCCACCACTACTGTTCTTCTTAGCTGCAAGCTCGGCGGTACGGGCTGTAGACTTGTATAAGGTAGTGAAAAACATCTCCAAAAAGATCCTGGTGTCTGGAGAGGCACCTAAAAAGTCAGCTTGTTTTAAGACATCCAAGGGCATAGCGCTCTGGCATACTAAGTTTGCATAGAAGCGTCCGTAATGTAGGGCCAATTGTGGCGAACCACTAGGATCAGTAGCAAACCAGTCCCAAAGTCGAAACTGGAATGTCTTTAGTGTTGAGTGCCGTGCACACTGCTTAGCCGCAACAAACGCGTAAAATGGGTTATAAGCTGGTTCCTGGGCCAAGCAATGAAGAATAACATGAGGAATATCGCGCTCTTGCTTGTTTTTAAGACCCAAATTATCTATACGCAAACAAGCATCCAAGTAATCCTCAGCACCCATGAGTGCAACAAAGACAGCCCTTCTAATATCGGTATTCAAGCGCTGCTTTTTGGCTAATTCAAGCCAGTCAACTGCAGAGGCACCAAATTCATCCATGTCAATATCAATCTTGTCCGAGTCAGCGTCTGGTCGACTATTGCGTTCGCTATTACCTTTCCACGATGCACCAACTAACCACCATTTACCTCGTGTCTCTGATTCGAGAATATCAGACAAACCAACTTGCATCGGTTCTTTGCGGTCGCCTCTGGATTGCAGGGCTTTACGGATCCTATGGCGCAACGAAACCACTATCTCACTAACAGGCTTCTGACGGTTGTTTTTTAGTGCAACAACAGCATCAACTAAAAACCGCATTCGTGCAGTCATTGAATTATCACCTCCTAACTCTTGCATTCGTTTTTGAAGAATAATAATAGTGGATTTTAGGCCAACTGGATCATCAGTTCGAAGTTGAGAGCCACCATTACGAACAATGATGAGAATCAGCTCGACCTTTTCCACAGATTCAACAGTGGTCTCACCCAAAAGGTGATTCAACAAATCGTACATCAACCGCGATGATACAACCTGAAAAGCATAACATTCAACCAAAAGAGAAAGCAGATTCGAGTTTCCGTTTTTCACAATAGTTTCAACAACAGTTTGAATGAAGCTAGCAGCAAACGTAATACCAACTGATTGGTATAGTGAAGCTATCAAACCTGCGTAAACTGTATAGAGAGTTGCCTGCAAGGGCTGGGGACCACCCACAAGATTGATTAATTCCTCTGTGAAAATCTCCGTTGCTTCTGAAATAGAATTCTTCATAAATACAAGGTTGATTTCATGAGAAATATGCGGCAAAGTTGACTCAGTAAGTTTGTTTAAAGAGCTCTTGAATGCTCGCCTAATTTTCAGAACAGATTCGCTGTCAACAAGCTTTTTAGGGGCAGAAACTGCAGCCTCCTTCCGTTTGGGAGGCACATACGGGTTTTCGTCTTCATCTTCAGAATCAGAGTCAGAATCAGAATCACCTTCGTCTTCATCTTCAGAGTCATGCTTGCTGTTATTACCTTGTTTTGCCTTTTTTAAAGCTGCAAGACGTTTCATTGTCTCCTCAGCAGTCATTTCCTCAGAGTCAGAGTCACTGAACTCGTCACTGAAATCACTAACTTCGTCATCCAGTTCGTCTTCTTTAACTACTTTTAAAGGCCCAGAATTTTGCTTATTTTTTTTGAGCTCAGCAAGCTTTTTCCAAGTTTCATCAGCGGTCATTTCTTCACTGTCGCTATCACTGAGTGACTCTAGTTCACTTTGACTGTCGTTTTCATCAGAAAGCTCGTCTTCCTTCACGACTCTGATTTTCTCACTGGAAGGCTTTCCTTTGAGTGCTGCAAGCTTTCGCATAGTCTCTTCAGCAGTCATTTCTTCGCTATCGTTGTCTTGGCTGAGTTCGTCTTCACTGAGGTCATCTTCACTAAGGTCGTCTTCACTAAGGTCGTCTTCTTTCACAACTCTGATACTCTCGGTTGAGGGCTTGCCTTTTAGTGCAGCAAGCCTTTTCATAGTTTCCTCCGCAGTCATTTCATTGTCACTCTCATCGCTGTACACGTTACCAATATCCGCCGAATCACTATCATCACTGTACTCCAATTCGCCATCGGTCTCATCAATAGCATCAATGTCAGAGTCAGCTTCTGGATCTGACATTTTATCAAAATCAAGATCTCCTAAAATATCATCAAGACCGTCACCTTCGTTATCTTTTAATTTTAGAGATTTGAGACCTAATTTTTTGGCATAGTAGTTAGCATCTTCCTCATCTTTTCGCTTCAATTCTTCGGCATGTGCATCTGCAAAGGGGCGCAGAACACGATCTGACTTTAATTTAGGTTTTTCAACACCTTTGTCCTTTTTTTTCTTTTTTGGTTTGCTATCTTTTTTCTTTAAATTATTTTTTACACCATTATCTGCTGGCTGATACTGATGGGAACGTTTCTGTTTTTTAACTAGACGGTTCTCTTTGCGTGATTCCTTCCTTGATTTACGTTTACCGTTGAAATTATGCGTTTCACGCCATTGCTGGTCGTTTATGCCCGTTAACTTTTCGAGTAAATGGGCCGGAAGATTTAATTTCTTCTTCTCCATGTTTACCCCTTACCCTCCATATTCCTGATATATTTATAGGAATTCACAGACTGTAGAAATTTTTAGTATGTTTTTAAAAAAATCAGTAAGTAATTGATACAATTAAAGTGTTTAGACATGTTTTTCGACTTAATCGAGAGATTTTTGCCGAAACCCAAATAATCGCCGCACAATGCGAGTGCCTTTTAGGGTGGGTTGCGGTCCAACATAGCTCTCAACCTAACCAACGTGTCTCAATTACTATGTTGGAGTCGTTGGTAGCATCGGTGTTGAACCGTGTTTTAGGCTCCTATGTTGAGAATTTTGATCCGAATCAATTGCAAATTGGCTTGCTAAGTGGCGATGTTAAGCTGCATGGATTAAAGCTCAAGAAGGGTGCCTTGGACCAACTTAAGCTTCCAATTAATGTCATCAATGGCCACATTGGCAGTCTTGTTTTACAGATTCCCTTGTCTAACCTGAAAAGCAAGCCTGTAAAGGTGTTAATTGAAGATGTGTTTATCATTGCGGAACCTGATATGGATTACGACGAAGAAAGCTTAAAGCGTCGTGATCAAGTTGAGAAACTCGAGAAACTACAGCTTTGGGAACTGAACAGCGAGCGAGCTGTTACTCGATCTGGTATCTCAGGAGCATCCTCTGAGGAAGAAACTGCAAAGCAGCAGAACTTCACTAGCTCACTTATCACTAAGATTATCGAAAACCTCCAAGTTACAATTCGGAACATCCACATTCGTTTTGAGGACCTTCAAGTTGGCATTGCTGTAGGTGCCACGCTTGGTGAACTGTCTGCCCTCTCTACCAATAAAGACTGGGAACCTGCATTTATCGCCAATGTTGACAGCATCACGCACAAGCTTGTTACCCTTGATTCACTTGCATTCTACATTGATCCCGAAGTAAATACAGAGTTTTCTACTGTCAAAAATAATGCAGCTGAGGAGTTCCTTAGCGAGTTTAAGGCCATGATTTTTGATAGTATTGGCTCTACTGATATTCTCCGCCCCATCAATGGACAGGGCTTTATTACTATGAATAAGAAGCCTGCTTCAGAGAATATTCCCCGAGTTAAAGCCGATTTGAAGTTTGAAGAGCTTTCAGTAAACCTTGACCGAGAGCAGTATGTCGATACACTCCGCTTGACAGAACGGTTTCAGAATTATTTCAATAACTTGAAGTTTAGGAAGCTCCGTCCTCGAGTGTCTGTAAGCGAGAATCCATTGGCTTGGCTTAAGTACGCAGCCCAAACAGTTCTAGATGGCGTGAAGGAGAAGAACAAGGTTTGGACTTGGGATGCTATGAAAAAACGCTTGGATGACCAGAAGCTCTACATCAAACTTTACAAGAAGTGGTACCACGAGGGTGGTTCACCTCAAGGACTTTCTCCTGACGAGAAGGAGATTTTTGAGTCCTTGCAGAACCATTACAATTACTCAGATTTGGCATTCTTCCGATCATTGGCGAAACAGGAACTTCTTAAAGAAAATGGAAGTCTTAAAGACTCTCGCCGACCACAACAGCAAACGTGGTCCGAATGGTTATGGGGATCCAAGCAGGCTCAACAGCAACAGGTCCCCGAAACGGCAACTGATGTTAGTGCCCCTTTGCAGATTACTGAAGAAGATCGATTGGAACTTCTGGATGTATTGGACGAGCCTACACTTAGTCAAGATGCAGCGAGCCAGGTTTTATTGGCTGTAGATTTCTCCCTCCGGTCTGCCGGTATTCGACTTAAAGCAGGCGACATATCATTAGCAAGCGCTGGATTTGAAGGCGTTTCTGCCAGCTTTATTAACAAACCATCATCGTTCTCCTTTGAGATGGGCCTTTCAAAGTTTTCAATGTCAGACTTAACCAACAACAACAAGTTTTCAGAGCTAATCAGGATTCAACAAACTGAGGATATTGAGCCAGGAGACTTTTTCTGGTTCTTCTTTGAGCACCATCCTCAGAATAAGATCGCTGACTCGAACTTGTTTGTGAAATCACAGAGTATTGTGATGGTCCACAACGCAAGACTTATGGATTGTGTGGTTCAATTTTTTGCCGTTCCCCCTGAACAAGATGAAACTGTAAATGCTATTATCAACGCAGCAAATAAAACTGTGGAAGAACTTAGAGAACAAACTCGCATTGGATTGGAGTATGCGCTTGAGAATCACAAAACTCTCAACTTGCAACTCGATATTAAGGCACCTACTATCATCATTCCCTTAGATCCCAACGATTCTGATTCTCCTGCTTTAGTTATGGATGTGGGGTCACTTGAGATGGCCAGTGATTTAGTTCCTCAAAATGTCCTCCAGGAAGTCAAATCTAAGCAAGCGTTGAAATATACCAAAGATGACTGGAAGCGTTTGGAGTCGCTGATGTATGACCGCTTTACCATCAAACTCCGTGATACGCAAATCCTTTTAGGTGAAAAAATCACTAGTTTGGAAGCAGTAAGGGGGAAAAATTCTTCCCAGTATCACTTTTTGGACAAGACCACGCTGCAGTTCTTACTTGAGATTAGCATTGTTCCTAACAATTCTAGCCTTACGAAGTGCAAACTCTCCATCAGCCTCCCATCTTTAAGGGCAACCCTTTCGGATATGCACTATAAACTCTTTATGCAGATCATTGCATCGGTTACATCGCCGAGCCCTTCTGATGACCAAAATAAATCAGTGTCACATGTGAAAGATGAAGATGAAGTTGAAAAGAAGGAAAGTTCTCATGTTACTGTTCCGAGAAACAATAGCACGATTACCCATTCAAACCCACAAAGGACCTTTGAGGTTAATTTTATCGTAAACAATGTCCAGTTCTTTGTTGTGAGTGGCTGGAATGCTAAGCCATTGGTCGACATGTGCTTACATGACTTCAGTGTTAAGTTCTGGACTTTAAGCAACTCTGCAAGCGAATCTATGGGTGTTGACGTTGTTATTCATGATCTTTTAATCAGTGAGCATGTTGTTACCGAAGGAACTACAGAGTTAAGAAAGATTGCCGAGTCAGGGGAATCACACCATAATAACTCTCAAGCCAAGACAAAGGGATTGTTTGACGTGAAATATCGCAAATCACTTTCTGGAGACATGTCTGTTGATGTCAATCTTGAAGCTATTCGTTTTAATGTCGACTCAGTCTCTGTACTTGAGATTTATGACTACGTTATGACTACTTTTACTGCCCCAAATGAGGTCCAGAATCAACCCCAATTGTCAAAAAGTACTTCAAATTCGGAACCTTCCACTGAAAGAAAGGTCCCTGAACTCCCACTTGGATCCCAGAAACAGACCGATGAGGAATCTGCTATTAATGTTACACTTAACATGAGCGGTGTCTCTGCAACTTTGATTGAGAACCTGAAAGTAGTGGCTAATGTTTCAATGGAGCGTACAACGCTAAATGTCAATCTTAAAGATGCAATGAAGGCTCAGATTATTCTTGGCGCCGTGACA
Source organism: Starmerella vitae (assembly GCA_030584925.1). Lineage (NCBI taxonomy): Eukaryota > Fungi > Ascomycota > Dipodascomycetes > Dipodascales > Trichomonascaceae > Starmerella > Starmerella vitae. Next base: position 296,746 of record JAJMCB010000002.1, on the reverse strand, counting down.
ATCCGTGATGAAGCAAACAATGATGTTTTAAGTATTGACAAAGGGAGTGACCTTGCTGATTTCCGTTATGAAACTCAACCACTGGTGAATGATGTACCTAGCGGGCCGTTTTTGGTATATCTTAGAATGGGAAGAGCCAAAATCTCTGTGCTTGAAGGACCCCTCACTGAAATTGCCAAGTTTTTGGGTAAACTGACAACCATGAAATCTACATATGATCAAGCACGCATGATGGCATTTAACCAACACATTCAAGTTGAGCCAAGTATGTTCTTATTTGACGTTGTTATTTCATCTCCAATTGTGTTGTGGCCTTGTGGTGATGATTGGATACAACTTAACCTGGGTGAAGTTTCCTTTAGCAATACTTTCACTGGCACTGTTAATACTCTTTCTGCTGGCATTAAAAACGCCCAAGTAACTTCACAAATTCATGGTATTCAGAAGGAGATTATCAAGAAAACCGAGCTGAACTTAAACCTTGTCCACACGCCTGAGGATGACAATAAGAGCCCATCGATATTCAATGTGAAAAGTGCATTAACACCAGTTCAAATTAGTGCATCTGAACATCAATATAAACTCATGATGATGTTTTTGGTTTCTTTGTCAAAAATTTCTCAAGCTGCAGCTACTGTCGGCTTAGGTGAGGAAGAAGTCGGAAAATTGAGACGTAAGCTTGCTAAGGACAAACAAATTGGAGAAAATAAGACTTCTTATTGGTGGGGTGAAAACTTCTCTTTGAGTATTGGTGGATCTGATAGTAATAGCCCTCAGGCTGATAATCGCAACAGCTTAGGTCTTATATTTGAAGCGCCCCTGTTTGAAATTACACTTGATATGAATGAAAAACCATTGTCAAAATTTAGTATCAATGATGTTGCGTTTGAAGTGCAAATAAGCCCCAAGACTGGAACTGAAGCTACTTTCCATATCAAGACTTTGATAGCTGATGACCTTGGTAACAGTGAAAAGAATAAATTCACTCAAATCATCCCTCCTGTTAAGCACGATGGCTACCAGCTCATGGGTCGTTTGAATCAAGAGCCTAACAAGCCATTATCTATCGAATGCTCCGTTGATAGTCCTCAGATGATCGTTGCCTTGGAGTATTTGCTTCGTATTAAGTCATTCTTTGAATATGGAATACTTGAAAACCCTGATGAAGCATCAGATGAAAGTGATGTGGAAAGTGAAGAGGAAAGTGTTGTTACTTATGACTCGTATCATACCAGTCCCATAAGTTTTAGTCGAAACAGCAGTACAACTGATCTTGAAAACAGTGGTAAGACGCGGCAAGATTTCCAGAGCCCTCAAATCTATATTGATATCGTTGATATGTACCTCACTATTCTCGCTGATGAAAGTGATGAACAGTCTGAGGCAATTGTCTTCAAAATTGAACAGTTCAAGTTTAACACCAATAGCCAGCCTACAATTGAGATTTCTAAAATTGGCATGTATTTGGTTCGAATGCAACTCTATCAATCATTTCAGCTGAGAATTTTAGATGACTTCGACATCATAGGTTGGGTTGATAATTCTGATTCGACCGATAACCTCAGATTATCGAATGTCAGAATTAAAATTGACCCACTTGTATTGCGAATTTCTATGCGAGAAATTGGCCTTATACTGGGGATTGCTAACAAGGCTTCTGCAATTTGGTCTAGTGAGTCTAGCGAGAGGGCCCCTAGTAAGACGAAGAAGGCTACTAACTTTTTCGCTGACGATCATCGAATTGCAAGGACTTCCAGACGGAACGAAATTGAATCTTCGTTGTATAGAGATTTCGATGATGGCATTGAAGTTACTCGTGTGCTTTCAGAACACTTAAACATTGAATGCGAGGGGTTTAGGCTTGTGTTGATCGATGCGATCCATCAACTTCCTCTGGTTGATTTTTGCATTAAAGCATTTAATTTTGAAGCTCGTAACTGGTCTGATAGTCTTGTTGCTGAGACAAAGGCAGAAGTATTTGCGAACATCCACAGTTTCACCAAATCTGCGTGGGAGCCACTCATTGACTCTGTTGAAGTTGGTGTCAATATTGACGGTGAGAGTGTTACAGTTTCAACTGAAAATATTGCCAATATTGAAGTTACTTCTGAGTCTCTCGGCCTAATTCAAGACATTCAATCCTATTTTACTGAAGTACAGAAGCCCAATGCTCTTATTTCTGCCTGTGAGGAAGGATCACCATATCGTATTAGGAATGAGACTGGAATGAATATAACCATTTGGGCCGATTCGAAGGATGCTACAAACCACAAGCGTCAAAAGATTGTTAATAATGAGGAGGTTAAGTGGGTGTTTCACGATTGGCGTGTTCTAAGAGAGAACTTAAATGCCATAGATCAGGGTTCAAGCATTGGAATTGAGTTTGAAGATAATTCCTATCAACCAATCCGAAATGTTACAGTGAATAAAATTGGTGAACAGATTTGTATCGTTGAGCATAACGGTGTTAAAGAAAGAGTAGCTGTTGATGTTTGGGTCAAGAGCCATCTCAAATATATCAGCATTAGGTCAACTTATTTGGTGAGAAACCACACGGACTCTTCGCTGGAAGTTAAGGCTGGTGACAATGATAAACTCATTTACCTACTCCCCCATACATCTCGACCTATCCCATTGGAGCTTGTCAATTCGAACATTTCATTCCGTAAAGATGGTGATGAAGAATGGTCGAAGCCAGTCTACTGGGGTGATCTAACCGACAAATCTTCTGAAATTGTTAAGTGCCGGGATGATTTCATGCTCTCACTACTCCCAGAGATACCTGATGTCCCGTTAAGCAAGGTTTACCCTTATTTGACTGCCAATATCAATGCGCCATTCTCAATCATTAACAATTTACCACGCGATGTCGTATTGCGACTTTACTGTCGAACGACTCGCAAAGAGTCGCAGCTTCCCCTTGACAAAGGTGGCCGGGCTATGATTTATGATTTCAGTGATGATTCTCTATTGTTATTGAGAGTTGATATTGATGAGTATAAGTGTGATAAATTTGCGGTTATTAACACTGGTAAACGCTATAGTCGTGAATTCCATATTGAAGACAGACTGGAAGTGTCAAAGAGCGGCCAAAACCTGAACTTAAAACTTGAATATGTGGATTTGCCGAATGGAAGAGGTCGTAAAATTGTGGTTTATTCGCCGTATGTTATTATGAACCAAACAGAGCATGATCTGACTATTTCAAGTTACACTAACCGTTTGGTTTGTTCCCCTAATTCTTCTTCTATGTGGTCCTTTAGCCATGAGCATTCGCATGGCCCCGAGAAAGTTTCTTTATCATGCAGAGATGGTAGTAAAAGCCAAGCAGTTCCTTTGGATACAAGTGGAACGGCTGCTGAAGTTAAAATTCCTTCGAAGGATCGCAAAATGGAATATCATTGCGGTGTAGCCATCTCGCCAGGAAATGGTCGGTACGTCAACTCAAAAATCGTAAATGTTACACCAAGGTTCATTATTTGCAATAACATGGACAGGCCCATCTCTATTCAAGAGCCCGGTGGTACTCGTGAAATTAGGATTTCCCCTCATAAGCAGGCACCGGTGGGATTTATGAGAGTGATGGCTAACAAAGAGATGTGTGTGCGATTTGATGATAGTGATGCTGCTACTTATAGTAGTAGCTTTGCCATGGATAACGTTGGTTCAGTTCATGTTCGCTTAACTGAATCAGGTAAGCCCACAATTCTAGCCAAGGTTGAAGTCATCCTTGAAGGTGCCACGCTGTTTGTTAACATTTCTAAGTCTCAGTCGTGGCCATTTTCTATCAGAAACTTCACAGATCAAGAGTTTGTGTTTTACCAATCTGATCCTTACACTGACGAAGATGGGTATACTGATAAAGGAGATGTTTTTAACCCAATTACCTACAGGTTGCCAGCTCGAAGCGCAATGCCTTACTCATGGGACTTGCCTGCTGCTCTCATCAGGAATATTATACTAGAAGCTGCTCCGGAAGTTAAACCGCCTACTCCTTCTCGACCCAAGCGATCTTTAGACCCTCCACGGATGCCACCACGTCCCAGTGCAGCATCCAGCTCCGCAGCATCTATACTCTCTCGCGATACAATTCGTCATGAAGAAATCAATCAATCCAATTCTACCCTACCTCGCTCCAGGGTAATCAAACGCAGGAAAATTCAGATAGCTGAAATTGGTGAGCTTCCTCCTGCTAATTTTGGAAATGGACTTTTAGTTGATCTCAGTGTGATATCTGATGGTCCACAGCTTGCACTCATCATTTCACCGTATAATCCAGAGTCCAGTCACTACGATGCTCGTACCAATACTGTTAAAGCAGAAGCAATTGATGAGCTTGAAGCTGTCGAGTCAGCAACTGGGAAAACTTTTAAACTAAATTTGCGCACCATTGGTATCTCTTGCATAACTCCTGATTCTAAGGAATTATTCTACGTCACTTTACACAACTTTAAAGTTGCTTGCAGTCTAAGCGAAGCCATGCAAAGCCTCTCCCTTCAGATTCAATGGATTCAGATTGATAACAGTCTGTCGACGTCTACAGATTTCCCAGTGGTTTTATATCCCACTGTACTGCCTAAGGAAGCCGCCGAGTTAGCTGCCCATCCTTGCTTTAGTGCTTCAATTACCAAAATGAATGACGAGAGTCTAGGTGTTACCTACATTAAGCATGCTACTGTTCTTCTTCAGGAAATGTCGATTGAAGTAGATGAAGATTTCTTATTGGGTATTGTAAACTTGATAATTGCTGTGGCAAACAAGAACAATGCTGTTGGTTCGCACATGCACACCTATATTCCTATCTTAGACGACGATACGGTATTGGGTGAGGACAAGCTGGAAATTCCTAAGCCAAGTATTGATGCTACCCCTGATATCTACTTTGAGCAACTTCATTTGCAACCTGTTCAAATCAATCTTTCGTTTGTTCGTACGGGGTCTCTTAGCTCGGCAGAGGTGTTTAAGGATAGTGAAGCTGCTGGTTATCTAGCATTTGTGATTGATGCACTAACATTAACCATTGGAAACATCAACGTTGCCCCTCTACGATTCAATGCTCTATTAGTTGACAATGTCAGGACCCACGCTAGAAACCTGATGGCAATGATTCAGGTCCATTATCAGCAAGAGTTCATTTATCAGCTTCATAAAATTTTGGGCAGCGCTGACGTCATTGGAAACCCGGTGGGTCTATTCAATAACATCAGCTCTGGTGTTATGGACTTATTCTATGAACCATACCTGGGCTACACTTTACATGACCGGCCTTCTGAATTTGGAGTTGGGCTCGCCAAAGGTGGTTTGAGTTTTATGAAAAAATCAGTTTTCGGCATCAGCGACTCGATTTCGAGGATGACTGGGTCTTTATCAAAGGGTCTTTCAGCTATGACCCTTGATAGCCGATATCAAGTGCAAAAGCGTGCTCGTAGGTCTCGTAATCGCCCTAAACATGCAGTATATGGGCTTAAATACGGTGTTGAGTCATTTTATGATTCATTCTCATCTGGAGTTATGGGCCTGGCCGAGCAGCCTATGCAAGGTGCTCTCACAGATGGAAGTGCGGGTTTCTTCCGTGGCTTGGGAGTGGGTTTATTAGGACTTCCTACCAAAACAGCTATTGGATTACTAGATTTTGCTTCCAATGTCACTGAAGGTATTAAGAACACAACTACTGCCTTTGATACGCATGCTATTACTCGAGTACGCTTACCACGAGTGATATCTGTCGATGGGGTAATCAAGCCTTACAATGCACGCGAAAGTGTTGGCCAAATGCTATTACACTCAGTTCGTGATGGCCGTTACGCTAAAGACCACTATCTGGCACACACAAATATCACCAAAAACAAGGTGGTTATTGTGAGTATGGAACGAGTCTTGGTTGTTTCCATTAATGAGAGTGAACTAGAATGGTCTGTGAACTATAGCCAGATTGACTCAATTGCTGTTGAAAAAACAGGAATTTCCATTACACTTCGTGGTGGAGCCAGGGGTCCATTTATTCCTCTTGAAGACGAGCCTGCCCGCCAATATGTTTACAAGAACATGGCACAAGGTGTTAGCGAATTTCATCGAAAAAGAATAGCCTTTTCGCCTAACTGAATCATCTAATTAAATTAATTATTGGTTTTATTAAATTTTCACTTCTCCTAGTCTTCTCTTTTCAAAGTTAGTGAAGTAATCATTAGCAGGCTCCTGCTTGTATCCCTGTACTGTTACCATCTGGGCCCCAATGTACCCATCTTTGACCCTTAGTGCAAGCAGTGGTTCGCCATTTTGGGTAAATCCTTTGGTTAAAGGTGCATCTTTGTTCTCTACATGATCAACAACAGCAAAATCGGTAAGGTTAACGCGCACCTCAGGTGGACCACGGTTCTTTTTTCGATTCACTAATTGCTCAAAAAATAGCTTTCCAAGTGCTCGACCCATAGCATCATTGGTAGAGAAATCTAAATTAAAATCTATTCTTGACATGCTTGGCTTTAAGATAGGAGCTAAAGAGCTGGAAAACTGCGGTTTCAATTCAGAAGGGTTAGATAAATCAGCAGAAGATATCACTTCGACTAAACCTTTGGCTCCAATTTCTCCTAGTCTGTCCATCAAAGAAGATGTGGTCTCCCTCGGCTTTAATTTAGCTGGTTGTGACTGCCATAAGAGTTTCCCGTGATCAAACTTGGTTGGGTGTAGAGTTTGCACTGAGACTCCTGAGTAGGTTTTTTGGTCAATTATGCTCCATTGTAACGGAGCAGCTCCCCTGTATTGAGGCAGTAGACTAGGATGGACATTTAAACCTCCATAGGTGAGTTTAGACAGATATGATGAGGGTATTAGCCTTCCATAGGACACGGCTACTGCTAAATTAGAAATAGATTCTAAATCGTTAAATTCGGTATCAGCGTCAATTTCATACCAATTGATACTGTTTAATTTAGCGAACTCGACAATTGGAGGTATGACGATATTTTTCATACCACGACCACTAACTTTGAGCTTTCGAGTGATCAAACTGACACTATTAATCAATTCCGGCTTATTGCGTTGCAAATTAAGAACATGCTTGAATGATGCCAAAGAGAATAAGTCACTTCCAAAAAAAGCTATTTTGTACATGGTTAGGGCTGGTGACCAATATCGTGCTATAAAGTGATAAATTTCACTTTAAATGATCAGTTTACGTATGCTAACGCTAAGAATTTAAAAATGCTAAAAATAATATGTATACTTTGACATTATTGTTATAAACGCCAAGTGTTAATTATTTAAATGCAACCCTATTTACTAACTAAACGCGGACATATGTGGCAAGTCGCGTGCCTTGTGTCCTGTTTCGCAGTTACTCTGGGATGTGGAACTATGTATGCATACAGTGCATATGCACCACAACTCTCTGATAGGCTGGGTCTTAGTGCGAGTACCATTAGTTCAATCGGTATGATCGGCAACTTTTCGATGTCACTTTCTGGACCGATAGCTGGTATGATAGTAGACACAAAAGGATTTTTGTTCCCGGTATTGTGTAGTATTGTGTGTACATTTTCCGGTTACGCGACTGTATTAACTGCATATGAAAAGTCAATAGGAAACGTGTGGCTTTTGGCTCTGGCATTGTTTCTTATAGGTATTGGTGCAACCTGCGCGTTTTCTGCCTCGGTAAAGTGTGCAGCGGTTAACTTTCCTCATATAAGAGGTACAGCAACCGCATTAACTATGTCTGGCTATGGCCTTTCTGCATTCCTAATGTCGATGATCTCACGCCTGACTCAAAATTCGACCAAGAATACTGGAGGTGGAGCTGGGCACATGCTGAGTGTATTGGCAACAGTTCCTACGATCTTAATGTGTGTATTTGGCCCAATTGTGATCAAAAGTCAGCCAAAATCAAGTTCTAGATCTGCTCCTGAGGAATACGGACTCGATGCTCTGCCTTCAGATTTGTTAATTGAGAGGATCAATGAACGTACACGGTCAGAACGTGAAGTTTATGGTTTCTCGTTGCTAAAAACACCCATGTTCTGGTATTACTTCATCATTCTCGGTATAATGGCCGGTATGGGTCAGGCGTACATATACACATGTGGATACATGGTTAAAGCCCTCTTAGCCGATAAATTTTCGCAAGTTGATGCACCACAAGGAATAGATCAGAGTATATTGGCCCCATTACAGGCACAGCAAGTTGCAATTATTTCCCTGGCTAACTGTATGGGACGAATTTTCAGCGGCACAATTTCAGATGGTTTCAAAAATAAACTACGAGTATCAAGACTTTACTCACTCTGCCTAGCTCTAATTATATGTTTTTTTGCTATGATTACAGCTCGCAATACAAAAAGTGTGGAACGCCTATGGATTCCATCGATGCTTTCTGGATGGTTTTACGGAGCTATTTTTGGTGCCTTCCCTGGTATAATCAGCGATACGTTTGGTGTGAAAAGACTCAGCTCCAACTGGGGTTTAGTAGCACTAGCACCAATTCCATTCTCCACTTGGCTTGCTATCAGAATTAGCAGGATATATGATTCCAATACCACTTCAGGGTTCTGTGCAGGACCAGCTTGCTACAATGGCGCTTACCGCATGCACATCGGTCTGGTATGCGTAGTTTTGCTGGTCCTCATTCAAGCATTACGGGTTGAACATGGTCAATCAAAGCCCAAATAATAACATTCTACAAAAAAATTGCATACCGTAAGATCACAAATATTTTCTCTAAATATATTCAAAACAAACTACCCCCCTCAGTTTGCTTTGCTTGCTTCCTTGCTTCCTTGCTTCCTTGCTTTAAATGTGGGGTAGATGCAGAATTTAGAAGCTGCATATACTGTAGACGAGATATTGCTAGTGTAAGCAAGCAAGGCAACTTATATAAAGCAGACAGATTAACAGTTTATTTGACAAATTAACATGTCTGACTTGGTAACACTTGCAACTTGTAATCTTAATCAATGGGCTCTTGATTTCGAAGGAAACCGCGATCGAATTGTCCAAAGTATCAAAGTTGCCAAAAAAGCCGGTGCTCGTTTCCGTACGGGTCCTGAACTTGAGGTATGTGGATATGGCTGCCTTGACCATTTTTTGGAATCTGATACCTTTTTGCACTGTTGGCAAATGCTTGCTGATATGCTGCGAAACAAGGAATGTCATGGACTAGTGAATGACGTTGGAATGCCTGTTCTACACAAAGGAATCAGGTACAACTGCCGTGTCCTCTTTGTTGATGGCAAGATCCTGATGATCAGACCTAAGGTGTGGCTTGCTAATGATGGAAATTACCGTGAAATGCGTTACTTTATCCCTTGGCCCACTATGAAGATTGATGAGCTTCGTTTGCCTGAGTTCATTCGTCAAATCACGGGTCAGGAAACTGTTCCGTTTGGTGATTGTATTTTAACTGCCGGTCGTCTTCGGCTTGGATTCGAAACTTGCGAGGAAATGTTTACTCCGCAGAGTCCCCATATCCAACAAGCTCTTGACGGTGTTGAGATCTTCACAAACTCTTCTGGAAGTCACCACGAGTTACGGAAGCTGAATACTCGTTTGAGTCTTATTATTGAAGCTACTAGAAAGTGTGGTGGTGTTTATCTTTACGCAAACCAGCGTGGTTGTGACGGTGATCGGTTGTACTACGATGGTTCGGCTATGATCGTTGTTAATGGCGAGGTTGTGGCTCAAGCCAGTCAATTTTCGCTAGATGAGGTTGAGGTTATTACTGCCACTGTGAACCTTATGGATGTTCGCAACTACCGTAGTGCTGTATCTTTTGGTATGCAGTCACTTAAAGCTCTCGACTACCCCGAGGTTCACACTGAGTTTACTCTTGGACACTCAGGTCTTGGAACTTCTGCTGAGAGGCAGGCAGTTGAGGACTACGATGAGACTGATAAGTTTGTTGACTATATTTCCAAACTACCTCGGGCAGCATTGCCTCTTAAGGAGGTTAAAATCTACTCTATTGAGGAAGAAATCGCTCTAGGACCGGCATGTTGGTTATGGGACTACCTTAGACGCTCGCATACTGCTGGTTACTTTGTGCCATTGAGTGGGGGAATCGATAGTTGTTCAACTGCTGTTATTGTGTTCTCAATGTGTCGTCTTGTCGTCCATGCCTGCCAAGCAGGAAACGAAGAAGTACTGAAGGATGCTCGTCGTGTTGCTAACAAGCCTGATGACTGGGTCCCCTCAAGCCCTCAGGAATTCTGCAATATTGTTTTCAGTAGTTGTTATATGGGAACGACTAACTCGTCAAGTGAGACTCGTGAACGTGCTAAAGCTCTTGCTCTGGCCATTGGGTCTAACCACTACGATGTTAACATTGATGCTATTGTGGCCTCGTTTGTTACGTTGATTTCTGCAATTCTTGGTAAAACGCCTAAGTTCAAAGTTTATGGTGGTGAGCCTCGTGAGAACATTGCTCTGCAGAATATCCAGGCTCGTTTGCGTATGGTGTTAGCCTACACTATGGCACTCCTCATTCCGTGGGTGAGAGGCATTGCTGGAGGTTTACTTGTTCTAGGAAGCAGCAACGTAGATGAGTGTCTTCGTGGCTACTTCACGAAGTATGATAACTCTTCTGCCGATGTTAACCCAATTGGTGGTATCTCTAAGGGTGACCTTACACTATTCATCAAATGGGCTACAAATGCTTTTGATTTGCCAATTCTTGAAAGTTTTGTTACGGCTACTCCTACTGCTGAGCTTGAGCCAACTACCAAGGATTACGTGCAAAGTGATGAGTCTGATATGGGCCTCACTTATCATGACTTAGGAGTCTTTGGTCGCTTGCGTAAGGTTAACAAGCTTGGTCCTTATTCAATGTTTATGAAACTGAAGAATGACTGGATTGACCATATGGCATTGAGCGAAATTGCAACTCGTGTGAAGAGGTTCTACTATTATTATGCGATTAACCGTCACAAAATGACAACTCTAACCCCTTCTTACCACGCTGAGGCTTACTCTCCGGATGACAACCGTTTCGACTTGCGTCCATTCCTGATTCGTCCCACTCCATGTGCCTTCCAACTTATTGACAAGTTCGTTGAAAGACACGAGAAATGCGAATGAAATAAATTATATAAAATAAACGACGTTATTCCAGGCGAAACTGGCCAAATTTTGGTACAAACTTACGAGAAATGAGACTCCTTTCATAAAAATCATTTACAGCAGACGCAGCTCGCATTGGCGTGTCTTCTTGAATGTAGTGGCCGGACTCATTGACTACAACCATTTGAAACTTTCCCTGCATCTGGGCTCTCGTCAGGTCAGTATCGAGTTTACGAACACCAGAGAGGATCAGAAGTCTAGCACATGGGGCGTTTATAAACATTTTGTCAAGTTCTTGAAACCACGAGTCCCAGTTACTTGAAGTTCGTTTGAGATCCAACTTCCAGGTGTACTTTCCGTCATCGCGTTTCACAAGCAATGGGGGTACAGAAATCCGGGCAGAGGCCTTGTTTCGGAGCTGCTTTCCTTGATAAAGATGCCAATTGATGGCATCATCAAGAGTGTCGAACGACTCGGGCCACAGTGATAAAAGTGAACGCATTGAAGCAAGCGATTCAGTTGCGTAACCTTCAACAGCATCAATAACAACTAAACCACGAAGATTTAAATTGTTAGGAAAGTTTGCAAACTTAGAAACGACTGAGCCTCCCATTGAATGGCCTACAAGGATAAGCGGAGGGCTGTCTGCACGGCCACTGAGAAGAACTGCAATAACAGCGTACAAATCTTCGCATAAAGTGATTAAATCCAAGTCAGTAATCTCTTGAGGCCTGCCTCCGGGATTAGTGGATTCGGTTTTGCCGTGATGGCGGATGTCATAGGTAATGGCACCTAGTTTTGGATTGAGGGAAAAGATGCTTTCAAGAAAAAGGGCAAATGTGGCAGCTGAACTACCTACACCGTGCTGGCAGATAATATATCCTTCGTTGTCGATGTCATGTTTAACATATGTATTAAACTTGAAGCCATTCGCCTCCACTACAGTCTGGTTGAACACGTCCATAGGGTATGAATGACTGGGGTGTCCAGGTTATGTGTTTACACAAGTGTGGTTTAAGGGACACTTTAGGGTGTTTATGAAACATTGGGTGCTTTGCTATCCCACCAACATGAAATATAAAAATAACTTTTTAAGCAACTCATTGTTAAATTTTTCTTAAAAGAATTTTATTTTTATGCCTAAAAAAACGATGGCCTGCGCTTGCCTGTATTTACCTGATAAAGACTTATTACTAGATTAAAGGGTATGAGATCTACGGAAATTAGTGTGCATGCATCGATATCTAATATATAATTATCTCATTTAAACCGATAAAATGTTCAGAAATTACTATATCACATTATTATCAGTCGGTGTGCCATGTCCCCCTTATCTATTATCCCCAATAGCACTTATAATCAGCTTTTTTATACACTCAAATGGACTTATTTTCCATATTATCAGGTATCTATAAAATATTTTTAACAATGGTAATCTAAATACTTATTTTATAACTTATTTTTGAATTGGTCTTCAGTAACACCTTTGCCCATGGCAGCAGTTGAGCTCACACCTCCTGTGAGTGTTTTTAAAATATCATCAATGTATTCTGCACCAGACCATTGCTGATGCTTCACCACATCAACACCTAGCTCAATCTCTTTACTCTGGATCTCTCCACCATAAGCCTGCATACCACGCTCAGAGTAGCCCTTAGCAAATGATGCACTAGCCAATGCATTAGTATGCAAGCCTGCAAGAGTAATAAACTGCCAGACGTATCCAAGTTTTCCCAAACGCTCAATGTATGTACGTTGGTCTTCTAGTGACATAGCAGTGGTCCAGTTGAAGGATGGAGACAGGTTGTAAGCAAGCCACTGTTCGGGGAAAGCAGCACGAACTCCCTCAGCAAACTCTTTAGCTTGTTCATAGTCAGGGAGCTTAGACTCCATCCAAATAAGATCAGCGTATGGTGCATAAGCGCGGCCTCGGTTGACAGCACATTGTGTGCCTCCCTGGTAGCGGTAGTATCCCTCACGCACCCGAGGTTTCTCCCAGTCAAAATAGATTTCCTGGCCGTTAAGGATCTCTCTGGCGAATGCGCGGGCTTCAGAGTTAGATACATTTGAAAGAGGAGACAACTTGGTGAGGACCTTTTTAATAAGGGCATCCTTGTTGCTGAATGGTCCAGCTTGGATCTTATCAATAACTGCCTCATGGAAAAGCTTCAAGTTTGCTTCCTTGATCCACTCCGCCTCAATGTTGGCAAGTGCATCACCAGATACACCGCTGCTCTCAGCCTTACGCATTACATCCACAAGTGGAGAAATTTTGGGATTGGTACTGCCCACAATAAAATAGTGGTCCCGATAGTCAATGGTGGAAGTAATCAGTGTTGCTGCCTCGGAGTCGGTTCGAGCAACACACAACAGATTGGTACCAAACGTATCAGCAGCAGCGCGGATTGTCACCAAACGGTTAATATGCTCCTGTATCGGAACAAGCACTTTACCGGCCATGTGACCACACTTTTTGGTACCTGGAGCTTGGTCTTCTATGTGTATTCCTGCTGCTCCACGCTCGATGAACATCTTGGTTAGCTTGAATGTGGCAGTCAAACCACCATGTCCGGTATCAGCATCAGCAACAATTGGTCGGAGATAGTCAATTTTAGCCATTTTCTCGCGTTCACTGATAGGTTTAGACAATCTAGCATTTCTCTGTTTGCGATCATGGAAGAGCTGGGCGAACCAGAGGTGTTCCACCTTGTTTGGCACAGTATCCATTGGATAGTCAGCAAGATCAGGAGAAGGTTCATTAGACGTAGATGCAGTTGAGGAAGACTGCCATCCAGAAACATACACAGTGTCGAGATACTTTGCCATTTGAGTAACCTGAACGGGATCGAGTGCACCATAAGTAAAGCTTACTGTTTTAGTAGCAGCGCGCTTTTCGAGGATTTTGTAAAGCTTATCAGCTTGTTCACTTGAAGGGTAGTGAATGGGTAAAGTACCACGTTTGGAAACGATCTGCTCAGCAGAGTATGCACGCTTAGTTTTTTTCCACCGAGGCTGTGACCACCACTGCTTCACTTGATTTACTTCGTTTTGGAATTGCTCTTCTTCTTCACGAATGGAACTCATATTTGTTAATGTTAAAAAAGACTGAAGCGATTCAGTCGCATTTATATACTTTATAGGGCATTAATTATGATTCTGAATCGCGCTTACCCTAAAGTATATTTCAGGAAACATATCCGATGTCCGGCCTTATGGAGTAGACAATATTGTTACATTAATTTTGTATATATAGGCTTAAATCAAACATATCTTATATGTATTAGTTTTAAAACCAGTTTATACATTTGTACCTGTCTAATTTCTGCATTATAATCTGTAAAAGCAGAAGTCCTAATAAGGTTAATTGGGCAAGGTAAATTTGGAACCCCCACATTCACCCGCCCCGTCGGAGACTTTATCGGTCGAACTCACACCCTACATGAGTCACGCCCATTTTGATTCATAGCGGTTATGATTTATAGCTATAGACAATGAATTCAGTGATAAAAAACAAGCACAGATAATACAAACTACTATCAAGGTACCGCTAACTGTAAACTACGACCTGATGCCATTTCACGTATTCATCAGTCCCACCTCAATTGCATAAACTTTATGCCATAATCATCAAAATTAACATCGAACAGCTCAGCGAGTTTAGTCCATAAGCAAATTCAGTAACGCTTGGACGAGAAAAATTGCAATATGGCGTATCAGAAATCACGTGTGATTATATATCACTTGTTTCCGCTCCCCTGGGCAAAAAACAAAATCTCAAAAGTTAAAGATTGGGATCTTACGCGGCTAAGTCTAGTCCGCAAATGGAGCAATCTCAGCCATCCAGCTTGACGTTTGAACCTAATCCTTTTGAACAGTCATTTGCTTCGAAAGCACGCGAGGGTTCCGATAACAAGGAGAATGGCTCTACATTGAAAAACTCAGCTAAGTTACTTAAAACTGAATTAGGTGATAGTGATTATAACCATTCAGGTACTCAATTCACTGGCGATGACCCTAACAGTGGCCATCGTAGGGAAGCTCCCGGGATCGGCAACGTGTTGACTCCTTTGCCGCTTAGTGCAGGAGGTTCAGCTGGTATATATCCCAATGGAATGAATCTCTTAGGTGTAACCAGTCCTATGCATTGGATTGGGCCTCGAAGTGATCAGTTCACACCTTCAGGACTAGAAAGCATAATGCAGCAACCTCACCAGCATCATCAGCACCAACAGCAGCAAATGTATCGTGCTAATGGTATCCCTCGGCAGGTACCAGGCTCTAATTTGCCACTTGAAAGCCCAGGTATACTTATGTCGATGCCAATTCAATCCGGAATGATTCCAACGATGCCTCCTGTTGTTTCCCCACTTCCCATTTCACAGCAGCAGTATGTTGCACAAAGTCTACCCCACAGCATTGCACCCAATATCCCCCCAGTCAATAAGGACTCCATTCATTCAGACGCAAATTCACTTCAGGTTAGCGATCCTTTAGATCATAAGAAAGCCAGTCAAAACCCACCATTGAAAAGGCAAATTGAGCAAAACGAAAAAGCAACCCCAGACAGAAAAGATGATTCTGACGAATCCGTGGCTAAGTGTCGTAAGGTATTAGACGAGCAGAGAGAACAGTTTGAAGAAGAGAAACGAAAGCAGAGTTTGGAAAGGAATCGGAAAGCGGCTGTGAGATGCAGGCAGCGAAAGAAAATCTATGTGGATGAACTAAAGCAAAAAGTTGACGCATTCTCGCGTTTAAACAACGACCTCCAGCGTAAAGTCATTACCTTAGAGCACGATCTTAAGCAGCTCCAACAATTCGTAGTAGGGGTACATGATCTGCGTGCACTACCTCCTAATATAGCGGGAATTGTCAATTTCAATCCCAATAACATACAAGGGCAACAACAACAGTCAGAATCAGCTGTTGTTGCGAATGCTCCAATGCAGCAGCAGCAACCTCTAAAGGGTGAGAAGCAAGAAATAATTGACTCCACGATACATTTAGACGCTCCTTATGAGGGCTACAATATGCAACAGATACCTTCTTAATTTATTTATAACGTTTATTTAGCATATTGTTGGACATATTGAGATTGTGGTTAGGTGCATGTGGAGTGATGAAACCGCAGAGGATATCAATGAGCGTATCAATTACAACATACCACGAGAGTATGTACGACGTATGAATCGATATGATACTCCTCTGTATTTCATACCCATTAAAACCTCAATAATGCTTGCTGACGAGTTGTTTGGACCCGCAAACTGGGAAACTAAGATTAAGTGGGAAAAATCCACATTTGAGGAGTCTACAGACGACTCAGGCACAAAAGTATACACATGCTCAGTTATGATGTGCATGAGAATAACTCTGATCAGTGGAGCATATCGGGAGGAGCTTGGATTAGCCGAAGCCACCAGCGAAGTCAAACTCGAGGCTCAAAGACAAGCGCTATCCAAGGCAGAAATGGTGGCATTGAAGAGAACTTTAAAGCAATTTGGGAATGCCCTTGGAAATGGTCTAAATCAAAAAGCACTAATAGATTTCTACGAATCACAGAACTACATATAAAATATCCCTTCTTTGAACCCTCGCTAATTTGTCATGCGGATCAAAGGTATAGTCTTCGACATGGATGGCACTTTGTGCTTGCCTCAAACTTATATGTTTAAAGAAATGCGCAATGCATTAGGTATCACAAAAGCCACCGATATACTTGACCACGTCCATTCATTACCTCCTGTTGAGCAAGAGGAGGCACAAGAAAAGCTTAGGATCATCGAACGTAAAGCGATGGTGTCAATGACTCCTCAGCCAGGTTTAAACGAAATCATGGATTACATTGTTAGTAAAAAGTTAAGGACCACAATTCTCACTCGCAACTTTCCTATCCCTGTGGAACATCTTCGGAAAAACTTCTTGAAAGACTACCCAATGAGTCCTATAATTACTAGAGAATTCAAACCTCCTAAACCGGCTCCAGATGGTTTGCTTTTAATCGCTAAAACCTGGGGCCTTGATCCTAAAGAACTGATTATGGTGGGCGATTCTGAGGATGACATTAAGGCTGGGTTCCGGGCCGGTGCCAAAACCGCACTATTGAGAAACAGTGTCAACGGCCATCTAGCTGAATTACAAGAAACAGATATTGTAATTGACACGCTTCCACAATTAATTCAGTACATAAACTAGTCCTATTTCAATAAAAGAGTTGCTAAAGTCTGATACCTTATTCCTTTGTAAGGAGCTACTTCACCATGTTTCAATTGCTCATGTGTAATATTTACCGATTTTATCGATATGTGAGACGGAATAGACCCAAGATATCCATATTTTATCTCAACAAAAGTTGGGTTTACTACGCTTCCATTTGAATCATAAGCAACTGCTTTCAATGCAGCCATCCAGCCTGTGGGAACCTCTGAGGACATTCGCCATTCACATCTCGAGGGCGTAGCGCTGTTGAAATCACCAGCTGTACTACTTAGCTCTTTCACAGTTCGCACATTCGGTGGAAATACAATAACAGCCACAAGATTTGTAACCTCTTTGACCTTTAAGTCGATAGCAGTAGTAATCTTAAGCTCAAAATTAGAGGCCTCCTTCCTCAATTCACCAGTAACTAAGGAATTGGCCAATTTTATTGTGGAATTGTACGATGCGACGGTGCTGATTCCATCGGCGGGGACAAACGATAATGTTCTTCCTTCCGAACCGACGAACTTCGTGGCATCTATCCCACGGTGCAAACCGGTGGTAGCTGCGAAGTTATTAGGAACGTTTTCCAGATTAAGCGTAACAAATGGGAAATTGTTGAGCTTTGAGTTTAATTTGATGTTCCCTGAAATTTTTACCCGAATTCCACCCCGTCTGGTAAGCTGCAATAATTGTACATTCTCAATGAAATCTAAAAACATTTCTTCTCTGGCGTGTTTCACCTTAGCCTGACGCCAGGGTACTTCCCATGGGGTAACCTCATCAGGAATCCGATTGGACTCCAACAAATTACTGCCCATTGACCGTTTTGCTGCTGCTGCACCTACAGCGGATTGCTTATTACCCCCTGTCGCCATTCCTGAAGCTGTATTAATCAAAGAAGTAATAAAGTCTGTTTTGGGAAGTAGTTGTCGTATGATGCTGGGCTCAGTGATTCGTGGGAAACCTGAAGAAAGCATTTCGCTCAGAATTAGAACCAACGTAGCTCGGTTATCAGACACTGTCTTGGAAGATAGCGGAACCTCAAAGTAAGACTCTGAAGACTCAATAAACTTCGTAATAATCTCCTCTATTCCCAAAGGTGAATATTTAGAATCATAAGGTGCAAATATGCTTAAGTTCTTGTACTTTTTGATATAAAGAGCTTGCAAGGGAGATAGTTGAACGGCACGCGATTGCTCGCTCGGATCCTCAGTAATATAATCAGGAAATGTTGTTGTTAATGGGGAATGTACACCATTTACACTGTATGCAAGTAGACTAGTACCTTCTCTCGAATGGATATACACACCATCTATAACTGACATATCAGTAAAGGTCCCGTACCCAGACTTACACGATCAGATCATAAGGCAGATAGAGATCAACAGTAAAAATCAATCAACGGAATAATACATAAAAAAATACTTACGAGTTATTAATTTTTCGTTTTTTGCGCTCATCATCTTTTGTAACAGCAGCAATGAGTGTTTGGCATCTTCTTGATAACTCGACAGGCGTCCGGCTTAAAAAGAACCAGTCGAACCGGAACATTGGGCTCTCACGAATAGCTTCACGGATCTGTTCATAGAGCATAGGTGTATCCAACCCAAACCTATACATCTGAATGACCAAGAATCGGTCTTCTTCCTCAGAAAACAGACGCTTTCCGGTACCCTGGGGCACATCAAGCCTTAATTGCTGCATCGGGGCATCAGCGCCCTCAACGAGCGTCTTAAGCAGCTCATTTTGGTGAATTACTCGAGCCTGTTTTTCCTCACCAGCAGATATCTGAGTCATGTATCGTTCATAAAGATCAATTTCCTTATACCGTCTCCAAAACGCGTCAAAATACGTTCTTATCTCAACTTCAGTTTTACCAGGACCAAAGTTGGCCACAACATCATCAATTGCATCACGGCCAAATGCAGCTAAAAGGCCCACGAAATGAATAAATTCTCTGCGGTTCCAATTGCTGAATCCCTGACGACTAAGAACGCGCTTTTCGTCCTGTTCAGCTACAGACAACGGCTTAGCGTGATCCATCTCCCATTTTTCAAGCTGGATATCCAATTCATCACCTTCAGGCTGGTATCCTATATTCTTACGGTGGTAAGAGAGCTCTTGTGCCTGCAACTCGTATAATCTCTGAGGCCAGAATTGGAAATCTTGAAGGTGTATTTGCTTCGGACCTCTAGGTCCACGGGTTCCAGTTGAGTTAGTACCATCATCGGTGCTTCCATCTCCACGTTGAGGACGGAAGAACTTAATCAGCTCCTCAGAACGAGTCTGTCCACCACGCTTTCCCAAAGATGAAACACTAGGCATAATCATTTTGCGCTGAGGCTTACGCTTATAATCTTGGCCGTTCCATTCATAGGTCTCTGAACCCCCGTCAAACTTCTGAAGCTCATCAAGACCCAGTGTATCATACTTGGACTGAAGTTCCTTGGTACGAGTCTGTCCTGAGGCGAGAATAGCATCGATGTCAAACGAGGAGCCCTCCTCAGTCTTAGTTTTGGTTTCAGGGTCTGGCGTAGAGTTGTTTGACTTGCCAGTGATTGTCTCGGCATTTTTGTTCATGACCTCCTGAGCACCATGCTGAATCATGTTCAAAAGCTCATCCTTAGAAGATTGAGCAGCCTTCTTAGCTGCTTCTGCTGCTTCCTTTCGGTTGCCTTGCTGAATTACAACCTGGTCGAGACGGAGTTTCTTTGCTGCACGCTCCACAACTTTTTCCTCAACTGATGAGTCTGTAACCATCCGGTAAACATAGACCTGTTTTGTCTGGCCAATTCGGTGGGCACGATCCATGGCTTGCAAATCAGCCTGAGGATTCCAGTCACTATCGAATAATACAACAGTATCAGCAGTGACCAAGTTAATACCCAGTCCACCAGCACGGGTAGTGAGTAAAAAGATAAACTTGTCGCTACCTGGCTTGTTGTACTCATCAATCATGTTGATTCGTACCTCATGATCGGTGCTTCCATCAATACGGCAGTATTTATAGCCTCGCAGGAAACAGTAGTCCTCCATAATATCGAGAACACGCGACATCTGCGAGAAAATAAGCACACGTGAGCCCTGCTCCTTCAATCTCTTGAGCAAAACATCAAGAACTGCTAGCTTACCACTATTGAAGACAAGATGCTCATCAGTAGTATACGGTGGTCCAGGCTCAGCACCGTCAAACAAGTACGGGTGGTTGCAGCACTTCCTCAATTGCATAACAATATTCAACAATCTCGTCTTTTCTCGGCTTCCAACTGCACCGTTCACAGCAGAAATATCATGCTCAAGAATCTTTTGGTACCACTGGCGCTGCATTGCACTCATCGGAACGTATAGGTTGCTCTCAATCTTAGGAAGCAAAGAATTCTCAACCTCTGCTTTGACACGACGAAGCAAAAACGGTCTGAGAACCTTGTGTAACTGCTGAACAACCTGATCACGGTTTTCTTCGCTGCCTTCACCTCCAGTTGAGAACCACTCATCGAACACAGTGCTATCGGAGAAAACATCAGGAAGCAAAAAGTTTAGCAGTGCCCATAGCTCATGCAAATTGTTCTGGAGTGGTGTACCAGTAATCAAAAGACGGTTGCGACTGCTCAAAACCCTGATGATCTGAGCCAACTGGCTTTCCTCGTTTTTGATTCTGTGGGCCTCGTCAATGACAATGTATTGCCACGCAAACTTCTTAAATTGCTGTTTCTCGCGTAAAACCATCTCGTAGGAGGTAATACATACATCAAAGTCACATTTAAGCAATCGGTCGGAAATGATGGCGCCACGCGTCTCCTTATCACCTTGAACAACAATGGTTTTCACATCTGGCGTCCACTTCGCAAATTCACGTTGCCAGTTCTCTAAAGTTGACTTAGGTACAAGTACGAGGTGTGGCCCATTGATTTGACGGAAATAGCGTAAATAACCGAGAAACGAAATGGTTTGCAGGGTCTTTCCCAGTCCCATTTCATCAGCCAAAATACCGCTAATGTTGTTTTCATAGAGTGAAATCATCCAGTTAAGGCCATCGACTTGATAATCACGAAGTTTTCCGTTAATAAAAGCTGGCGACTCGGTGAAAACAGTTTGAACGTCATTTTCGGATTCCTCATCCTTAAGAAGCTCTTGGTCTTCTTGTTTCTCCGTTTTGCGAGCATTACGGCGAGATCCATTACCACTGTTGCCGGTTTGAGTCTTTGCTTTTCGAAGTTTCTTAGGAACAAGCTTGTCGATGAACTCCTGAAATGCAGGGTCCTTGGCAGCTCTAGCATCAATAAAATGCCTGAAGAGGTCAGTAAGACTGAGAAGATACGAAAAACGCTTCGCAGCTTCAGCCTCACCTCTTTTGGCCACGTCTTCGGCCTGGAATTCCAATAAGTACTGCTTCTGCGCGTCACTCATGCCAACCTTGCCCTAAATGGCATTCGCAAATTAAATTAAAAAGCTGAGGTACTAGATTTACATTGATATGATAAAAAAACACAATAATTTATATCTTTTAAACAGGCCACTACTACTAACTATCTATGCTGTACTTAGCGGTTGTACAATATATGTAAATTTGGACATATAGGTCAGAATAGCCAGCATTCACCTAATCTGTTTGTGTAAATGGAATAAAAAGAAGAAGAAGAAGAAAGAAAAAAATAAACGAAAAAGCTAGAAAAGCAATCAGTCTCTAGATTTCATCGTACAAGTAAGTCTGGAGATTTGGAGCAATCTTCCGATGGGTCGACTTGATCACCCTGTCAGGAAACTTACTAGCTGACATCTGACGATGATGATTGTGGTAAGAAGACGGTCTAAAAGGTGATCCTAGAACTGCTTGAGATGGCTGTTTAGGGTGTAAGTCATTTCTGTTTGCAGCACTGGGTGGTTCTGAAAGAATGAACTGTTCCCAATCTGGCGACAAGGGTGGCATGTTCTGGTTTAGAGAATGTGCGGAAATACCTGAAGTTCCTGTGACAGGATAGTAGCCTTGGGTCATAAAAGGACTCAAAAACTCTGGTTGAAGTGGTCCTGATTCAAAAGTGGTTGCAGGCCCAGTGTCTTTTAGCCAGAGTGTCTGCCTATGATTTTCCAAAGACAACGCAGGTCGGTTGTGATGCGCAAAGTCGGTGTATTTGGCTTCAAAAGACTGGCTATAATCTGGTTTACGGCTTGTGTTGTAATCATTATCTTTGACCAAGATATCCAGAGGAAAATCCGAGTCTGCATCATACTTGGTCTCAGCAGGCACTAATGGGGTGTAATTGTACCCACACCTCAAGGTTTCATCATCCATCGATAAACCATGTTCCCTGCTTTGTGTAATAGACTGTGGTGTCTGGTAGATGTTTCTCTCGTGCTGGTTGTATAGAGTTCCATGTGGGTTGTTGGGAGGCGTGTATACTCCAGTTTTACCACCGTAGGGAGAAAGTATGGTTTGGATTGGTGTGATAGGATAACCTGGGTGAGTATCTCGTGTATTCTGACTATGAGCGTCATTAAGCCAATTACTCGTTGGTGTTCGTCCACCATTGGGATCATACGCTCCATTTGTAGCCAAACTATTATTGGACTGAGTTATTAACTCAGTTGATGTTAGCTCAAGGACAAGATCAGCATAGTTCCTGGGAAGTAAAGAAATTGATGTGCGCAATTGATCAACAAGTGGCATTGAAGGATCATACTTAAATGACAGAGCAGGTTCATGCAAAGCTTTGGTTGATGCATTACTTGTCCCGTATCCTGTTGCATGTATTTTAGCTGTCTCATTCGCTGCAGCGTCCTTCTTGAGCTCACGCTCTAATGCATCAATAAATAGCTTCTCGTGTTGTACTGAATACCAAAAAAATACTTTCTGCTTCTTCTTTGTGCGAACACATTGGTTTTTGTACAACAATTCAAGGAAATTCGACTTAGGATACTCCAATACTGCGTGTTCATTAAGCTTCAAGTTTCTTAAATCTGAAAAAATACCTTCCTCAAACTTCTTACGATTAACAATTTCGCGACCAAAAACTGAGAAGCGATAAGCAAGAATTCTCACAATATCTGTTCCAGTTATACAAAGCGTGTCTACTCTTTTAATACAAGAAATTGTTTCACCATTCATGAGCACATGCTTATAGATTAGATCGTCTTTGGTAAACTGTGTGGCTACACTTCTCAGAAAAGACTTCATCTCTACCAAGCTTGAAAGCATATTTTCCACAGAAGCATTTGCTTCTAATTTAGCTTCAGAAGAAGGTAGGATGTATGAAGATCCAGTATCGGGATTAGATCTCGAGACCTCCAGGCCGGCAACGCTCTTATAATACTGGTTCTTGTTGTAGAACTCAGGAGTAGGTGGTACACTTGGAGGTGATGGGATAGATATAGAAGACAAAGGTGAGCTGGGATCCGCTAGATACGGGGAGGTATTTGCGGTCAAACGGTAATTCTTCTCATCAGCGGTAGCCCTAGGTACATCGGCCGAGTTCTTTGGGAATGTTTGTCTCTTTGATAGTTCGGAGTCGTTATTATTATTCATTTGAGTCTCTTCAAACATTTACGTTGTTTTGCAACAATGTGTTTGAACCCAGGTGTAGACTAAAATGCAGGCAAGGTGCGTTTGATTGTCAGAACGGTAAAATATGAGACTTTAGAATGTCTTACTTTATATGTGTGATGGATCGAAATTATCTTGTAAGGAAATCCCCCCTGTTTTATGCTTAGTGAAACGCTAAGAAAGCTTAATTATCAAACTCGCATCTCGGCTTGTTTGATATTACATTCTTACATACGAAAACGTTTTAGAAAAAATAATAACACTAATTCCTTGATATCCAAAAGTAGATTGCATATACGTTTGCTACGGAAAGAAAATTTGTCATAGTGCAGCCAAGAATCCGATAATAGAACAAACGCATAGAAAGAAGTGAGGATAATTGGTGGTTAGGATTAAAATTCAATGTTTTTAATTTACATTGAATAAGAAACAATAGAAATCTATTTTTATGAAATACTACATACATCAGGCTTGCATCTTAAGACGCGGATGAATAATATCACTATTTTCATTGCTATATACGACCACATTATTGAATAAAAAGCAATAGTAACATAACTAAGCTTTAGAGTTGATAAATTTGCTAAAGTTTACTGCGCTTGTAAAGTCAAGTTGCATATAGTTTCTTTTTGCAGTGGTAATATGTATCGCTGCCTTGCATAAGGTTCAAATAAATTTAAAACATCAGAACAACTAAGTCATTTGCATGTAGATAAGGTACGTATTGAGAATATTTATCATCTATGCAGATCGAAAGAAACAAATATATCCATATCAAATCCACATCTGTTAAATCTACTCCTTTTCGAATAGTAATTTTTTATCTTTAATGCCTTCAATTGTTTGTTTTTTTTGGAAATTGGGTGAAATTAATTTCAGATCTCAAAAGAACACTGTTCACATTATGTATTACTATAGCCTTATTATATGGTCAAAAGATGGCATTAAACACACGGTACCACCATCTTTTGTTTCTTAGTGCTTCTTTTTTTTCGGAATTTTCCTTTCTCAGCTGTTCGAAGTCGACCTCCCTCGCTCCACTAGTCAGATCCATATCTTCTGCCTTAATGTAGAAAGATTTCCAGCTCTTCCTGTATATGGTGAATTTTGAAACAATGTAGAAAGCAAGCACGATTGGAACAGAGAGGTAATCCTGAAAGAATGTTGAAGCATTTGGTTTTCCCTTAACAGGCCAAACCGCGATCCAAAATTGTAAACCAATGACTGCTGCGTTGATGCCCACCCCTATTAAAGAACCCCAGATGCCCCAGCAGGCTCTGAAAGGAAGTTCATCTAGTGAACGTCCCTGTGTTCTCATTCCCATCCTGAAACGCGCATGCGCTAAACAAATAGATCCCCAGGTGAACACTGAGGAAAGACCTGAAAGTGCAAGAAGCCAGTCAAAGATAATACGATATTTTGAAGTTGCACATAAAAAGCTCAATAGTCCGAATAATGAAACAACAACAAGACCTACTAGTGGTCGTCCCTCACGGTCAATATACGCAAAGTAACGGGGTAAGAACCCCTGAGCTCCCATACCAGCAATAGTTCTGGAAGCAGCATAAACACAAGAGTTACCAACAGATAAAACCGCCAAGCAGATAACAACATTCATTATGCTAGGAAGAGCCTTTACATGTGCATTGTTAATGGCGATAACGAAAGGGGAGGCTCTTCCATCATGTGTAGTTCCCAAACGAGAATCGGTATAAGGTACGAGGCATCCAACAATGGCCAAAGAAACAATGTAGAACAGAAAGATACGAATTGCCACTGCCTTGCACGCTCTAGGAAGTGCCTTTGATGGATTAGAAGTTTCAGCAGCTGCAAGTGCACTAAGTTCAGTACCCGAAAAAGCGAAAGCCGCAGAAACGAGTACTGAAAAAACACCCTTGGCCCCATTTGCGAAGGAACCAGGATGATGGTAAAAGTATCCTCCAATGTAGCGTGTATCAGGCCCATATCCAGTATGAGGTCCATATACTTGGTCAGGACGCCCACCACAAGTCACTGAAATGCCAAAAATACAGAACCCGATCACTGCGCTCACCTTGATGAGAGATAAAATAGATTCGCCCCAGCCAAATCCAATTGCTCCAAACAGATTCATAATCACACACACTGCGTAGAATAGAGCAACCCAGGCTGATTTGTTAACATTTGTTGCACCGTTGTTGTCTGTATCCCAATAACTCAAAGTGATTGCACATGATATAATTTCCAGTGGAAACGTTACAAGCCACCCGAGCAAGTAGTTCCAGCTCATGGCTAAAGACCAAGAAGGATCGACAAATCTTGTAACATGTGTAAGGAAAGATCCGTTCTGAGGAAAGCGAACTGCAAGCTCTCCTGCTGCTTGCATCGTTACAAACATCATAAACCCCATGGCAGCGAACCCGATTAAAACTCCTGCCGGTCCGCCCTTTGCGAATGAGCCACCACTACCGATAAAAAGACCAGATCCAATTGAACCTCCAATTGCAATCATTTGGATTTGCCAGCCTGTTAAACTTCGTTTTAAAGGAGCTTTCGAAGTCAGATAAGCTTGGATTTCAAGATCCGTCATTCCAGAGGTATCAATCTGCGATAAATCAGCCCGCTTAAACCCATCAGCTAAATGTCTGAAGAAACCAAGACTCTCCGTATGTTGTTTGGCCGTTGAGAGAGAAGATTCATCTACTGATATGATGTCATATTTGTCGTCTTCCTTTATTGAAACCTTAGATGTAGACTCAGTATCCATATCTGAAAATTATGAAGGAGTGAATAGATAATAGGCTAGTATGTCACTATTAATTGTGTGATTCTTTATCATGACGACGTTTATCACTTACCCTACTGATAAGGTTGCAGGTAGCATAGATTCAAAAATGGTTGGAGTACATTAAATTAAAAACAAATACTACGCACAATTGCTGCTACTATAGAGATAGGTATTTAAATATATATTATATACTGTTTCAATAGTGATACACTTTGTGTGCTAATTGATAATCGGCATATTCTTTAAACTCAGCTGACATGTCATAATACCTAATTTGATACTGCCTGCAACCCGCTAAAAACAATGAAAAATTGATTCGAATGTGAATTCTTGTGGTGCTAATAATCTCTCAATTATAGTTAGCAGGTAATCAGAAGTTATGCCCCCCTTGAGATAAAATACAAATTATTATCGAATAATGATAAGCCGTGTTTGGATACGACAGTTAATAATAAAATGAGAACCTACAAAATCACGCTACTAATTTATACACTTCTAATTCACGTTCACGGTTTCATAATATCATTATAAATCATACCTATATCGAACAGAATTGTTTTCCAACTTAGTAGAAGTCGCCCTGGTCGATCATGGCGTCAACGACCTTAACAAATCCAGCGACGTTGGCACCACGGACAAGGGAAGGAAGGCTCTCCTTGGAGATAGCATACTCAACGGAAGTGTTGTAGCAGTTCTCGAAGCAAGCAATCATGATGTCCTTCAGGCGCTTGTCGACGGACTCAGCAGTCCAGGTGTCACGAGAAGAGTTTTGAGCCATCTCCAAACCACTGACGGCAACACCACCGCAGTTAGCAGCCTTTGCAGGACCGTACCAAAGACCCTGAGTCTCGGTAGCACGGCTCTTTTCGTAAACAGAGATAGCCTCCAAAGTGGATCCCATGTTAGAGCCCTCAGCAACGTACTTGCAGCCAGCCTTGACCATGAAGCTAGCCTCATCACCACTGACTTCATTCTGAGTGGCACAAGGGAGAGCAACATCGTACTTCTCAACAAGGGTCCAAGGACGCTGGTCCTGGTGGAAAGTGAAGTTGGTGAACTTCGACTCAAGGCTCTTAAGGGTCGAGCGAGCAGCCTTAACAGCAACAACAGCGTCAATCTCCTCCTTGGTGAATCCACGGGACTCGTCCTTGGCGATGAAAGAACCCTGGGAATCGCTGAGCGAGAGCACAGATCCGCCAAGCTCAATAACCTTGAGGGCAGCATACTGAGCAACGTTACCAGAACCACTGATCAAAACCTTCTTGCCCTTAACAGACTCCTTGCCTTGAGTGGCACGCTCGATCATCTTCTCGAGGTAGTAAACAACACCGTAACCGGTGGCCTCAGGGCGGATCAAAGAGCCACCCCAGGTGATGCCCTTACCAGTCAAAGTACCCTCGAAGGAGTTCTTCAGGCGCTTGTACTGACCGAAAAGGTAGCCAATCTCGAGACCAGTGACGTTGATGTCACCAGCAGGGACATCAGTGTCCGGACCGATGTGACGCTGGAGCTCAGTCATGAAACTCTGGCAGAAACGACGGATCTCGGCATGCGAGCGACCCTTGGGGTTGAAGTCAGAGCCACCTTTGCCACCGCCCATGTTCAAACCGGTCAAAGCGTTCTTAAAAGTCTGCTCGAAGCCCAAGAACTTGAGAACACTGAGAGTGACGGTGGGGTGGAAACGAAGACCACCCTTGTAAGGACCGAGAGCAGAGTTAAACTGGACACGGTAACCACGGTTAACCTGGAGGTTTCCCTTGTCATCCTCCCAGGGAACACGGAACATGACAACACGCTCAGGCTCAGCAATCACATCAACAGCCTTGCGTAACTCAGGGCGTTTCTGGAAAAGAGAAGAGTCCTCAAGAGTGAAGAGAAGCTCCTTGTAGGCCTGTTCGAACTCAGGCTCGTTCTGAATCTTAAAAGAAGACATCGGTAAAATGTGGTGTTGGGTGGGTCGAGGATGTGGGTAGACTTTATATTTGAAATTTGTTGGATTTGGGTTGCCGCAAAAACAAACGAAAAATAGAATGACTTACCGCGGCCCGATTTGATAGGGAATGATGTTAGGGTATGGGACTTGTAGCAACACCTAATAGGCACGATTTGATCATTATTGAGTATTATATTTTATAAAGTGATTCTCTAATATTAATAACTGTCATTATTTCGTTTTAATCAGAGTTTTTTTATGTATTCTTATATCTCGCCGAAACCGGGGCCGTGAACCATCGTGGCCTTACCCTGCCGCAATCGCTCCTATCTCTCACATCGGAAAAACTCTTATCTAGGTTAGGTATCCATTTCCCAGCGCTTATTTGATCATAAGCCATGTGTCTCAATTAGCACCCATAACTAATTTTTGTCATGAGTATCTTAAATTATACATTGCCCAGAGGAAAAGAGCAACCTTTAAATAATATAATGCCTAACTTAATTACTATGTACTGTTAATAATAGATCTGTTTTTTTTATCTTTACTTTGAAATAGGTAAAATAAAAGTCTTAGAATGATTTACTCGCTGAGCTCAAAGTCCTGCGCCTCGTTTTCTTGATTCAGAAAGGGCATCTCGATACCATCTTCGTTCTTAGTATGACTCTCAGAAACTTGCTTCTTCATTACAACATACGATTGAACAACAAAGAGAGCCATTAAAGCCACAATTCCTGTGAAGGAGGATATCACGAGGACATAGGGGGCAGCCATAATGCTCTGTGAATGAAGGAACTGCATAGCCTCTTCAGTGGCCGACATGAAAAGCATTCCTGACTCAACCATTAGCAATGGAGTCATAAATTGCCAGCTAACAGGTGCTACGCCAGATGGATTAGCATCGTAAAGCACAAATGAGATCTCGATCATGCGGGCAACCGAAGCCAGTGCAAGTACAACACCAAACATAAAGTGAATATTAGTACTTACCTTAGTGTTTTGCGTGTGTGTCATCATGGAGTAGGCAGTGACGAGGATAATAAGTGCTGGAATCAGTGTACGCTGGGGGCGGTTGTTAACACGATCCCAAGACATGTAAACACCGAGGGCACCCATTGCCCACCAAACAACACCCATTGAGGTGTGCTGAACGTCACCGTGGCCCCAGTCCTGACCCCAACGGTGCTCAGTGAAGGTGTTGATAATGCCCCAAATCATGATGACCATTGAGTCGAAGTACTCCTGACTACGGTTTACCCGAATAAGGAATCTCTCACCACAGTACATCAACACAAGCAAAATCACGCCATAAACAACAAATGCTGTGCCCATAATTCCGTGGGCTAGACACTGTCCAGTGTGTTCACCGTCCGATCCACAATATTGGAGCAAAGAAATAACACTCAAACCGGTAGTAACCCAGCAGATCAAAGGCTGAATGGTGGAACAAGTGTTATGCGCGATGTTAATGACATTTCGCAGATGAGATAGAATGCCCTTTGGGACGTACACCAACAGCAACAGAGATCCGCCAGTGATTGCCCATGAAAAGATGATTCCGATGTCACAATACCAGGAGTTGTAATGTGAAATTCCGGTTAAGTGGCCAGCCAAAAAGGCAACAACACCCAGGATAGCTCCAATGATCTGAAAAATTAAGTGTCGTTGCTTCATTCCAGCTTGTTTGCATGCGAAAGCATACGGGTAAATAACTCCGTAAGCAATGGCAGCAGCCAAGAGGTGAACGAATAACATAAATGAAAAATAAACCTCAAAGCTTACTGCTGAGTTATGGTGCATTTCCTCACCACCCATATCCATGTCACTCATTTTGTGTGTAGTGTGGGTGTTTACTTGGAACTATCAAACTAAATTTGGTCGCGGCTTAATTAATGCAAAACGCTTACGCGGAATGATTATTAACCGGAGAAGCCGGAATACGAATCTGTCGGTCCTAATTGACTAAGCGAAGTTTCGGCGGTTTGCTATATTGACGCACACGTGATTAAATACACAGGAGCCGCGTATAGAGACAGAAAGAAGGAATTCATATATACTTCTCTATGTGTATTTATAATGGTATTATTAACATGTTGGTATAATTTGAATATTATCAAAGTACTTTTACGCGTAAAATCATCATCTATAAGAAGTGGATAACGCGACGCGTTTACCTTACCCCTATATGCATGTCTTTACTGTAATCATATATCAGCGAAAAAGACTATGGAATTGTTTAAATACTACATTTTAGGAAAGAAAAACATATTTCAGACAAAAACTGAATAAAACTGGTGACTTTTATATAGTAATCTAGACCAGTTCTGCCATTAAGTACATGTATAACATACTCCCCGTACCCTACTAAGGGTGAGCTTGATCTTGCGATGAGACACGATTAAGCAGAACAAGCGGTACTCCATGAAATTATATTGCCCTGCCCTGACTTTAACATACACAAGCATCTACCCAAACGCGTACCTCACCTTTTCTTCTTCAGTTCATATTGGAGACTCCAAATTTGTTCATCTTTTCCCTGAAATTCCTTGTTTGCTCGCATTCGAATTCCTTTTCACTCCTTTACAAAACAAAACTCAACAAAATTGGAATTTCATTAAATTAAGATGACACGCCCGCCAAATGCGTATGGAACTCCTATGACTCCAGTTACGCCTGCATGGGTTGCAAACAGTGTTAGACAACCTAGACTTCTCCCTTCGGCTATTGAAATGACTACCCCCCCTCAGTCGATTCAAAGAAAGTATCCAAGCAGTTCTGGTGAGATCGTTCAGAATGATCCAACCAGTTCCAACTTCGAAGGAGCTGTGCCTGACGCATATATTACTGAGAATGATGAAGGAATGCCTGCTTATACTCCTATGGTTCCCCAAAGTAACGTTCCAAATCAGTTTTCAGCCTTTCCAATCAACTACCCTTTGAAAACTGAAATACGGGGAATGACACGCCATATTTATTCTTCTGGACGTGTAGGGAAAGACAAAAAGGTATCTTTCGATTCTGAAAGATATATCCAGCATATTGATTCAGCACATCCAGGTTTGACGAATCCGCGAAATACTGAAAAGGACCGTTACACTGCGTACAACAACTACATATTGAAGCAAGGACTTGAGGACAAGAGTAAAGTGGTGTGGTCCCCGGAGGTAGAAGCTGCGTTTATGGAGGCTCTGTGGCTTATTCCTAGCGACTCCCGTAAAATTCTAGTCGAAAAACGCGGACGAGGGCGTAATGAGTTGATTGCAGACTATTTGCTGCTTAGACTTAATGCTCGTCGTACACGAAAGCAAGTTTCAAGTCATTTGCAAGTCCTCAAAAAGCTTTTGTCCCAAGACGAAGAGTTTCTTGACATAGTTGGTCCCAGAAGATCCGAAGACTCTTCTTTAATGGGCGGTGATAAGGGCAATACTGAGGCTGAATCAACAGTGGAATCAATCGAAGATCTTATAGAAAAGCTCCGTGCTATAAAGGAGGGTAAACCAAAGCCTGCATTTCTTCTTCAGGCAGAAGCTAATTTAGAAGAAAGCCTGCTCCAATGCCCCCCCAACTCTTCTCCATCATATCAGGAGAACATTCAAGGATTTGTGCAGACTTATCCTGGAGAGTACGCTTTTGATCCACAGCAGCACCCACAGCAGCATCAACAGTCACAGAATCCGCTAGCAAATCCCCAGCATATGCAACAACAGCAAATCGAGATGTCCATTTCTCAAGCCAAACAAATGGCATTTGCCAATTCTCATCAATACTCGATTCCCCAACATGAAATGCCAATCATGCCTCATAAGGTAAATGGAATGCATGCAGATCAGATACCCCCCGAAGTTTATATGCAGAAAGAACCTCCCCTTGCTCACCCTCATCCAATCCATGCTCAGGATTTGGAGTCTAAAAATTGTGAATACCTCATCCCTCCCAGTGCTTCGGTCCCACCTGAGGACTATTCAATTGCTGAAACTGCTTCTCCTCGTCGTGGCCATCATCACCGCCGTACCACTTCAAGGAGCGTTGATTTTGGCAACGACCAGTTATATCCTGTCCAGTTTCTCATGACCAGACGGGTTGACAACAACTCCCCGTCCATTCTCACTTACACTAGACTGATCAGGGCTGCCTATAGTTCACCACAACACCAAATTCCTTTAGACGCGGTGATACCAAGGTATCCAGAACTTGCTAAAATGAAACAGGAAGGCTTGCTACCAGGAGTTAATATTGTTCAAGCGACTGCTTCTCTGTTTGTCAAGCCAGCAGTAGGCGCTTATTGTAGTGAAGTCCAGTTTTCCATTGCAAGTGATCAAACCAATCCTTTACAACATCGGTACTTTGTTCGCACGGTTATTTCAAGCCGCAACAAAGAGCTTCTCCGTTGCGATACGCCTTGTATGTTTCAGCCCTTAATCAATCGTCCCTTTGAACAAGATAAGGAATTGATTAATGTTCCATTCTTAGCAGATTTCTGGGCGGATTTCTTGTCGCGTTTGAATGACAGCAGCCCTGAATATACCCAGGCAGCCCTCTCTGCTTTAGTTATGTTCCAGGCCGTTTACCGGGTTAGCAGTGAAGGTGAGAGACTCTGCTTCATTAGCCTTTACCAGTTTAATTCTGTCCCAGACGAGTTTAGCGCCAGAACAAGGTTTAGAAAGGTCAAAAGCGTCCCGTTTGATGCAAACACAAACGTGGTAATCCCGCAATTTAAGTTAGAGGGAGTGGTTCCTAAACAGGAGCATCACGATGGACTGGTTTCTGTAGAGCATATTGGGAATGAGACAGAAGATTCACACTCAAGTACGCTAACTGAGCCCACCACTCCTCCTAGATTTGACGGCTCTAGCAGCCAAATCACAAACAGCACTTTAATTGGCGAACAGACTCCCAGGCCCTTGATGTCCACAATTCTCGGGATGGGTACACCTGGGCAGACACTAGGGGCATTGATGGGTTGTGACACTCCTTCCATATTTGCATCTCCTCGAAGGATCAACCAGACGGAGCACTTAGATCTGTCCACTCTTCCCTTCCCGTCAGCTCTTAATTCGGAGTCTAGAGGCTCGCCACGGTCTTCAAAGTTTGAAATTCAACGGTCAATGTCAGCCTTTGAGCCCTCAGGATGGGATGACATGCAGGATCTTTGGATTTACAAATAGGCTGAGCGCAGCTATCATTATAATCATCAACATCAACATTATATATCACCATCATATTAACGATATATTTATACATTATGTCTTATTTCAACACCTATGCCTGACACCGGTCTAAAATCTGTTTGAGCATACCCGGATTCTGGTTCGAGTTTAAGGCTTTCGGTGTTTTCAAAACTAGAACATTTTGACGGTAGCTCCAAGTCATCAGCAACAGAAACCAGGACTCTAAAGGTAATTCCAGGTCCCAGTTCCGATAAAAACCCATCGGAAGCGTTTATTTGGTTAACCAGTGCTTGCATTTCTTTAGCAAAACAGTCAGGGAGACTAACTGTCTCTGCAGAAACCAGCCATTCTTCCCTTAAATGGTTCTTATGCATGAATTGGAGCTTAATCACAGCGCTCTTTTGTATTTTCAGTACCGATTTTATTACTGTGAAACAGTCGTTGAGATATGACAGGTGAATTGGGTCTTGTACAGACATATATGTGACTCCATTCCAATCTCGATAGCGAATTTCCTTTGCCTGACCTCTTGCTCCAAGTATGCTGTGGAGTATTACCGCCGCTGCTTGTGAATTGAGGCGGTAGTTCATGATTATGGGGTGTTTACGGCGGTGTGACTTTTCCACCCTTGCCTCATCTGGAAGTTACCCCACACACCACTGAATATCATTGAAACATAAAAAATTACATTACATCACGCTAAACTAATGTAGTTGTTAATACGATCGCGCTGGTTTTGGGCGATACACTCAGCGATCCATGTGACGTTACGGACTTCCTGCTCAGCGCATTTCAGCCATGCGAAGTAGGTACCGTAGCAAAACTGTTGCGTCAAAGCACTACGGCAGAGGTACACCTGTTCTTCGTAGAAGTGGTCCTCGACTGATTTGTTGTTGGTTGTGTCAAAAATACTGGTAAAGAGCGGAATGGAACTCTGCTCGATAATTGCTCGTACCTGTTCCGCATCCTCACTTCGCACCAGCTGATTGGTAGTTACCGGGTAAAGTTTACCAAAAGACGGCATCAAAGCCTTGCGCTCATCTCGAGAGAGTTCTGAGCCATGAGAATTAATGGCAATATTAATTGTGCGACGGTCGGCTTCAAGCTCGAGCAATTCCCCCAGCACCTCATCGGAAGGACTAGGGAGTGTTTGTGAGAACGCATAGAAGTCCTCCAGATAGGCCTTGTAGAGTTTATTGCGAACCACTTCGATCTGAAGGTCAGAAAGCTCCTCAGCAGTAAAACACTCCTTGAAGTAAGGAGCCAACGGAGTATCAACCAAAACCACGTTGTAAAGAGAGTCAATGTCCGAGGCCACCGAAAGAGCAGGAAGCGTATCGAACCACCCCAATGGATTGCAACGAGAGAGCAATTCGCCCTTTTCGCGGTTGTGGAGTGTTCCAGACACCATCAAAACAACGTTATCAATCATGTACCCATAGGTGATGTAGTCCAGCAACTTGGAAAGCGGTTCCACTGCTGTTGAGCGGAGGTACCGGAAATCGCTGATGATCTTAGAGAAAAGCCTGTCCTGGAAGTCTCGTGTGGAAATAGGTGAGGGAACGTTAGCAAGTGCCTGCGAGTATTCGGTTGCACCCAGTTGAAGTTTAAGGTCCTCAAGAGACTCACATTGAGACATGTTAGTGTACTGAGAGTTTTTAATCAGTACAGAGCTTAAACCGCGGCATAGAGCCTCTGAGTAGCCGTTATCAACGTTGAAAAGGGCAGTGGCCATTGCGATGTAATAGTGTGCGTCAAAGGTGAAAGGTAAGGGCACTCTCACTCACACGAGTAAAACTTATCACGTGTGGGTATATGCGATACTGATTTTTAACGACGGTCGAAGTATATAACGTCAAATATAACATAAATAATAAATAATCTAATGGTCATACTTTCCATTTGTAAGAGGACTTGAATCCTCTCCTGTACCAAAGGAAAGATTTGATCCCATTGATAATCTTAATTTCAATAAATATAACGACTGTAGTCAGAGCGACTGCCAAAATTGGGATTATAATCGACGCCAATATCTTGTTGCTGTTGATGGTTACAAACAACGAGGCGTCATTTTTGTGCCACGATGATCCATGAACGTGGAATATGTAGTCTCCCAGAGGCTGGTGCACAGAATCCTTAAGCGCGTTCATCAAGTAGATTCGAGTACTATCTACGCCGTTCAATCTCGTTCTCCACCAGTTGTATTTCTGAAGAATGATTGAGAGAAATAGAGGCCCAGTGCTGTACATAACTGTCAAGTAGGAAATGAACCAGTTCCGATTGTACTGCTTTAATGATTGCAAAGCTCTAAGCATAAATGGATGGCCGGGAGAACTTGCCATGAAGTCGTTGGAGATACCAACAGGCTCAGTTTTGTATAGTACCGTGGGGAATTTTCGCAATGGGTCTAAACTTCCTCTTAAACCAATGTCGAGGTCGATATAGAACCCACCGTAGTGGAAGAGAGCAAAATAGCGGAAGGCATCCACTCTCATAATCGGATATTTGTAACTATCGTAAGTGTCAAGGAACCATGTATAATTTTCTGCGATGAAATTTCTGGCTGCTTCATCGGTCCAAAATTTATATTCATAATTGGGGTTGGTGGAATGAATTGTTTGGCGAGTTTCGTCCCATTGTGACGGGATATCTTCTGTCTTATACGTTTGATGAATGATCGCCGGGATTTGATATTCAGTTTTGGAATGTACATCAACTGAATTGATTTCTTCTCGTGTCACAAGCCACCTATTTAGCCGTGAATCATTCAACTGTGTTAATAAATCATATACCTGTGCAAGAGTAAAGCAGCATGCAATGAGGTTTATCCAAAACAGTATTCTGTTGGTCGATTTCATTGATATTATTGTATTCTACAATATTATCGATTTAATCGCGTAGGAAGTTTATCGACAGGAACTTCCCGTGTACTTATTGAAAAAATGGGGAATATGACATACCTTGCATCAAACCTAACCTTATACTCGCATTTAACCTCGGCATTGGTTAGATTAAAATACAGATATTTAACTAAAAGTTAAGACATATATAAATATTATTTGATAGAATATCGACTCAGATCAAATCTGTAAAAATCTTATGCTACCTCAGTGTCAGGCGTGACACGGTATTTGTTTTGGGCACGCCCCTGTGCTAAGCCCTCCAAAACGTTTAGGGGGCTGACCTTACTGATCGGTCCTAGCCCACACTACTATCGCTAATGCTAAACTTATCTGTCGCAGACTACGCCGAGAGTAATATAACAAATACAGGCACTTCATTAAATCTCTATTATCTTCTTTAAAACGTGAATAAAGAGTTTTTTGACACTTTGTTTTCCCACTGGAAGTGAAGTTTCGGCTAAAAAAACGTCTCTCTTCCATCCTCGGAGTTCTCGGAGGTTTCCGTGACATAATATAACCCAAGTCAGCGGGCATGTTGTTAGGAGAATATTCTAAATATACAAAATAACAAATAAAAGGAAATATGACGCTAATAAAATAACAAAAAATAATTATATTTTTGTTGTGATTTCACCGAATCAGATATTACACGTTAATTAATGACGAATCACACCCAAAAAATGTAAATATAAAGCAGGCTAATTTATGGCCGATTTTAGATATTTATGGGCACTTCAATGTGCGTCACGTACCTTAGGACTTGAACGCGTTCACAATCACGTGAAGATCACCTAACCTTGATTATAAACAAGGTGAATGTTTCAGTTCGTTCTTTACACTGAGGACTTTCGTAGAGATCATCAAAAAATGACGTAGTTGCCGGAGTACGGTAGTAGTCAGCCATATGTTACTAAGACCCCCAACAAGCGTATCGTAATTTTCCTACGAGTATTCATATAAATCCTAGTATATAGCGAAATGAAACCCATAAGGAAAAAAATCTACTAGTGTAATATATTGATTCAAGTACATTTCTTTCACTTAATGGCACAATGATATGATATAGTTATCGGACCGAGCTAGTCTATCACCACGAGAGTATATTTAAAGACTTTGAGCTACCGTTTGACGTTGAGTCCCTGCATTCCTAGTCCTCTCTATGTGTATATCCCAAAGCCAACTACTACTAGCCAGCAGGATGTCATTTCAACGTCATAGGGTATTCAGGGCTAGATTAAGTTAGTACCTTTTAGAACTCAGAAGAGATCGATACTCATTCTAGTTCACTAATAGTAGAGAAGTGTGACGGTAATCCATATACCTGCACCATTTGGTAAAATATTCTAAATTTATTTTGACACTCATTGGCAGTTCCGATGACTAAAAGTCAATTGTTTTACCGTAAAGTAAGTAACAGTCATATGTGGAATGTCTTTTTCCGGCGGGATTAAAAACTGGAGGCTAGATGAACTCTGTTCGAGTTTGCTTTGGTTTGCTTAGAGGAACAGTAGTTTATCTGGTAGAGTGATCAATTGTATAATGTAAATATTTCGCAAATATACCTTTGCCCTAAATTGTAGTCATACCGAAGACTAAACGCAAATACAATCATAGTCACGTGATATAACATGCATAAAAAAATATTATATAGTTTTAGCAAAATACTAAATATTATTTTGTTTGCGGTAGCGTATCTGAAACATTTTCAAACCCTTTTTGTTATTACCCTGTATATTAATAAAAATTGATATGCAAGAAATTAATTAAATGTATATCGGTTAGTTGTTGGCCTACACGCAGCTGACAATATGTCAATGTAGTCCAAGCACACAACTATGAGTCTGTTAATCATTAAAATCCGGGAATGGTTTGTTTTTCATACTGCCGGCTAATTTAATATCTTAAACTGAAACACTTTATTTTTTTAAAAATTGAACTGAGACATTGAATTCGTATTTGAAATGCCTTAGGTATCTAAGACATTTTAGTTCCAGAGACTTCCCGTCGACTTACGCATGAGCTAGGGTTTGACTAAGGGCTGGGGTATATTTGCGGTTTAGCATATTAGGAATAAAGTAAGAGCTTGATTGAAAGTATTTTCACCACGGATAGATGTATTTAACGAGTTATCTTTCTTTTATTTTCAACAATATCTATTTGACACAATATCCTGAAAATATTATAACGGCCTTGAGATGCTACTTATTTCTGATTAATATACGATTGTTACATGGCATAGCCCAAAACCTGATGTTAAGTAACTTTCTCGCTTCTGCTCCTTCCTGCCACAGGGTTAGGTTAACGTTAACATTCTATTTTTATACCTTCATGCGTTAGTTTATATTCATGGAGGTAGGCAACTGAGACAATAAGTGAAACATTGATCTAAGACATTTTTGCATATTGCGCAAGGACGTTCCAAGCCCTTCTTCCTGTTATACCCCCACCCCCCCAAGTCTGTGCTTTCTCTTCCTCACAAGTATTTACTCTGATTTTGTTCACCGGACCTTCGATCCCGGTAAAGAAGACTGACTTGATACTATATTCTGAGTGAAGTTAAACACTAACGTACTTACAGCAAAATGGATCTAAGCCTGATTGTTGAGGGCTTAAAAGGACTTAAGACTTCTGACAAGAATGACGGGGAAGGTAACTTGCTTTCCCCTCAGTCTGATTGCAGTACTTCCTCTTTTGGATCTAGTAAAGTATCTACTTCTGAAACCGGATTTGCGCATTCTCCTTCGTTCACCCCCAATTTTTCTGTAGTGCAACCTTCCACGCCAGATGTAGGACACTTGTCATTCGATCCAGTGATTGTTAACTCATCAACAGTTGGAAAAGATGCTTCTCAGCCTCCTCAGTGTCATTCTTACCCGAACTTCAACGGTCACAAGGACGTCATCGGCCAAGCACAGACTGAGCTTCAGGGACCATCGGTTATTTATGCAAAACAAAGCAACAACCGTCCTGAATATTCCTATCCAGCTTACATTCCCGAGAATGACGTTAATCGTTTCCAGGAAATGCCTGTTAGTTACCCCGTCGATGCGGGTTGTAATTTTAATTATGGAGTCTACAGTTATCCTTCTCCTCACGTAGGCCCTAGTTCTCCGATGCAACTAGCTGGAGGTCAGCCTGTTCTTATGTTCCCTGGGAATAATATGAATCAGGCTATCCCCCATGAATTTCCCTATGTTGTTCACCAAGACCCTCACTTTTTCCCTCCCGCCCCGATTGCAATGGTACCGGCTCAATTTTCTGCTCAACCTATGACTCCTCCCCCCACTAACTTTGGATTCTTACCTCCTTACGGTGGACCCTTCCAACCTATCCCTCAAGAAGCAGTTGCAACTGTGCCCCACAATTCTTCTGTTTTGAGTGCTCAGCCCAATCAGGATATTCCTACTGATGCAAATGGTCGTTACTTCCGTTTTGTAGAGGATTCAACCAGGTCTACCACAAAGCCTGCTGTTACAGCAAAATTGTTGCAGGACTACATTATTGTTCTTGACGGCGATACTAATCAGCCCGTTACGGATAACAAGAAAATCCGTAATCGCAAATTTGCTTGTAAGACTTGTTCGCGTCCGTTTCACCGCAAGAGTGATCTAGTGCGTCACATTCAAATTCATTTGGCTATTAAGCCCAATGTTTGCTGCCGTTGTGGAAAGCAGTTTATTCAGCGTAGTGCGCTAACTGTGCATTCACGAGTTCACACTGGTGAGAAGCCTTTTTTCTGCCCGCACTGCGGTAGAAACTTTAGTGATTCTTCGTCTTTAGCCCGTCATAGGCGAATCCACCTCCGTAAAGCCGAATGCGCTATTAAGGAAATCGAGGCATCCAACACTGACAACAAGGCTGAAAATGAGGGTGATCAGCAATCAAGTGACAGTAGTGAGGAATCAGCTAGTTCTACTGCTACTGAGCCTACCAACAACGCCTGAGAATATATGTGATCTTTACCTTTTTTTTAAAAAAGGTTGCGCAATCAATTTCGAATACATAGTTATTCCGGCGATCTTACAGTTCAATCAATAATTCAATAATAGTTTATATTAATTTTACATTTTATATTAATTTTTTTATCTTGCAAATAAGTTCATTTACTAGAATCTGATTTTTGCAACTTGATACTGCTAACTCGAATTTCCAGGCTCAAAATTTATACAATGGATTTTGATGATATCCCACCTTTATTGGTTGATACAAACAATTTAGGAAAAGAAATTCCTCAAAAAGCAGCACCTACGCCTGTAACTATAGTAACTGGATACTTGGGAAGCGGTAAATCAACACTATTGAAACATATTACTGAACAGAACCATGGCCTTCGAATTGCTGTGGTTTTAAACGAATTTGGACAAACAACCGATATAGAAAAGAGTTTAAGTGTACGAAATAGGAATTCAGATGGGACTGAAGTTGAGCAATGGGTTGAACTTGACAATGGCTGTATGTGTTGCACTGCTAAAGATGCTGGTGTATCCGCAATTGAGAAACTTATGGAGAGAAATGGCAGGTTTGACCATGTAATTATTGAAACCAGTGGCCTAGCAAACCCTGCACCAATTGCAAAAATGTTTTGGTTGGATGATGCCCTTCAGGCTAGCGTTAAGCTTGATGGAATAGTCACCGTGGTTGATGCCTCGACTATCTTAAGATCTTTGAGTGAGGGCGAATTGGCAAACCTACAAATAGCTTGTTCGGATGTTGTGGTTATAAATAAGTGTGAAATTTGCCCCAATATTTCCGAGGTGAAGAAACGAGTAGCAGATATCAATGGGTCAGTCAGGCTTATCGAATGCAGTTATGGTCAAGTTGACCCGCGTGCCATTTTGAGTTTAAATGCATATTCTAATTTAATGACTTTTGAAGAAGCGCATACATCGGAACACAGCCATTCATCACACCATGGTCTTTCAACTGTGGTGATTGAAATTCCACACATGTCCGAGAAAGAAGGAGCTGAGTTTGAAGCCAAGCTTCAGCAATTATTGTGGGAAAACAATATAAATAAAAGGGATATCGTCATACACCGCACTAAAGGACGTCTACAAATTGGTGATAAAACTAAAATCTTGCAAGGTGTTAGAGAAGTCTACGAAATCGTAGAAGTGCCTTATGAACCAGAAGGTATCAGCAAGGTAGTATTCATTGGAAAAGGTTTGGAGGCTGCTAAAGCGGATCTGTCCAACTATTTAGCATAAAATAAAGTAATGACAAAACATATTATTATTATGAATAAATATACATTATATAACAGTTATTCGCCTGTGTTTATTCGCCTGTATCCATTTTAACATCTTCATCGGCATCCTCCTTATCATTGTCATTGTCATTTTCATCTGCATTCGATGCCTCTTTCTCCTCCTGGTTTTCGGAATCATCTGCTTCATTGTGATCCGCATCCACCATATCGATCTTCTCGTATCCTGCAATAGTGATATCGTCGGACTCATCAATGTCTCTATATTTTCCAGTAAGACAGTGCTTTTCGGGGGGGAGTCGAAGTCCATATGAAGTAGGAACATTTGGCAGAGATCTCTTATTGCGTTCAGCTGCCAATGACAAAAGAAGGTCTTTTGGAGTAGTGGGCTTAAACTGATATGCAACTCGGGCTTGAACAGCTAATTTAACATCATCAACAGTAAGTGGTGCATTCTGTGCATTCATTCCGGCAGGTAGTGCCGATCCATTTTGGTGCGCGTAGTCGGAATAGACTAAGGCATCCTGAAGTATTTGGGTGGTATACCGGTGCGCAAAGTCAAGCAGCTGCAATGGTACGTGATCTTGATATTGAGGCACGT
Organism: Starmerella vitae; assembly: GCA_030584925.1. Taxonomy (NCBI): domain Eukaryota; kingdom Fungi; phylum Ascomycota; class Dipodascomycetes; order Dipodascales; family Trichomonascaceae; genus Starmerella; species Starmerella vitae. Next base: position 254,386 of record JAJMCB010000002.1, on the reverse strand, counting down.
TCATGGATGCCAAGATCAAGTGAATGATCTTGATATCTCTGGGTACAGCCTCCTCACTCATTAGTAGTTGATGTGAGGATGATACTCTTACGTCATCACTGTGATCCATGAGAATATGCACAGATCTGATTTTGGAGAAAGAAACAAGTGCGATTAAGAATTAAAACACTAGTATTTATTAAATAATGGTGACGTTTAATTTTGGTTCTCAATATAAGGGAGAAAAATTGAACGAATTGTTAGGTTTTTACAGATAACAAGTGAATCCAGCGAAATTTGGACAACTTTAAAAAATATAATCTAATATAAAGGAAAGTACAATATAATTTATATAAATTATACTGAAATAGAAATGCCAGGCCCACGCTAGACTCATAAACTGTGTAGACAAACTCAGCTAAAGCGACCTTTTAAGGGTAGGGCCATACACCAACGCGTCTTAATTCCACCATGTTTATTGAAGAGATCACCATTAATGGCCTTCTCTCTTACTCGAGAGAAGCCAAGTTAGGAGATCTGGACCCACAACTTAATGTTGTAGTGGGTAGAAATGGTGCTGGAAAATCAAACTTCTTTGAAGCAATTCAATTCGTTCTTGGAAATGTCAACGAACTCGATCTGAATTCTCTTCACAGCTTCCAAAAGAGCGCCAAGTGCTTTGTAGAGATTGTGATTTCAAACACTGACCAACTCATTGTAGGCTTTGGAGACCGCGTTACTGTTTCTCGTGAACACCGCCGTGGCTCTGCCGACACGTACATGATTGACAATGCAAAAGTAACCAAGCGCGACTTCTTCTCTACCTTGGAAACTGCCGGTCTCAATAGTGACACTGCATCCTTTAATATAGTTCCTCAAGGTGAAGTTCACCGTTTAGCAACAGCTTCTGACCTTAAACGTCTCGACATCCTTCTGAATGCCAGTGGTGCGGTAGTATTTGACAAGAGGATCAAAGAGTCTGAAAAATTACTGAGCTCAGCCTTGGAAAAATCCACTGAGACTGAACTTCTAATTGTCAAACTGGAAAACATGCTTTCCCGGGTCTCTGAAGAGGCCAAGGAGCTGGAAAAAATAAGAGAAACTAAGGATGAAATGCGTTCTACAGAATATTTAATGCTCATTTTGGAGAAAATTCGTACTCAGCACACTATTGACAGCGTGAAATCTGACCAAACTAAGCTCAATGCTCAAGTGCTGAATCAGGAAAATCAGTTGGCCAAACTCGAGCTCAACGAGGAAACAATGACTTCGAAAATTGCCGATCTTGAGGAGGTATGTGCCAACAATGAGTTGGAATGTGAAAATATCAAACAACAGATTGAACGGCTTGAGAGATTGGCTGTCACTTCAAGTGCTGGATCAGGAATTGAGGCTCCAAGAGTTCTAAGGGATCAAACAAATCAGCTGAATGGTGAATTGAAGCAAACAAAACGGGTTTTGGAGGAAAAGACTCAAGTGTTAGTGTCTTTACGTGAGAAATTAGAGAATCTTCAGTTGAAGCAGGGTCGCAGTAACCTCCAGGGCGATGAGCTGTTAAAACACCAGAAACACGAACTTTCACGTGTTGAATCCAGAATTACTGAAATTTCTCAATTAATTCCTCAGGAATCAGAGAAACTAAGAAACCTTGAGCTGTCTCTAGCTGAGAAGCAGAGTGAACGGGAAAGCGTGATCAGGAACCTAGAAGAGACAAATCGTGAGTCCCAATCACTCAAGAGTAAAGTCCACGAAGCTACTAAAATGCAAACAGAGACCGAAGCTAACAAATCATCAATGATTTTCCAGATGAGGAAAGACGAGATTACACTTTCTCGTTTGCAAAAGTCAGTGGAGCAAAAAACGAAACTATTTGCTGCAGGTAATAGCTTCTCTGATGATGTGAATACAATTTCTGTTGTTAAACGGGCTGTTAAAAAACTAGGTCTTCAACCGGACGAGTATTACGGAACTCTTGCTGAGGTTTTAGATGTGAAGCGAGCTGCTATTGAGGTGTGTGACCGAGTAATTGGACGACAATACTTCTATCATGTGGTCAATAACTCCGCTACTCTTTCAAAAATCGTAAAAGAAATTGGAAATGAAGTTTCTGCTACTTTTATTCCAGTGGAAGACCTTCATGTTAAACCACCTCCGACCATTACTTCAAAAACTTCAGATGGTGAAGATATAATACCACTCCGTGATTGGGTTGATACTGTTGACTCTGAGAAATTCGGCAAGGTCAGAGATTATTTGGTAGGCAGGTATGTCGTTGCTAGCTCTTTACAGAAAGCAGTTACTGCCTCTGCTGAGTTAAATCTTCCAGCAGTTACGATGGAAGGTGATCTTTGTGACACGACCGGTGTAATTTCGGGAGGTTTAAGCGGAAATTTAGGCCAAGGGAAGAAGAAATTGGACGCAATTCGTGAATTTACAAAAGTTTACAGTGAAATCATTGAACTTGAAGGTAGCATAGCTTTAGCTAAAAGAGCGATCACCAAGACTAACCAGCAAATTGTTCAGTACTCCAATACTCTCAATCAGCTTCAAGGAGAGTACATGCCTATGACTGCTCGAAGAGAAGAGTTACAGGCAGAAATAAGCGAACTCAACCTTTGGATCAGTGCTGCTGAGCGTAATATTGAGTACTCTAAAGAAGTTATTTCTGAGTTACAGAGTGAAATAAACCGTTCCAAGGACGAATATCAAAAGATCAGCGACACTGATAGCTTTGCAAGCTCCCTTAATGGTGCCGACCGTTCGGAAATTAATAGTCTGAAGAAACAAATCGCTGATCTCACCGCTGAATGTAAGCGACTTAGCGAAACAGAAATCGAGTTCCTATTCAACAAGCTGGAGATGTCCAAAGAGGATCAAGAAACCGAAAACTTTCAGAATGATAGCGCATCTCAGGAATTATGGTATCGTAATGCTGAGATCTCCGATGCTTCTAAGGATCCTGAATACCAGAAAGCTCAGAAGAATCTTGATAATGCCAAAAAGAAACTGCAACAATCTCTCAAGAACCTGGATGATGCTAATACTAAACTCTCTACTCAGCAAACCAAATCCAGCGATGCTCGAAACACTTTGAAAGATCTTGTTTCTAAGATTCAAAGACTGTCGCATAAGCTCACCGCTTTGAACATGTTCTATGATAAAGTTGATAAAGAGATTGACAATATAGGACGTGTGACTTCTGCAGCCATTGAGACCGCTGTCGAATACAACAATCTTTTCACGTCATCAAATTACGACCCCGAAGACATAAAGGCCGAGGTGCTGAGACTTGAAAAAGAATCAAAGAACTTGGCTAAGATTTTGAGCGCGAGTAAACCTTTAGACCCGAAAGTTACTGGAACCAGAGAGGCCCTTGTTGCTGAACTGTCTACACTTAGATTACGACTGGATAACCTTTTGGAGGAGCATAAGACTGTTTTGCGCACACTGGATGAGTTAAAATTCAAAAAGAACTCCAAGTTGGACCAGTCAATTATCAAAATAAGCCAAAAGTTCAGCGAAATATTTACCACCATCAGTGGTGGCCACACTGGTGAGCTCGTATTACACCGCAATGGTCACGACGAAATCTCCAGTGTTGGTCTAAACGTCTCTTTTGGTGATACTACAACCAATCTTTCTGGTGGTCAGCGGACTGTCTGTGCATTAGCAATAATTTTCGCGATTCAAAGTTATGAGCCAGCACCGTTTTACATTTTTGACGAGATTGATTCAAACCTGGACACACATGCACGTACTCGCGTGGCAGCAGTGATCAAAGATATCTCCACCAAACGAAAAGTTCAGTTTATTTGTACTACATTTTATCCTGAGCTGGTCTCGGCAGCCAGTGCGTGGTTCGGTGTCACCTTTGAACATGGATCTTCCAGTATCGAACCCATCGATAAGGATACTGCCATCGAATTCACTACTTCAGATACTTAAAATGGTATTTACAACCTAAATTTAGATTAGCACGTAAGTTTTACTTCAAATCACATCTATATTATATCGATAACCCTTCGCCCACGTTGACACGACACTCACAATGAATTTCCTGTCTTTATTCACTTTCATCTCTGTTGCATTGGCTCAGGCTGTTACCAACACTGTCTATTTTGACATTGAGCAAGGCGGAAAGGAACTTGGCCGTATCACAATTGGTCTTTACGGTGACGTTGCCCCCAAAACTGCCGAAAACTTCCGTGCCCTCTCTACAGGCGAGAAGGGCTACGGTTACGAAGGCTCTATTTTCCACCGTGTTATCAGCCAGTTCATGATTCAGGGCGGTGACTTTACTGCTGGTACTGGAACTGGTGGCAAGTCGATCTACGGTGCTAAGTTCCCTGACGAGACCTTTGAGATTAAGCACACTCGTCCTGGTCTTCTTTCCATGGCCAACGCTGGTCCTGACACCAATGGTTCTCAGTTCTTTATTACTACTGTCGCCACTCCTTGGCTTGATGGCAAGCACGTTGTTTTCGGTGAGGTTCTTGAGGGCTTCGATGTTGTCCAGGCCATTGAGAAGACTAAGACTGGTCGCCAAGATCGTCCCCAGGTTCCAATTGTTATTCGCAAGTCGGGTGAGCTTAAGAACGGCTCCTCTGCTAAGATTAACGAGCGCGACCCTTAAAATTATAGTGTAATATCGTTTTATTTCTGTCATAGTTAGACTACTTGGATCTAGTTTAGATTACTGATAATAGGATGGTGCCATTGATCTCCATATTTCTTGCATTAAAGCGTGGTTGAAGCCTGGGTAGAGCTTATTGATTTCGTTCATCTCTCTATGGAGTTTCTGTATCGTTGTTACACATTTGGGAATTGAGGTTCGTTTTTCGACATTAGCAAACGCTTGGTCGAGCCACACTTGAGCGCTTGAGGCGCTGAACCCGTTTCCGTCTTGCTTGTGATAGTTGGGGGGGCTGTGGTGATGGACTTTCGGCCGATTTTCCTGAGGCTTCTTTCGGTCATAGAGCTCATTCTCAGCCAATTCCGTCAATGGCGAAGCACTGAAATCCCATTGGTCCTTCCCTGCGGTCTTCATCCTATCGTAAGTAGTTATCTTACTGTGATGGGTACTCGGCGGTGCCAAAGCATCTAGGTCTTTAATCCCCAATACCGGCCGGTTCTTGTACCTTCCTAGCCTGTCATGGATAACTCTGTCGACCATTGCTTTAAAATCAGCTGGAGGCAAGGCCTTTGACTTCAAATAACTGGTATTTAACAGCTTGGTAGCACTTGGGCGCATCAGACAGTCTTTAACCAGACATGCAGCCATCAACTGAGAGATTTCCTTGGAACAGCGATGTCTCTCAAGAGCTGGTAGAGTCACTGGAGGATTGCGCACAATTCGCATCATTGCCTCAGTAGGGGGGAGTCTCCGGTAAGGTGGAGAGCCGGTGAGCAGCTCGTAGAGCACAATTCCCATTGACCAGATATCGACGCCAGTGTCATACGACGTATCGGACTCAATAACTTCTGGTGCCATCCAGTAAGGAGTACCCATGAAGGAATTGCGCTCAGGGACCGTGTAAGAAAGCTGTGCACTTACACCAAAGTCGGCAATCTTCACACCATAGTCTTCTGTAACCAGAATGTTAGCGGATTTCAGGTCCCGGTGAATCTTCTTCTGACTATGAATGTATTCCAGACCTTTTAAAGATTCATAAAAGACATAGGCTGCGGAGTCTTCGCTGAAAACGGAAAACTGTTTCAATAGGTGCATACACGAACCACCCGCGCAGTATTCCATCATGACGAATAAAATCGAGTCATGCATCGCTGAGTAGTAGTAATTCGTGATTTGCTTGCACCTCAGCTCACTTAAGAACTTGAGTTCCAGGAGAACTTCGTCGACGTCCCCAGAGGTGTCCATCTCGATCATCTTCACCGCTACAACTTTGTTAAGCGAGGGATCGAAGGCTCGGTACACCTTTCCAAACGAGCCTGCTCCAAGCTCCTCATATATTTTGAGATCATTATGAGTCTTTCTGTGAGCTGTCTCCCGGTGTGCTTTGTTCTGTTTCTGTTCCATTCTCAATTGTATTATCTCTTTATCAATGGATAATTGTGCCATCACAATTTGAGGAGTGTTAAAGAATGAAACTCGTTACATTATCTAGTTTATAAAGATATCCTACCGTCTCACGGTTTCATGGACTGTCTTCTAGGCGACCACTTTACCTTCCTATTTGGGGTTTGAAACTTTTTGAGGTTGCATGAAAAAAATTAGCACGCTCAAAGACTACTCAATATTCAATAAATAATTAAATCCGCTTTCTAAAACCACTAATTGAGTATTCAATACTAATATTTTTGTAGGCGAATAGATTTAAGCTTGCTTATCTCAAATAATGTAACATTGATTAGTAATAAGGTTAAATGCATGTGAGCGGATCTATCGTACACACCACCGCTCCACAATTTACAAAAAACTGGGGTAAAATATTGTACCAACAATAACACATTCGATTTCACATAATTTTGAACTAAAAAATGAATGATGCGAAATCAATGTATAAATATAGAAGACTTATGTCCTCTGATATTTTCCAGGCGAGAGCATTACTGAGAGATCATGCCCGAGCCTACATGGCTTTCGGAGATCTTATGAAATACAGTATCTCAACTTCACACGACGCATTTGTAGCAATTTGTGGTACAGACATCATAGGAATCATTGCTGGCCATGACGCTGACTCCGAAACCGAACTGGACATTCTGTGTGTGGATGAAAAATATCGTAGACAAGGGATTGCCCATGAACTATTGCAAATGTTTTTAAGAAAAAAGGATCCTGTCTTAACACTTTCTCTAGACGTTCGAGTTTCTAACACTACAGCCCAGAAAATATACGAGCGGTGGGGTTTTATAAGAACCGGTGGGAAACCAAGATACTATTCCAATGAAGATTCTTATACAATGGTTATGGAAAACCGTTCTTCAACAATTTCAGGGTGATTATTTAGGCTTCATCGTCCAGTTTATTTATTATTTACGTGTGTTAACGAATATTTTTAGTTGTGCATTTTGGCAATATGTTGTATCAGTTTATTACATAGTAGGAGCCACCCACACACATCTCATAGCACACGAACCACACACGCGAGTTCGAGTTCTTACCGCTTATTTTATAGCTCATGCTTGGACAAACGCCTGAAATTCTCGAACAAGAGATGCGTGAGTGTCTAACACTCCGTACTGCTTCTCTCTCCGGGTTCCGATCTCTCGGCCCAGCAGACATGGTACAACTACAAAAACAGACAAAGTCGCGTGTATCGAGCACATATCATTTTGTAACTGGTGTTGACGTGTCAAGTGCTGCAGCAATAGCTGCTTATCTTACTACACTCACTGTCCCGTTAGGTGAAGCTCAGCTTTGGCACGGAAAGGCACCCCAATGGCATGTTGCCGAATGTACTTACTGTTCCTGGAATATTTTCTCGAAAGTGGACATTAGAGTTACAGCAGGTTTTCCAGGTGGCACTAAAATGTACATTGTCTCTCCTGATGGCCTCACTGAAGATGCTGGCTCTGAGGAGAACGACGAGTTGTGGGATGAGTTGTACATGAGTGGAATGATCCGATGTCTTCAACTCAAGGATGAGGATGCATACGTGATTCCGAACACACGCCACGAATTTCCCTTTGATTTGGACCAAGTTCATCAGTTCTTAAACACCTTTTCCAGGCTCTACCAGAAAGGTCCGCTCTCAGGCAGTGCACCTTGGGTTCAATCACCTACATTGACGTGTAACCACATGGTTGATGCACTATACACACTACTTAATGCCACTGGTGTTTACCAACCAGCGATTGAGATGCTAGGCCAAATTGGAGCCAAGGAAGTCCTTGCTAAAGTTTTATTATTGGCCGACCAGGAAGTGAATGCAGTCGGACTTTTGGTTGATACCGTCAAGCGCGAGCCCAGAAATACCCGAATGCTTGCTATTGAGGCAGAATTTTGTCTCAATAAGAACAGGCTTGACCTCGCTTTGGACTGTGCCAAACGCTCAGTGTACGCTGCTCCATCTGAATTTTACTCCTGGGAGATTCTTTGTAAGGTTTACATTGCAATGGGAGAGTACGAACAAGCTTGGCTGGCATTGAACTCGACCCCATTAATTCCTTTGGTTCCAATGGATACTCAACGCTTGCCAGCAGCCAAAAAAATCCACACTCCATTGCCCACTGATGGCGTGCTTGAAGAGGTTTGGGGGTACACATCAGACAAAAATGATCCAGCTGCCGCCCAGGCTCTTTCCGCAGACCCTGCGTTACTCAGACTCCCTGCAGCGCACCTCAGAGGGTGTACTCAGCGGGCCTATTCATTGCTTGCAACAATATACTCTAAGGTTGGCTGGGGAGAAATGGTTAGAATGCGTGCTGAGCTTTTTTGGATGGAAGCAGAGAGCCAGCAAAGCAACGAGCCGGAGTCCGAAAACAGTGCTGATAAAGTAAATGATGATGAGAAAGACAATAATGAAGGTGAAGGAAATGCCGCAAGTGATCCTCAAACTGAACACCAACCTGAACCAGTCAGACGTTCACTCAGATCTAAAAGACTCTGCAGTTTGCGTATTGAGCGATTATTCCACACACTGTACACAGACGTTGTCGCGTATTCTGAGTGGCAACGCGAGTGCATTCATTTAGAAAGCCAACAACTTCATTTCGACAAATCTGCATTTGAATGGCAACTGTTTGGAAGCCTTTCGTATCGTTTAAAACACAACGAACAAGCAAAAAATGCTTATGAGCGCTCTCAGAGCATGTACTTTAACCAGACTGCACTGGTTCATGAGCTTGAGCTTGATCCATACAACCTGGTTAATATAGTCAGATTGTGCGCATGGTACCACAGGTGGTACAACGAGTTTTCTCCAAACGCAATGACTTTGCTGCGCAAGATTGTAGCCCGTGATGGAGTTACCAAAATTAAGTATGAAATCGAAGCGCGCTACGGTAACCAAAAGGTGACCGGCCTAATGCTGGTATTCTTGGATCGTTTGGTAAAACTAAAAGTTACTGGTTGGGATATGTAAATTACATAAAAAAGCATGCTTATTCCGAAACAGCAATGGCCTCAATCTCAACGTCGGCATTCAGGGGAAGCTCCTTAACACTAACGAAAGTGCGGGCAGGAGTGTGTCCCTGGAAGTACTTGACGTACACCTCGTTGACAGGGCCGAAACTCTTAATGTCAGTGGTGTAAATAGCAAGCTTGAGAACATCTTTAGGGGAGGAACCACTGGCCTTCAGAATACCATCAAGGTTCTGAAAGCACTGCTGGGCCTTAGCCTTGATGTCACCTTCCACCATTTTACCCTCGGGAGTAAGAGGCACCTGGCCAGATACATAAAGTACACCGTTGTGCTTTGTGGCCTGGGCATAAGGGGCAGCAGGAGGAGGGGCGTTCTTTGTCGAAATGAACTGCATGGCTCTGGGAAGTGTACGCTTGAACATCTATGTGACGTTGATCTGGAGTGTAGGGTTGTAGTTATATAGAGTATTACACATGGCTTAGTGAACTTTGGTAGAACGTGCAGGAGGAGAAGAAGTAGAAGAAGTAGAAGAGGAAGAAGCAGCACTTGTGGATTCACCAGCGTAAACCATTTGCGCAATTGCAATAAACGCGGGATTTTTATCCACAAGATCAGGCCTGTTGACATAAACCTGATAGTCTCGGCCAACCTGCTTTAATCCGAACATTGCACTGCCTTTATATTCTAGCCAGCCTTGCCTGTCGTAGAAATCTGATGTAGCATTGAATGTAACGATAAGTAATCCTGTAGGATCTACGCCTATTCCACTTCCTGCTGCTTCCTGTGCCACTACTCGGTCGCTTAAAACCAAGGATCCCGAGTCATACGTCCCCTGAAACAGAGGTCCTTCACCACCTACAGACAAGTATCCATCAACTAAGCGAAGTGGCTTGCCATTTATAGAATTAATACTGGACTGGATTGTAAGTCCTATTTCTGCACAGCACAATGATGCCAATTGCAACAGAAAAAGCATCGTAAATTAAACGGGTTTTGTTATGCTAATTGTATTTATATAAATTAACTAGTAAATTTAGTATTAAGGTTCAGGCTATTAAACCTACATCTTGAGGTCTGCCATCTGACTCAATTAGGTCGTGTACCAGATTGATTACCGGATGATCGATGAAATTCAAACTGGGATTATTGAATTTTCGCTCCATAAGTTCGCCAAAAAGCTGCTGTAGAAACTTTAACAAGATTCCAGCACGTGGCCAGCATTTGAAACCGGTCCACTTGTCAACAATAACTCCATTACCAAGTGGATCCACATCAATACGGGTAGAGAACAAGATTAAGGAATAAGTTCCAATTGGTGTAACATCCGCAATGAAATGTTTACTGGTCATAACAGCAGAGCCAAAACTGACATAACGGGAACTATCAACAAACTCTTTTCCACCAAAGATTAACGAGCGAGGGTGAACAAATACGCGTTCCCCAGTACTTTTAAAGTATTTGATTTCACGAGCATCTTCAACACCCCCCTTTTTGACTGCACCACTGACAGTTGCCATGAATTTTTGTTGAGGGAAGACCACCTCTGCAATGTTGGGTTGCAAAGCGGCTGACACTATTGCTCGAACTGTTGCAATGTCTTTGTCAAACTTAGTGTGCGCCTCAGTTATGCCTTTAGAGTCAAGGAAACCAATTTGAATTAGGCTACTCAAAAGCTGTCGGCGGGTAGATCTAATATCTCTACAGGCTCCGAAATTAATTCTGTTGCGATCGCTCACAGTACCTGAATCCCATGAGTTGTACGCCTCGCAGGAAGCAATTAGATCTCCATTAATCCCGCCAAACTCATCATAAACCGAGGAGTTAAATTCGTCTTCACCCCTTTTGGTCACAAACGGCATTTTTCCCAAACTTAAAACTGCTGCAACGGTCAAGCAGCTGGGTAGACAGCCCATCATGGTTCCCAACACAAGTAACTTGGCTGTCTTAGGATCAGTGGGGATCATTGATATGTGTTTACCCAAACTTGTCAACTCATTGTGGTTGTCCAAAGCACCATAGGTAGTAAGGTTTTCGCGAGCAGTGTCCAACGCTGTCTGTTGAGGAGGATCAATTGCCATGCTAAGAAACTTTTCAACATTTGATATTCCCATTGCTTTGACACTGAGATAAAGAACTTCCAATGGTGACCTCAATATCTCTGGGAGGGGTCTGACAGGCATGCGAGTCTCTTCAGTGTTGTCAGAATATAATTTATAACACTCACCGGCCCGTACACGACCAGCTCGTCCCATTCGTTGAGTAGCTGATGCTTGAGAAGTCCATGTATCAATAAGCCTTGAGACATTCACTTCAGGGTCATAAACCGTTTCCTTGACTCTTCCGGAATCAATTACCGCAACAATATCAGAGATAGTAATAGAAGTTTCAGCAACATTAGTACTGACGACAACTTTTCTTAAACCTTTAGGAGCTTTACTGAAAACTTTTCGTTGATCTGCTGGGGGCAATGATGCATGTAACGGTAAAGCCCACAGAGAAGAACTTACGCTGGTTCTTTTGATTGCCCTTAATGATTCATCAATTTCACCACTTCCAGACATGAAGACTAAAATACTGCCGTTTCTGTCATTCTTCTCTAGTAGCTGTTTATGAATGTACTCAACTGTAGCTGCGACCAAATTATAGTCAACTCTTCCTGGGCTTCTTTTTCTGATTTCGCCAATAATCTTACCAATACTGGAATCAGGGGCAGTGTCGTTGTCATCAAAATCAGAATTATCCGGGCGATAACCAGTAGCAGTAAGGACGTCACCAAGGTAAAATTTGGAGACAGGAAACGTTCGACCACTTATGTGAGTGCATCCCATCTTATTGGGTTTAAAGTAGTTCATAAACTGTTGAGGATCCACGGTTGCAGACATCAGAATGATCTTGAGATTTGGGGATTTGGATATAAGCCTCTTTAACAGAATTAATAAGAAGTCACCATCTAGAGACCTTTCATGGACCTCATCAACAACGATATGTGTAATTCCCTGGAGTGAATTTTCACCCTCAGTATCATCAATAGACATGCCTTGAAGCATTCTCAGCAACACACCGCTTGTTACAAATCTAAGCTGTGTCTTCTTACTCATTTTAGCTTCACCACGAATAATATAACCAACTTGGTCTCCAATTTCCACCAGTCGTTCCTCAGCCACGCGCTGGGCAACACCGATGGCTGAAATTCTTCTTGGTTGTGTGCACAAAATTTGGGCATCTGGAACAGCATCTAAAATGAATTGAACCGTCTGAGTACTTTTTCCTGAACCAGTTTCACCAGTAACAAGTACAATTTGATGCTTTTCAATCAAATCTACAATTTCCTGCCTCTTCTCCCATGCCGGAAGTGAACCTCGCTGAGCCATCATAGCCCTTCCAGCTTCAGTCTCCATTCTCTTATTGCGCTCATTTACAACTGATTTAGGTTCGAATACCATGGGTTTTCGGTTTGACCTTTTGGGGGTTCTAGCTTTATCAACCTCTGCCCGATGCACCTCGTCAACACCAGAGACACCAGAAGAAATTTGTGATAACTTTGGCGGATTGCGAATCACTTTTTCAAAGATCTCATTAATGTGCTCATATAACATCATTAGCATATAATCACCCGCAAGCTGACTTTTTGCAAAAATTGCTGCCTGACGAGTAAGCTCTAGCAAAGAAAGCTTTAAAATCCTTTTCTTATCAAGCGACTCGATTGCAATACCAGGAATAGTACAAGGATATTTTTCAGACTTATAGAAAGAAATCTGAATGCCATTTTTCGAGATGAGTTTACAAACACCTCTCTCAGGGACAACTAACTGCTTCTCATCAAGCAAAGCCTGTAAACTTTCGACTTCTTCATCCCATATATCCTCACCAATATCACTTACATCGTTCTGAACATACTTCGAGAAGGCACCAGATAAGTGAATAACCGATTTGGACAAGGATCCTTCAAACGCTACTGAGGTACTTCGAGCAATGTCTTCAGAATACCCAAACTCTCTTAGCCTAGACGTCGTGTTTTCAACCTGAATGCTGGACGAGATTCGTGCAGTGGCACCAATATCTGTAGGCGTGAACTGCTGAGGCACATCGTCTTCAGGGACATGAATTAAAAGCCAGGTGAGCGCAGCGCCCAATGAACCAGTATATTCAAGTGCTTCAATGGCATAATTTTCTCTGAAACCAAGTTTAATTAGCATTTTGACGATTTTTGTTCGTCTTTCTTGGTCTGTAAGACCATCCTTCCTGCTGAACCTAAATCCGTTTTGATCTCTGATAATGGACTCAACTACCGATCTGGCCGTTCGAGACATTAATAATTTATTATTGAACTTGATTTTGTGTTTTCTGTTGTCAGATGGAGTAGACTCTGTGCGATCAGAATTATCTTTAGCTGCTTCACGGGCAATCTCATTCTGTGCGTGCTTCTCCTCGCGGGCTTTACGGTCAGCTTCAAACTTAGCACGTTGCTCTTTATGCTCTTGTGCAGCCAACCATGGGTCTTCGCTCCATTTATACTGCTCATGGGGTTTCGCTTGGGCTTTCTCATCGTCTAATAAACACCACAAGTCACGGTGCAAGGGTGGTAGCATCATCTTCATGTTTCTGTGAGACAAAATCCGATGCATACCATAGGTAGCTGCTAAATGACGAGCTTCAAGCTGCGTAGGCTGTTTTGAAACCTTGTCACTAGGGGGATCAAAGCGCACTTTCTCTACCTCCTTTGTTTTAGGATTGCGACGTGCAAGCACCACAGATGCAACCCATTTTTGATCGTCACCTTGGCCAAATGGCTTAACAGGATATTCCACACGCTCCCATTTCATTTTTTGAGCATGTTCATTAAGTAGCTGAGCTGGAAGTTTGCCTGTCCACTGGCCAACCCCAGCAGTGACAATCTTGCGAGACTCAGCAGCTCGAGCTCGAGCCTCCTCCCTTCTTTTCTCCTTTAATTGTTTAGGAGTGAGCTCAACTGGAGGCTCCGGTGCCTTAGCCTTCTTACTGGATTTACCTGGCTTACTAGGTTTTTCTTTCATGAAAAAAAACAGAACCACAACCTCAATTTTTTAATGGTTATGTTTTTTTATTTAATGGAGATACAGTTATAGTATAACATAATTAGCATACCTAGCCTATATTATAGTAAAAAAAAGACTGATTTCAGGTTATACGTATTTGAACTAAATATATAAATGTGTTCATTGAGTATAGGGTATCCACACAATGACCAAATTTCTAAATCACACAGCTCTTCGTATTGCGGATCCAACTCGCTCGCTGCAGTTTTACCAGAAGCACTTCGGTATGAGTCTTTTGACCCAGTCTGCCGGTACTACTTCCACCAAATACGTGCTGGGTTTGACCGGGCCTAAGTCGCTTTACAAAGACAGTCCAATCGGTGCTCGTGCTGGTCTCCTTCAGCTCGTTCACAACAATGCTGACACTATTGACTCCTTTACAGCTAATTCTGGTAATAAGGATCCTTATCGGGGCTTTGGACACATCTGCTTTTCAGTGGCGGATTTGGAAGGTACTTGTTCCAACTTGGAGAAATCTGGTGTGACGTTCCATAAACGCTTGGTAGATGGTCGTCAGAAGAACATTGCATTTGCTCTTGATCCTGATGGATACTGGATTGAGATAATCTCCAATGACAAGCAGGAGCCTGATGCCAGTGGAAACAGCACGTCACGTCTTAACCACAGCATGATTCGGGTGAAAGACAAGGATGTCTCCCTCGAATTCTACACCAAGACTTTGGGAATGACACTGGTTGACATTTCTGATCATGAGGGTGCCAAGTTTACACTCTACTTCTTGTCTTTCGATCCCGAGCAGGTCAAGCGAGATGGACGTGCTAACGCTGAGAGCCTTGTAGAGCTGACCTACAACTATGGTTCTGAATCCGATGACAGTGTCAAGTATCACAGTGGTGAATCTGGTCCTCAGGGCTTCCTGCACTTCGGTGTTACCACTGACAACACTTCTGAGCTTGTTTCTGGATTGAAAAAAGCGGGCTTTAATGTTGCCACGGAGTCTAACGGCACCTATTCGGTCCAAGATCCTGATGGATACCGAGTAGAAATCATTGCGAGCAACGAATATAAGCTCTAAGAATACGTATTTAGCTTATTTAACTTTCTTGGTTCGCAATCCATAAGTATCTAGCTGTTCAGGCGTGATCAAACTAGGACTTCCAACTACTGGATCACTACCATTCATGGTTTTGGGAAATGCTATCACATCTCGAATGCTAGGTGTGCCCACCAGCATGGCTACTAACCTGTCAAGACCAATAGCTAAGCCAGCATGAGGAGGACACCCTGTTGCTAGTGCCTCAAGAAGATGCCCAAAAAGTTTATCGGGATTTTTCACACCGACAATATTTTCCAAAATGTATCTTTGAACATACGAGTCGTGAATACGTTGACTGCCTCCACCAACTTCCACTCCATCAATGACCAAATCAAAGTGCATTCCTCGACAACTTAATGGATCAGTTTCTAACAGCTTGTAGTCGTCAAGATTGACCATTGTAAAAGGATGATGCGTAGCCTTTAGCTTCTTGAAATCGTACAGAGGATACCCATCAATGACACCTAGCTCCAAGGGTTCAAAGGAAGGAAACTGTTCAACCCATACAGCAATGCTTTCAGGTAAAGGTTCGCCTTTACTCTTCTTTTCCTCAAGTTCGTGGGCAACTAATTCCTGTCTCACCCTTCCCAATGGGGTGGGATTTTCATAGCACACTTCCATCCGGTCACTAAAAACCAGCAAGTCACCTTCAGTCGCAATTTCTTGGAGTTGAGATATTATTGATGAGTACTTGATCCCAATGTTTTTTAAGTTATCCTTCAGACTACCATCAAAACGAAGTTTATGCAAGCGTTCTGATTGTTTCACTAAGTGCTCACTGTTTTTGGGAACTCTAAGGACTTCGCACACAGGGAATTTGGAACGCTGAATGGATACGGTTTTTAGTTTGTGAATCTTCAAATCGGAGCGAAGGTCCGGTTTGTCAATACCGTAACTCTCCAAGCATTCCGAATAAGTAAGCTTGGAAAATTTGAGGTCGCGAGCGGGAGTACCCAAAGTGTTCAATGGAATATTCATAAGGTTGTACACCTCGGTAATTACATTCTCGACAACCCTTTGGACGTCAGCATCAGTAGCAAATCCCATTTCCATATCCAATTGGGTGAATTCAGGCTGTCTATCTGCACGCAGATCCTCATCACGAAAGCATTTCGCAACCTGGTAATACTTATCGATTCCTGATGCAATTAATAGTTGTTTGTACTGTTGAGGGCTCTGAGGCAACGCATACGCATAGCCAGGCTTCCTTGTGGGAACCAAGAATTCACGAGCTCCTTCTGGTGTAGATTTGAATAACATAGGAGTCTCAACTTCAGTAAACCCTTCCTTGTCTAGGACCCATCTACACTTTCTGATAATTTTGGCACGACTTCGTAAGGCATATTGGAAATCCGGCTGTCTAAGCTGGATATAACGGTATTGTGCGGGCCAGTCCTTGGTATTTTCGAATTTCAATTCACCAGGTATTACGTTGGCTCTGTTAAGAATATTCAACGAAAGACACTCAACGTCATCACCTACTTTTTCAACATCGACCGAGACAGTGGAATCTGGTTTGATATTTTTAAACAAGCTGGGGGAGTTTTTATCGACAACTTGCACGATTTTACCACTTGTATCACGAATATTAACGAATGTCAGTTTAGAACTGAGCTTTCTAGGTTTTTGGTGAATCCAACCATGTAAAGTTCCACTATCTCGAGTTGTTTTTGATTTCAAATCTTTAGCATTGGTTGTAGCACGTAAGAACTTGAATTTATGAGCTATGTCCCTTAATAGCGGAAGAGTTACTCGGCTTTTGGACATGAGATAATCACCCTGACACTTGATGCGTTAAATACGCAAATCAATTAAAAAAAAAAAAATCCTGAACCATTGAATCAAAATATATATTAAATAATTAATAATTTATTCGCAAGTAGTTAAAAACAGCCTGTTTATAGACTTAGCAAGTCAATACAAGTAAAAAAATAAAAAAAAGTGAGCCCAGAAGGACTTGAACCCTCAACCCTCAGAACTGGAGTCTGATGCGCTACCAATTACGCCATAGGCCCTGGTATGCAATAAAGTTTTTAACTACGGTAGATCTACTTACAAAACATTGATCTGCCTTAATGTTTAACGTATACGTAGTCAACAAATGGAAATAGTACTTTTAGACGTTAAGTAATGCTATTTGCACTCAAAATTATGAACTATTAGGCATTCAACTATAGTGTATTGGACTACGCACTGGTTTGGTCTCGGCATTGCAAAATGACATATTTTAAATATATCTTCTTGATCTTTTTTTAAACGGACTGTTTATAATTCCGCGGATTCTAGATCGACTATTCATTCTTTATTACTGCTAGCAGCACTACATTTGTTTTTTGCCTCCAAAACTGGGAGTATATTAGTGCTTACACAGCCTTAGTGGCAACATACCCATGGATTTACAGCGACTAGTTAGCCAAGCCGGTGGATTCGGTTCACTCGCAAGCCTCGGTGTGCCAACTGAGATATCTGATAGCTCAGAGACTGTGCACATTTCGTCTCTGGCGTTGTTGAAAATGTTGAAGCACGGTCGCGCTGGTGTCCCCATGGAAGTCATGGGTCTTATGATGGGCGAGTTTGTGAATGATTTTACAGTACACGTAACTGACGTGTTTGCTATGCCTCAGAGTGGTACTGGTGTTTCTGTTGAGGCAGTGGATGAAGTGTTTCAAACCCGCATGATGGAAATGCTTCAGCAAACTGGTCGCGACCAAATGGTGGTTGGTTGGTACCACTCCCACCCCGGTTTCGGCTGCTGGCTCTCAAGCGTTGATATATCGACGCAGCAGGCATTTGAACGTTTGAATTCTCGTTCTGTTGCCGTTGTTGTTGACCCAATCCAGAGTGTTAAAGGAAAAGTCGTAATTGATGCGTTCCGCTTGATCCCCCAGGCTGCCATGATGATTGGCCAGGAACCTCGTCAAACAACGTCTAATGTTGGGTACTTAAACAAGCCGAGCATCCAGGCCTTAATTCACGGTCTGAACCGACACTACTATTCAATCAACATCAAGTTCAAGAAGACTCCCGCTGAGGAGCAGATGCTCTTAAATGTTCACAAGGAAGGTTGGTCGTCTGGCCTTAAGATAACACCGTTTGCCCAGCAAGAGCACTGTAACGAAAAAGCTGTGTCTGAGCTGGTCAAGTTAGCGACGCAGTACACTCAGCGTGTAACTGAGGAGCGTGAACTTACTGACGAGCAGCTTAAGACACGCTATGTTGGTCGTATGGACCCCAAAAAGCATCTAGAAGCTACCGTCAACGAACGCCTAGAGGAGAACATCGTGTCGCTGCTGGCAACGAACATGGACAGGGCAGGATTTAAATAAATATTTAAAACGTATTATTATATGTGGTTTTCTGCTTGATTTTATTTATTAAACTAGTTTTAGATTCTAAGCTGAAAAGAATACCAAGAGACCCCACCCCTAAGCGTTTACACCCTACACACTCACACCATGAACATCGTTCCGCCCTCAACTACATCGGTGATCGACACACCTCTCGAGCAGAGCACCCAGAGCATTCCCCAGCCTGCAGCCCAGGTTTTCAACGATGCACACCCTCTGGAATCGCGAGTGGCGAACTGGAAGGCTACTGAGGAGGCCACCAAGATGAAGATGCTCCAACGCACACAAGGCTCTGCAGAACCGATCAGACGCCAGATGGAGCTAAATCTGGTTCAAAACAGCACTTTTGTGCCTGAAATCGTTGGTGGTCCCTCCAACGTCCATCTCGATATCCTCAAAAACAACGATGCATCGATTGACTGGGAGGATGTGCATCGCGACGAGCCCAAATTTGACTTCCAGCAGGAGCTTCAAAAGAGAATGGGATTGTAGATAAAGTGATATAAAAATGAATAATGAAATATATACGTCATCTTTTCGCTTCTAGAATCAGTGGCGATAGAATGCCTCTTGCATGGTGAACAGGTTTCGAAATCATGGTTACAGAATACTGGTAGTGAACCCGACCACCTTTCCACCAACTGCAAAACCTGTTTTTTCCCCACAGCCAAGTTTTTCGCAACAGGAAACTGAAAAGTAACACACTCTGCTTAAACCTTAGCCAAATCATCGTATTTTTTCGGTATTATTTTTTACAAAAAAACTAAATGGATTCTCCTTTCAGCCGCCCTCACTCTATCTACGGCTCAACTGGAACTTTCGGCAATGCCCAGTCTTCGACGTCGACTTCCCAAATTAACTCACCACCAGTAGGTCAAAAATCTACTGTTGCGGATTCAGGTAATCTTCAGAATACTTGGACTGCCTCACGCTCGAGTTCTACTTCCAATATTTCGGGAAGTCTTATGGGATCTATGAAGCGTGAGAAACAAGGTTTTCAGTCCGGAAATGAAGCAGACTTACAGCTTGGAAATGGAAATCAAAATGGAAACGATCCTTTGAGTGGCTTTAATGCTTTTTCTGCAGATCCTAGTACTTACCAAAAGTACCCTGCCTACTCGGTACAGGGAAGCAACCAATATCCTTTGGCCTATGGAAATAACCAGCAGTACGGTCAGTACAGCCAGTATGGCCAGTATGGCTCCCAGTACTATGGTAACTCGTACATGCCTTATGTACAATATGGCCAGCAACAGTTCGATGGAGGCTCGCAGCAACATGGTAATTTCGGCTATGCCTATGACAACCAGGCTCAGGCTCAGGCTCAGGCTCAAGCCCAGGTTCAGGCTCAAAACTCCGGTACCCCTCTGCAGTCTTCGTCTGCATTGGGTACTAGTGCCGCTCCTGCTTCTGCTCCTGAGCCTCCGGTGGCCCGAGAGAGCACCGCCGCAAGCACCCAAGGTTCTGATATTGTGCCCCCCAGCTCCATCTATTGGTGCTATATTGATCTCCAAGGTCAAGAGCAGGGTCCTTTCAGTGCTATTCAAATGAATGAGTGGCTTGTGTACCTCATGGATACTACGCTTATGCGACGTTCCACTGATTCGTTGCAAGTCACCTTCCAGGCGCTCAAGCAAGCAACCGGAAGTCAGGAACCGTTCGTTGTGATGCTTTCCCTACAGCAATGGGATGCTATTCTGAGCCACGCTGCGGAACTCACCAAGAACTCCCAGCAATCCGGCCTGACTGGCTCTGGCACATCGCAATCAGATGAAGTTCCAGAGCAAAGTGTCACTCAGTCTTTGGCGGATATGAAGCTTCAGGACACTCTTAAGGAGGCGTCTATTGAAGTTGTTCCGCCCACCTCTGGACCCAACAGCCCCATTGCCAGCACCGTGGTTCAAAACAGCCGCGGTGCGCCTAAACAGCCTGAGAGTGCTCATGAAGATGCCAACTCCTACCAAGCGGCTCAGCATGCTGCTCAACTGGCTGCTCAAAAGGCTCAAAGGAACAAAGAGGCCGATCAGCTCGCTCAAAAGAAGGCCAGGGATGCACACCAGGCTGCTGCTCAACTTGCTGCCCAGCAAACTGCCCAGTTGCGTGCCATTCAACAGCAGCAGAGCCAGGAGATTCAGGAGTCTGAGAACCACAAGCCTATCATTGAGCCCCTTCCTCAGCCCCAGCAGCCCCAGCAGCCCAGAATCCTTCGGGCCGAACCTGCTCGTGCTCCCGAGACTGATCCATGGAAGAAACCTGTTATCACCTCTCCTCAGGTAAGCATTGCTGAACTGAAGCAGCAGGAGTTGGAGAAGCAACAGCAAAAGAAGAAGGCATCTGTGTCTGCTACTGCCAGTCGCCGTTCTTCCACCCAGCGTAGCTGGATTCCCCTTGACGAAGTGCAGGGTACCGGTTTGACTTCCTCCGGTTCTAACCCCCAGTCGCCAACTACTTCATCAGCAGCCACTTGGGGCAAGAAGCCTGCCCCACCTGCCCGTTCGTTGGCAGAAATTCAGAAGGAGCAAGCTTCAAAGTCGAGCAAGCCGGTTGCTGCTTCGCCTACTCTGGCTGCTGCGAGCTCACCGGTTAAGAGCGGTAGGTTCTCGGTATTTGAATCCAATGGAGACTCTACTGCTGCCGCTGTTGGAAGCCGGGTACCTGTAGCTTCCAATGCACGAGCTGCTGCTGTTTCCGCTTCTGCTGCTGCTCCTGGTCCTCACGGAACTCCTCACAAGCGTGCCCCTAAACAGTATGCATCGGTTACCCAGGCTGCTAATTCTGCTAAGCCCACCGATGAATTAATTCACTGGGCCCGTGTAGCCTTCAAAGAACTCTCTAAAAGCATTGATCAGATGGAATTGCTGGAGGTGTTTTTGTCGCTTCCCAGTAACAACAACGCTAAGGAGTTTATTGCTGAGAGCATCTTTGATATCTCAAGTGTTATTGACGGTCGTCGTTTTGCCAGCGAGTTCATCACTCGTAAAAAGAGTGCTGAGCAGACAATGCCTGCAGGTGAAACCTGGAAGGACGTCTTAAACAGATTTAATCCTAATGCCCAGGAACAGGACCCTTCATTTAAGGTTGTTACCAAAAAGCGTGGTCCTAAGATTGCTCGTCCGCAGTAAGAATGTACACACACATATAAATAGACTAATGCATTCGTAAGAAGTTTCAAAATAAATAACTAAATTAGTTCTTAAACCGTGTACTGTGAGTAAGGTTCTTACGAATACCTGTGAGCTCACCCTGATATGGGCCTTCGGGCTGCTTGTATTCACGGCGAACACCCTTAAGACGCTTCTGAGCAGCTTCGTAGCGTACACGCTTCTTGACACGGGCATTGCGGTTCTCCTTCTTCCGTTTGCGAGTCAGACCCTTATTCTTCTCAATCTGGTAATTAATGGCCCGCTTGTCGATATTGGGGTTCTCACTAAGGTACTGGTTAATACGTCCTTCGCGTGCAGCATCCACAGCATCTGCGTGTCGCTGCATTTTGATAGCGCGTTTGGCTGCTTTTTCGGCTTCTGCCTCGTTATAAAGATTAAGCGCCTCATCGTCGCCAGGTGCTTCTTCACCACTATCGCTTTCATCACCAAGATTGTCTTGGCGTAATTGACCTCGTTTTTGGGCTTCAGCCACCAATCTTTGGCGACGCTCAAATTCACGTTCACGGTATGGCAAATCAATATCACCACTGAACTCATCACGCTTAGCCATGTTGTTCTTACCAATCTGGGAAGTATAGAATCGCAAGCTTTGTTTGTTTTTAGCACGGGCTTGTTCTTCAATGGTATCGGCAGCCTCATCGAAGTCACCAACAACTTTTGTTTTGAGTTTCTGTACTGGCTGAGGCTTTGCAATAGAGAACTCATCCTCGTCATCCTCCTCGTCATCCTCCTCTTGACCTTCATCATCATCATTGCTGCTGGCAAATGAGTCGTGCATGAAGTCATCCTGGCAATCCATATACACAGTTCCATTAGATGAAGTCTCGTCTTCTTCTTCGGAAAGCGCGAGCTCCTCGGCAAGTTTCTTACCAGCAGGTTTAGCATTTTTAACTGATGTCTTTTTCTTGGGTTTACCGGAAACACAAGCTTCTTGGTAGTTGAGCCAAATCTGCCTGGCTGTTAACAAACCTTCGTTTACAGGATGCTCTTCTAATTGCGACAATCCCTGCAAATCACCTTTGTTTATTCTATCAGTAAATAAAGCAAAATAAGCATAGATCATTCCTTTGTAGGTTTGCAAAGCAGATTTTCCAATTTCCTTCATTTCTTCTGATTGTGGGCTATCTTTTAATTCCTCCTCAAACTGCTCGCATCTTTTTAGCTGGTTTGAAAGCAGCAAGACAGCAGGAAATTTTTCCTCAATTAACTCCCTTCGCTCAGTACTTGACAATTTCGAGACATCAATTGAGCCCAACGGATCAGCAACTGTTGAATTGAGGTCATCTACTTCATGGACACCTTGTTTCCAACCCTCCATGTCGTCTTCGTCTACGAAATCAGATGCATTCATATCTTCTAGTTCTCTTTCACGCAAACGAAGTGCTTCTTGCTCCTCCTCATCGCTGGCACCTTCGTCCTCGCCGATATCGTCCTCACCACCAAAATAATTATCACGAGTTTGGCCCCAGTTGTCTTCAATATCTCGATTAACTTTATCTCTTTTGGCTTGAACTGTTTTGTCATCCTGTTCGTAATATCCATCCTGGCCAGCATCAGAACTGGATTCAGCATCGTCAAGAGCCATGACCTCTTCGTCACTCATCTCATATTCTTCAAATTGGGCATCGGAAATTCCGGCCTTCCGAGCCAATTCACGTTGTTTGCGATCTTCAAATTTCTGAAGATCGTCAATTTCACTGTCGCTACTCATTTACGTGAATGTTTGAGTCCAAAAACGTAAAAAAGTCAGGGCGCTAGTTTTTTCACACAAAAAAATTAGGTAATTGAAAAAAACCTAGATGGCTCAGTTCCAACTTACAGTTTTAAAATAGTAATTTATTTAACATTTGCTCCGGATATGAAAAAAGAATAATATAGAATTCGTCTCCTTATCCTAACTGACTAGTTATTTGCAGAGATTGAGCTTAGTGTCGACATAATTAACGGTCTTAGGTGTGGAAATGGAGAAAAACACAACGACAAAACACTGTCTATAGAAATTTTTAAACAGCTTTAAACTTGATCTCTAGTAACCTACAGTGCTAGCCAGCACCCTGGCATAAATGTGATCTACAATATGTGTAGCAGCCTATAGCACCAAAACAATAAAATGTAGTCATGTGATTTATTTTGCCGTTCCGATGTTTAGTGGTACATAAAACTCAGACACGGAATTGCAAGGTGTAGCTGGTGAAACAACTTTGTAGCAATTAATACTGAGGCTAAAGGTATATGAATCATAAATTTAAGGTTAATTGATCTGAAAGCCAATCAAGATGCTGGTTTTTCCACTAAGTACCGGTTGATAAATAACCCTAGATAGCATTCCTTGACGTCATGCTTATATTTTGTGCCCACTGTTACGTTTGAAATAGTACCCATATAAAATAAGGGTCTTCTTCCAACCAGAAAAAAATCCAAGATGTTCCGCAATATTTCCCCCCAGCAAAAAAAGGCTGCACTCACTGTTCTTGGTGTTGCCGGTATCAGTGTAGTACTGGTTCGAAGCTTTGTATATCGCCCTGTCGAGAAGCAGCATAAAGATGACCTCTTAGTCCCTGTAGACCGTTCGGGTGGCGGCATTTAATCCCACACTGATTGGGTACTATGATTCCTCTGCATAACCTGATTTATAAATACACAGTGATGATGTTTATTTTAGTCTCAAAAACTAGTATTTATTCAATAGATTACATTTAGTGCATGCTTCTCCTAACCACCCAATAAGCCATTGGACTACTAAGTTCAATCTTTTGACGATATTAATAAGCTAAATATATCGTGTGTCCATATTGAAAAACTCTGAGAAAACATATTTAGATTAGCTCGCAGCCAATTAGCAGTTAATGGTTTCATTTCTAGATTGGTGGCCTCAGCAAAAATTGAGTGCACTACTAATTGTTTTCCAGTTAATTTTTCTTGCCTATGAAGTAAAGAAATACATCACAAGGAAAAGGAATGTAACCAAATCTGTTCCAAATTCTCCAAAACTGCAGGAGAAAAAGGATGCCAGCCCGATTTTGGCTGTTGATTTCACAACTTCTGCTGGAGATGCTGTGTCATTAAAGCCCCGACGATTGGTGAAAGGAAACTTGAAAAGTATTAAGAATAAATCTCATCAGACTGTTGTCTCAATTGATACACCCACTACTATCTTGTTCTCCACCCTGGCGGGTTCGAGCGAGCGATATGCCACTAAACTTCAGGTGGAATTGCAAAAGTTTATGAAAGCCAGTGTTGATCTGGTTAATATGGACTACATTGACGATCTGGATGATTATTTTGTTAGTCCCAAGTCGTCACTGAGGGGAACCTTTTTCTTGTTTGTGATTCCAAGCTACGAAACAGAGTGCCCTTTGGACTATGTCATTGAATTACTCCAGGAAACCTATAACGACTTCCGAGTTGATTCAGGTTCATTGAGATCCTTGGCGGGTTTTTCAGTTTTTGGAATTGGAGATTCTGAGAGTTGGCCAGAAGAAAACAAATTTTGTTATCAGGCTAGACAAGTGGACAAATACATTGGTAAATTAGGTGCTCGAAGAGTCTTTCCGTTGGGTATTGGTTGTATTAAAACAAACATTGATCAAGCATTCAACGAATACGTTTATCATCTGAGCAACGAGATCAAAACACCATCAGAAATTACTGAGGTTAGAGCTGAGGATTTACTAGACAGTGATGAAGAGGAAAATGAGCAAGATGATGAAAATGACACAAGTGTTATGGATGTTGAAGATATGGGTAAGTCTGTTCCAAAGAGAAAGGCAGATTCCTCAAAGACTACTAAAGAAATGGTCGCAAAAGATTCACCTACTCATAAAGCATTAACCAAGCAAGGCTATGCTGTTGTTGGTACTCATTCAGGAGTTAAGATTTGTCGTTGGACCAAAAGTGCTCTCCGAGGACGTGGCTCATGTTACAAATTTGCATTTTATGGTATTAGAAGCCATCTTTGTATGGAAACTACTCCTTCGTTGTCTTGTTCGAACAAGTGTATCTTTTGCTGGAGGCATGGCACTAACCCAGTAGGAACTACCTGGCGCTGGCAAGTTGACCCACCAAAGAAAATTATCGATGGAGCCTTAGAAAATCACTATCGGAAAATTAAAGAAATGAGAGGTGTTCCTGGAATTCAGGCTGCTCGTTTTGCGGAGGCATTTACCGTAAGACACTGTGCCTTGTCTTTAGTTGGAGAGCCTATCTTTTATCCTCAT
Source organism: Starmerella vitae (assembly GCA_030584925.1). Taxonomy (NCBI): domain Eukaryota; kingdom Fungi; phylum Ascomycota; class Dipodascomycetes; order Dipodascales; family Trichomonascaceae; genus Starmerella; species Starmerella vitae. Next base: position 228,500 of record JAJMCB010000002.1, on the reverse strand, counting down.
ATTAATGAATTCTTGGAGATGCTTCATGCCAAGCATATTTCCAGTTTTTTGGTCTGCAATGCTCAACATCCAGCTGAGTTAGCTGCTTTGAAACGTGTCACACAGCTCTATGTGTCCATTGATGCCAGTGACAAAGCTTCGTTGAAGCGTGTGGATAGACCTCTCCACAGAGACTTCTGGGAACGCATGATGCAATGCTTAGACATTTTGCGCGAAAGAAAAGACCACCGTACAGTCTATCGTTTGACACTTGTAAAAGGATTCAATGGAGACGACATTGAAGGATACGCTGATATGATTGAACGTGGACAGCCTTGCTTCATCGAGATAAAGGGTGTCACTTTCTGTGGAACATCCACTTCAAACACTTTGAGAATGTCTAATGTTCCGTTTTACGATGAAGTATTAGCATTTGTCACTGCTCTTGATGAGGAACTTAAAAATCGCAATCTCGACTACGGACTTGCAACTGAGCATGCACACTCTTGCTGCGTTCTTATGGCACAGAATAGATTCAAAATCAATGGAAAGTGGTACACACACATAGATTACCCGAAGTACTTTGAGCTGCTTGAATCAGGCCAGGAATTTGGTCCTATGGATTACATTGCGGAAACACCAGAATGGGCATACTTCGGATCTGAAGAAAAAGGATTTAACCCTGTTGATGTTAGACATAGACGCGGTAAGCCTATTGCGTAAAATAGATTTATATAACATTACCTGGCCTTTTAATACTAATTCAATATCCCTTTATGTACATGCTATAAAAATATGCACACGTTTAGGGCTAGGATTGACATGTACAATTATCGATAGGTGAAATAACGGTTTAAGAAAAGATTTGCCGTACATGAGATATGCTCTGAGGAAGCAATATAAAGTGGTGGATTATGCGGTTATGAAGCGCCGTATGTCTAAGAAAGCCATTGAATCAATTAAAGATTTTAAAGATGAGCAACGAAGTTTTGATTATGTTCATCAACGATCGCTAGGTTTAACTAAAATCCATCCAACACCACTGCCATCAGTAAAAAGTATAGCCGAGGCCAAACCGTGGAATGGAGAAGAACATGGTTTTAATACCAGTAAACGCATGCTTGAAGATAGTATCAAGCCTCTAAAGCATGATGTCAGAAAGAGACTAAGCTCAGCCAGAGAAAAGTCCCTAGATTATGTATTGGACAAAGACAGTGATACTGATCGCGGAAAAGTACTTGAAATGAGTCGCAAAAAGCATTCGGTTGGTAGCGGTAGTGGCTTAAGCAGTGGGGGTTGGATCGAAAGTTTAGCAGATCAGGAAATTGAGAATGCAATGAAACAAGGTAAATTTGACAGTATGGCCCGTGGTGTTGGAGTTATTGATTTGCATAATGAATACAACCAAATTAATCCAAGAATTGATTTCACTGAGTACCTGTTAAATAATATCATAAAAAAACAAGGCGGTGCTCCTCCGTGGATCATGAAGCAGCAGGCAGTTACTTTAAGAATTGACAAGTTCCGAGAGGAGATATCCAGCAAGTTGCAGAAACGGTTAGTATCGTTCCATCTGGTTGATAAAAGCTATAAAATACAAGACGCTTTGTGTCAAGCACTTAAAAATGAGTACACTGATTTAGAATGGGAAAGCCACTATGAACTATATCACAAGACATCAATACACCAGATTAACGATCAGATTCGAGGTTATAATTTACAGGCCCCTCCAACTGCTCGGTGGGGATATTTGAACTTAGAAGATGAAATAAAACAGTGTTACGCAAATGCTCTAGTTGGGATTGAGAACGAATTTCACCGCGAGATGGGTCTATTAAAAGTAGCTAAAATCAAAAAATTGCATTCACATTTACCCCCAGTTGAAGATTCAAGCAAACATTATGGAATCAAGCAGCTAATAAAGGATCTATTTAGCAGTAAATAGTAAATAAATGATGATGGGTCCTGCTTACCTACCCCAGTTGCATTCGCACAACACTTTACCAGCATGAAAGTTGCATTTGTCCACCCAGACCTTGGGATCGGAGGAGCAGAGCGTTTAGTCGTTGATATGGCACTTGCTCTTCAAAACAAAGGCCATGATGTTACCATATACACCTCGCACCATGACCCCACCCATGCCTTCGACGAGACCGTTAATGGAACACTCAAAGTGAAGGTTAGAGGAAACACGGTGTTCCCTAGAAATATTTTAGGGAAATTTTCTATTTTCTGTGCTATTGCACGCCAACTTCACCTCACAGTAAGTCTGATTTTTGATGATGAATACGATGTGTACATCCCCGACCAGCTTCCTGCAGCGGTGCCCTACCTTAGAATGGGAAAACCCAACTCTAGAATCCTTTTTTACTGCCATCACCCTGATCTCAAGCTTGCAAGCCGTGAAACGATCTTGAAAAAACTGTACCGTGTACCTTTCGATGCATTTGAGCGCTGGTGTACTTCTAAAAGCGATGTAATTGCTGTTAACAGCCTTTATACCCGCTCTATCTTTTTTGAATCCTTCGGAAAAGAAAGCATGCCGGACCCATCGGTGTTATATCCGGTTGTTGATCCCGCAGCAGTTGGCCTTTCCCAAAAAGCAAAGAAAGAGGCCATTCAAAATAATGCTGAAATCAAGCAATTTGTGGATAAATTAAGCGTCCTCAAAAAATCTGACTCCAAATTGTTGCTTTCCATTAACAGGTTTGAACGGAAGAAAGACATTGACCTTGCCATTTCTGCTTTCAGTCTTTTACTTCACGCTCACCCTGAGCTCCGTAACCACACCTTGGTTATTGCAGGAGGCTATGATACTCGTGTTACTGAGAATATTGAGTATTTGGAAGAGCTTCAGAAGCTCGCTGCAAAGTTTAGAATTCCCTCTGCCACTAAGTTCCCCAGCGATCCCTGGAAGTCCGTAGACTTCTCAGTTGCTCGCGTGCTTTTCCTGCCCTCTATGTCCAGTATAGAGAAAGCAATTCTGTTGGAGGAATCTCAATTACTTTTATACACCCCCACAAATGAACACTTTGGTATTGTTCCCCTCGAGGCGATGTGTGTTGGTACGCCGGTTTTGGCCACCAACACTGGCGGGCCCTTGGAAACCGTTGTGGAAGGTGAGACTGGATGGTTGAGAAAACCCGATATGGAGGATTGGTATAAGGTGATTAAAATGGTGGTAAAAGACATGAGTCCTGCTGACCTTGAGAAGATCGGTGAAAAGGCTAAGCAGAGAGTGAACCAAGAGTTTACCCTTCGCAACATGGAACTCCTTGCCAACAATCTTTTACTTAAGGCAAAGGAGACCCCCCGCAAAAATGAGCAAAAAGTCACGAACAACACCATTATTGTTACTGGCCTTGTTAACCTTGGTTTAACCGGAGCATTGCTCATGCTTGTTCTGTTTATTCATATCTGCCTCTGGATTTATCCTTATTTGATTGAGTCGCTTCAATGGTAAGTTTATAAATATACTTAATTCTTCGTACTACTTTTGGTTTTCTGTTTGAAGCTTTTGTGCTTGAAGCTTTTGTGCCATCAGCTTCTGTTGCATCTGAAGTTTTTGCTGGGCTTGAAGTCGCAAACTGGCTGCATTGGGTGTACCCATGCTGTTGGTGTTCAAGCCGGTGCCTACAGAAGCTGATGCACCTCCGCCTTCAGCAAGTTTTGCTGCTTGTTGTCGGCGTAGCATTTGTTGTTTCTGCTGGAGTTGGGCCAGATACGTTGCCTGTTGAGACGCTTGTGAACGCATAAATGCTTGGTGACTAGGATTATCATACAAAAACCCGATGGAGCGACCATACAAAAGGTTGCCGGTGGGAGGAAGTCGTCGCGGGAGAAGAGCCATGGAGAGCATCTCACGCAGTCTAAACTGTTGCGAACGAAGAGGAGTGGAGGTCATTGTGTCGTTAGTAGCTAAGGGCGAATAAACAACCCGCCCAACGCCTTCAAATACCTGAGCGACTTCTCGTTCCGGATTTTGTTGGGCCTGTTGCTCTTGTTGTTGGTCTGATTCAAGTTGGGCTGCTTGTGCAGCAGATGCTGAGAGCTGTGCTTGTTTAAGTTGATGCTGGCGATGATAATTACTGAGTAAAACGTCATATGGTGCTGAACGGCCCATAACGCTCCGTTTAGCACCCATGGGATGCTGCTTACACGTTAGAGAGCGCATGCATGGCTGACCGTTGGGCATTAAAACACCACAATTTCTGTCGGGACTGTAGGTAACCTGAGGCTTCTCCTTCGCTGGTTTGGGCTGTTTGGGCTGCCTTGCCTGTTTGGTCTGCCTCGTTTTTGTAGTTGTTGTTGAGGGATCCTTTTGTTTAGCACTAAGTTTTATCTTCTTAGCAGGTGGAACGTGAGATTCAGGACCTCCAGTTGATGAACTGAGATCATCCTTACGTTTCCTTTTGATATCCGATAGCTTGTCTTCTATATTCTGGGTCGCCTTAGCCTTGCTGGCCTGCTTGCGTTGATAGCAAGCATCCAAATGAATTTTCATAACAGAATCAATCACCGGTCGTTGACAGTGTGGACATATTTTGCAAACAAACTGAGACTGCAGCGTACGAAGCGATGGCAGTACCAGCTGTTCAAACTCGTGAATATTGGGATATGGCACGCTGCGTGGAACCAAATTCACGCTACTCGCAGCCTCCCTCCAAGACTGTTTAGCTGTCGTCTTATTACTATGCAATGGTGATTGGAAAGAATCTAATTCTTCTTTCAAATTAACAGAGAGCGGTCCAGCCGTTCGAGCTTTGTCCAAAAGCCCCTTCTGTGATTCAATCCAGGATTCCATATTTTTCAATTTCTTAAAAGAAAATAAATATGAAACCTTTTTAATGAGCTGGATTTAATGAGAAGCTGACTTAAATATTTCCGATGTGTCCTTATGGACTTGGAATGTCAACAACTCCTTTACACCCTAGATTATCTGGTGGGTGTAGAACGTTTGGGACCAGAAAAATCCGGTTGTGTTTCAGGTTTTGTGAGGTGGGTGCGTGAGGAGACGGGTTAGGAGTTGTGAGTTGTGTACCGGTGGAGACACTCTAAGTAGTCAGTATCACCAGTCATCACGTCAAACCCTTCTCCATCGCGAACGTAAAATTACGCCTGTGTTGTTCCCAACAATGAAGGGTCGCTCGTTACCCTAACCATATTATCGCTGTTTCCGACGTATGTTTCGTTTTAGCATTGCGTCTAAGGTAAGGAATACGGCGAGACCTGAAGATCGGTTTTACACCGACTGCAATGTATAGGTATAATTTAAATTTCAGAGAAAAATTAATTCATGTATTGTGGGAGTAATGTGTTGGTTGACTAAAATTCTTTAGATAAAACTTAATCAACGTTAGAGCGTAAAAAAATGAAGATTATGCAGTTAACGTTTGTCATAGCACAGTGATGTTCGCCAAGAGTACCTGCATTAGATTTTCATAAAACCACACAAAGAAGCCGAATTTAGCTCATTTTGTTTAATAGATGTCAATTTATTTTTCTAATAGTTGTAATTGTTTAACTTACTGATTTTTTTTCTAATTTGAGGCGAGGAACGAGACTTACTATCTGTCACAATTTTGGGGTTATGTCTGCGGCCCTTAACAAATTAGGTGTTACCCCACAATTTATCACTCGTATACCGTACCACACGCTTAGAGTACACCTGCGCATTATTCTCGTGATATGCGAATAATGTTCGATCTTATGCTTGTGTAGCTGGAGATCCTAACCCATTTGCGTCGGTCGGGTACGCTATACGAGTGACATGCCGTTCACGTACCCGAGATGGCAGAAATATATATACATGCATCTGAGCGGTTTCGCCCTTTTTTCAGATAACAAAGTACGACTCTTTTTTTACTTCCAAGTGTTGTAATTCAATTAATTACATTATTATTAGCCCCTTGGTGTATTAGGCTTAACATATTTGAAAAATATTGTTATCCGTCGTCTTCGGTATAGCGAGAACCGTATGAAACATAAGACTGATACACAATATTCTGTTAGATCTCTCTGACAGCGATTTTATCATAACTTATATGCCCAAACTAAAGCAGCATTCAGTAGTCCAGAAATCATACCAATGCCAATTCTGTAAAGTGAAATGTCGACGCCCTCAAGATCTACGCAGGCATCTACTAGTACATGCGGAAGCCTCTTTTGAATGTGACTTGTGCGGTAACAAATTTACAAGGTTTGACACGCTACGCAGACATAAACGAGACAATTGCCGAAACTCTCAATTGGTTTACCAAACACGTCTGTCTGCTAGACAAGCTCAAGAAGCGGCTGAAAAGGCCCGCTCACGAATGGAGCAGGCTATGTTTGCCCCACGCTTCATCAATATTTATCACAACCCCAATAGTGAATCTAACGGTCCCCCACAACCAGTGAAAGTTCCGTTTTACTCACCATCCATTTATTATCCGTCGCAAACCCCTCCGCTTTCGCACCCATCGATTTTACCGCAACAGCAACATTATCCACAGCCACCACCTATTCCAAGTCCACCAAGTCATCTGCAGCCATTGCATCAAAATTCCCCTCATTCATTTCCTTCACCTAATGATGGGTACTGTGCACCTGCGGCTCTTTCGCATATGGTTCCGATACCACCTCAGGAATACCATCCAATTCCTGATCATGGGTACTACGGTGAAAGAATTATGTCACCAGCCCAAAACGGTTACCCACCGATTGGGGACGGTGTTTTAAGTCATTCAATGTCTCCTCAGCCATCAGGACTAATTCCAGTTGGGCAGCAGCCGCTCATATCACCATATAGCCAGATTCTGCCCTTCCAAGATCCAACAGCACATGGTGCGATGCCTTCAATTAATTCCATTTTGAATATGAGTGTACCCCAACGGCAGTCTGTGGAGCCTGAGCAACCAATAGCCAACCAGTCAACTCAATCAAAGAGGCTCGGTCTCGAACCCATTGAGCCAAAAGCTGAGATCATCTCTGATAATCAGAATTCGTTCAGATTCTATGAATACAGAAAATAAACGTAATGATGATACACTTGTAATTTTTTTTCTTTAATCATTAATGATTATGATGATTGAAATACCTCCATAATATAGATTAATCCTTCATATTCTCTCACGCTCGGCCGGAGTTGCCCTAATATGTCAGCCGCTTCAGCTCCAGGTGTTGGAGCAGGTAAATTTTCGCCTGTCCCCCCTCAAAAAGGCTCATTCCCCGTTGATCACGATGGAGAGTGTACCGAATTTGTAACGAAATATCTGAAATGCATAAAACTTTCTGAGGGACAGAACTCATCTACATGCAGAGAACTTGCAAAGCAGTTTTTGGAATGTCGCATGAAAAACGACCTAATGGATTATGATGAATGGAAGAATCTCGGTTTTAAAGAGGAATGATGAAAATATCTTATGTATATAGCTTTGTTTGGTAGAAAGTAATTTACTCCAAGCCTATGGCCCAAATTTCACTGAGCTCGTCGAGTTCAGACTCCATTTCGTCCGAATTGGACTCCCTAGCAGCGGACCTGAGGGCAACACGTCGAACATACTCGGGAATAGACCTCTGCATGCGTGCGTCCAACGAGTCCTTTGCACCTGCGAACCATTCGTCAAACAGTAAACTGTCTTGACGGGCATGGAAATCAAAGATGGCCAAAAAGAGCTTTTCGGCAGCAATCTTTACTGGAATGTTCTTATCACGGGCAGCAGAGAATACCTCAGGAACCAAATCGTTCAAGAATGGCTTGAGAACAAGCGTTGATTTGTGATGAGCAATAAGAGCCTTTAAAATCACAAAACTGAGTCTTCTGGTGTCGTTCGTACGGTCGGAGTTAGGTGCAATAAGAGAAATAAGGCACTGGACCGCAGTCTCTTCGTACGGTTTGAGGGTGGCATCATCACTGCTAAACTCCTTGTTTAACAGCAGCTTACCGAGGCCGCACACGCCATTTTCGCTAAGCTGGGCATTCGACGAACGGGCTGCACGGTCGAGAGTACTGAATATCTCCGAAGCAGCGGCAGCTGCAACCTTGGGAGCGTGCAGAAGAATGGCATTGGCATTCAGGACTGACTGAATACTAGTGTCAGAAATGAGCGGTTCTACAAGGTGTCTTGGGTGGCCATCAGCAGTCAGCGACAGCATCTCAGCACCAATTCTTGCGAAGAGAGAAAGCTGTTTGATGTCCTTAGAGTCGCCAAGAATAACCTCGGACTCGTTGATAACCTCTGCGATACTCTGTTTAACAGGATCACTGAGACTCTGACCAGCAAATGCGACAACCTCCTGTAGTGCAGTAAGGAATGCAGCACGGACACCACCATCGGTGCTAGTACGGACACCGGTGATAATCTCCTTGGCAAGAGGATCAATCCTGGGCTGCAACTTGATGAGAGTACCCAAGGCCATGGCTGATCTGGTACGAACGGCCTTGCTGGACTCATCAGCCAAGTTCTTAGCAAATGTACGCTGAAGCTGAGGCAAAAACGGTTTGACAAATGCCGGTATGGAAACAAGCAACTCGTTCAAAGTGTAGATGATGGCTGCCTTCACGTCCGATGCAGTACGCTCACCAACAATACGAATGAGGGGACCAGTTATTTGGGTAACCACTGGTTTCAAACTCTCAGCAGGTTTAGTGCGCTTAATAACTTCAGCAATGGCCAAGGCACTTTGTTCTTTTTCGGCATTGCCGCCAAGCGACAAACCGTTAAGGAAGAACGGCAAAATGAAAGCAGGACCCTTGGGGGCACTAGCAAATGCAGGAATGGGGGTTGCAAGCATCTGCAATGTCTGGTAGGCCGGAATGGAAAGCTTAGCAAGCTCTGCCTTCGAAATGGCGGTTGAAGAGGTCAAAGCCTGCAACAAAAGCATTGCAGATTCAGACGTGTTTTCCTGTTCAAGACCGTGAAGGGCAAACACTACCCAGTCACTAACAAACAGCATGTCAACCTTGTCAACACCAGAATAGTACGCAGCCATTCTTGTAAAGACTGGTGATCGCAAGAACTCGTCTTTCTTGGCAATAGAAAGCAGGTGAGACTCGGGGCAAACCTTGCGAAGAATGGGGTCCAAGTTTGCGGCATAAGGTGAACGGATTAGTGCGTTCACAACATCTTCAATGTAAAGGTGCAGCTCGTTCTTGCCAGCACTCACACACAATGCCGTAATGGCCTCGGCCTTGAAGTCATCAAGGTTAGATTTGATAAGAGGCGGAATGGCAGCAGCAAGTACAGAGCCAGCACCACTGCTAACGGCCATTTCTTTGATGGCAGCCAAGGCACCCTCATCGTTCTCGCTGATAACCTGTTCAACCATTTCTGGAAGCATATCACCAGCAACATCACCCAAAGCAGCGTGTAACTCTTCCAAAGCACGGGTTGCAGCCTCACGCACAGTGTTGTTGGTGTCTTGCAAGCACGTACGAACAATGTGCATAACATTTTGTTCGTGCTCTTGCAAAACAGCAACCTGGGTGGCAGGGATGAGTTCAACCAAGCCAAGGCAGACACCCTGGCGTGCGTCCATGTCAGGTAAGCACTCGAGGAATGTAGGCAAAATAAGTTTCAACGCATCCGAAACACGTCTAACCAGCTCGGCTAATGCACGAGCTGCGTTGCTCTGAAGCTCCTCATCATCATCTGCCAAACGCTTAACAAGCATAAGCACCAAAGTGGGGAGAATGAGCTTGACTGCTCTGGGTGTGTTCTGGATAAGTGCAAGCCAGGTGTCCAAGGCTGCTTGACGGACGGAGGCAACAACATCAGCACGACAAACAAAGATGGCAGAGAGTACTCTGTCACGACGCTCAGTGCCAAGCACTTCGAGGTTACGCAAACTAGCCTCAACGTAGTTGCCGGTCTGTTTTTCGGTCTCCTCATCCACCGCATCAGCATCTTGTTCGGCCTGTGCGTCTGTCTCCATCTCTTCGGAGCCAGGAGCACGTTCAATAGACTTAATACGGTCAGTAGCCTGCTTGGTAGCACCCTTACCGAGAAGTTCCATGAGCAAGTCACCAACAAGTTCCACACTGGCCAACCTAATACGCCAGCTACTATTCCATAGCCCGCGTTCAAGCTCAGGAAGAAGAAGATCAACCGCAATGGTAGCATATCCACGAACAATACGGCGACCAGCTTTCAAAGCATTCTCACGGACATCATCTAACTGATCAGCAAGTCCTCTCAACAAAGGAGGAACCAATTGCGACAAATAAGGAGTCAATGAAGGACCGAAACTAGCAGGCAAGAGCAGAAGTAGAGGCATGAAGCCTTGGCGAATGTGAGCCTGAGGGCTCTGACAGCTGGCAACGATCTCTGGAAGTAACTCATCAAGTTTCGAGGTTCCCAAGCCATGCAAAACTTCGGAAAGACCCTGAGCAGTACCCCATCGGTTTCCAATTGCCTGCAGGTCATCACGCTTGAGCGAATCCAATAAGTCACTAATGACCGTGGGGAAGTAGTCCTCACCAAGCTTCTCAACCAAAACACCCAATGCCTTACAGGCAACAGTACACGTTTGAGGTACGGGGTCAGTCATAGCCACCTGAAGGTCTGGCATAATTGTTGGAAGATAGGGAACCAAGTCGCGGTTAGCAGTGAGAATGGACATGTTTCCAACGATTTGACAGGCCTTCCGCTTAATGCTGGCGGAGCGGTCACGCAAACCACGCTGAACGACAAAGATAATAAGTGCAAGACTTGGTGAGTCAATGTAATGCATGAAACGAGTCTTAAGCAGACTGGTGAGTGCAGTGTCGGTGTTCTTTGTAGGATCCGAAATTGCATCGAGGAGCTGAGGAACAAGCTTGTGAATCTCTGGGTTCTCGATAACGTCACCAAACATTTTCATAGAGGAGTTTGCCGAGGCACGAACCTCCTTGTGAGAGTCGTTGAGCAATTTGACAATTTCCGGTACAACCGTGGCAAGTGACATTGCAAGCTGTTGAGGGCTGAGGTAGGCCATGCTTCCGAGCATCTCAACTGCTCCCTTCTTACTTCTCCATGCAGAAGTATCAAGTTGGTCCAAGGCTTGTGGGATCTGCTTCTTGATACCGAATGAGGTTGTGTTACCCATGATTGCCTTAGCTGCATCGGTAGCAGCGGAACGAACAATTGGGTTACTATCGCCAAGACCAAGTAAAACCTGAGACATAAGTACAATTGCATACGGTTCAAATGTCTTGCCAAATACCTGTGACAGTGCTGTGACCAATAGCTGTGCACCTTCACGACGGCCAGCATCTTTCTTGTCCTCTACACCACCAGAAATGGCGTTAACGATTGAGACATCGCCAAGTACACTGAGTCCAATACCTTTAGCTAAGCCAGCGAAGCCAAATGCGGCACCCCGCCTGGCCTCCGTGCTCTGAAGTGAAAAAGCATTCTGTAGTGACTTTTCTACCACCGTTTGGTACTCAATTCGAGAAGCAAGGCCCGATAAGGAAGAGCTAATGACCATAATATTGTTAGGTGTAGCCGTCTCAAGTGCCTTAAGCAGCTTCTCCACTGTGGATCCCAGCCTGGAATCGCTCTGAGGTAAGTGTTGAGCAGCGAAACCATACAAGACAATTTCGGGCTCAAATACGGGAAGAATTCCATCAACCTGAGCTTTACCGTGCTCAGCAATCAAAGCTTTGCCGAGATCAAGGCTTCCCATAGCACAAGCAGGAGCGGAGTCTGTCACGCCTTCGCCAACAATAAACTTGGCACAGCCAATAACCGATTCAGCTGGAAGGTGGGGAACAAGGGCACTCATTGCAGCCAAAATGCTCAGGCGCTCGGGTACAGGGTCAACCCATTTCTGCTTAACTTCCATACCGTAGCTGTTGATAATCGGCTTAGGAGGCTGCTTGTGGACAATATAGAGTTGAGCCAGCAAATTAAAGGCCTCGGGTATTTGGTTAGCAACGAGTGCAGCAGCAGTATAAGCCTTAGCCATAGCCTCGCGTTCCACACTATACCTGCTAGCAAAGAAAGGCTCCAGTCGGCTCAATACATCAACCTTGGGAACGGACATACCGCTCTCGGTCCAGATGTCTTGGGCCACCTCACCACACGAGCCAAATCGCTGGATCCACACTTCTGGACGGAAATCAAAACCACTCATGTCAACCTCAGCATCCACAATTTCCCAAGCAGCAGCTCTAATAAAGTCCTGTTTAGCAGAAATACCAGTGTCCAACAGCATGTTGAGCTCACCGGCATTAAAGTCAACTTGCTGGGCAATGCGTCGCAAACAATCCTTGACAGCAGCACGATCAGTAGCAAATTTAACCAGCAGGTCTAGTAGAACCTCGACCAAGTTGTCACGAGGTATTTTAGCCAAAACAGCAGCCTGGTTAGCCAAAAGAGATGTAGCCAGCAACACTGTTTCATCTGCAACCTCGTTCTCTTGTTCACTAAGTTCACCGTTGTACTGTGATAGAACCGATCGAAGAGTTGGCAAAATGTACACCAGTGAGGATGTATCCAACAACCGTTTGTCCGAGTTGGGGTTCAGCATATATAGCATGCTTCTCACTGAAGTCACTTCGACATTCTTTCCCTGAAGCAGCAACTTAGATGCCACCATCTTCCAGTGATCCTTAAACCGCTCGGAAAGACAGACATTCATTGCAGATAAACATTCAACGATTGCCTGTTTACCAGGTAGATTCTGTTTAATGCCATTCATACAAAGTTGCAGCCCATCAGGGAACCAGATTAAAGAACCATTCTCAGCACCCGATGACGAGTCGTAAGCAAGTTTAGTGAGAATCTTACAGCAAAACTCGACCTTTTGGGATGCAGCCATTAAAACCTTCCGGCGTTCAGTTTGCTCGGAAACTTTAGCCTGTTCTTCAGGAGTAAGTTTACCGTGCTTTTTGTTGATCTCCTTACGGAGTTCTTCCTCCCAGTCCTTGTTCTCTTTCTTGTTTCGAGACTGGTAGGTCTTACCTACTGCAACAGCCAGCTGTCCCTCAGGAGTTTCGAGAATTGCCTCATCCAGTGCATTCATAGGCTCACCACTGATGTTAGCCGTATTGAAATCACGCACCTTAGATGCGATGGACTCAGGAGCAACAAAAGCTAAGGTAGCCACTGCATCCACATTTCTTGCACCAGTAGCAATTTCAAATAACATCTCAGAGTAGAGATTGGCCAAACGGTTCGGATCATGTTTTGCGGTCAGACACATTTGAATCCAGCCACCATTCGGCTTGGCTCGAGGCAAATGCGCTAAAACGAACGCCTCAATCATCCACTTCTCAGCAAATACGAAGGTCATGATCTTACTCACATCTAACTCTTTTGATTGAGAGAAGTGGAACAGCACCTCTGCTAGTTGCTTAAAAGCCAAAGCGGGTAAATCTTCAGTAAAAGTCTCCTTGAAAATTTGCAAATTCATAAGCCGCTGTTGGGGAGAAGCCGCCGGGGCCAAAGTTGAATAACTCAATGCCTCAATATACTCTTGCTTAAAACTGTTACCCTTAATGAGCAGAGATGCAGCTTCAGCACATGTCAAAAACTCGTGGTCACTACTGAGATGCTCATAAACTCTGGAGCTAAACAGAGTTTCAGGCACATCGTCGCTCAAGTTGAGCAGCAGCACCAAGGAATAGCCGGCTGATGCCAATTTCGAAGTTGTCGCTGCAGCTACGTTGGAGCCAATCTCGGTGTATATCTTTTTCAGTTCAGTTTCAAACAAAGAACCCAAATCCGCAGACTTCCTGGCAGTTGCAAGCGACATAATCCATTCTCTCAACAGTGGTTTGCGAGACTCAGTAAGGCCCTTCTTCACCGCTTCAACAGCTGCATTTTGGGGAATAAAGCTCACTAATGCGTCAGCAATCACCTTTAGAGACTGCTCTGAAGATTCCTTGGGTGCCTGAACCGCCAAGGCAGCAACCGAGGCTTCTACATCGCCAGTATTGGGTGTAGCAGCCAGTACCTGGGCGAATAGCGCACGCTGGTCACTATTAGTGGTTTTCTTAAACTGATTAACCAGATTTGTGAGATTAGGCCCTTGGGTGTGACCCAGAATTTGAGAAAACGCGGACGCACAGGCTCTCCGGAGAGCCACATTAGAAGACGAGAGGTTAGACACCAAACTGGGCGAGTCTACCAACTTGTCCATATTGAGATGCTTATTGTTATTCAATGTAGGAAGGACGTATGTGATTACACCCTCCGGGGCACGTAAAAGGGCCTTGTGAAGAGAAGGGACCACTTTCGAGTCAAATACTTCTTGAGAAACAAAGTCGCCATCCCAAAATGATGAAAGCACGCCTGATTCAATCAAAGGCTTAACATGGTCATTAAAGTCCTGAAGCTTGGCGTTCAATACCTGTTGAACCCAAATTTCCATAAACTGGTCGCATTGGCTGTTGATTTCAGAAGCAAAAGTTGGGTTAGTGGCAGTGTTGTAAACAGACACTAGCAAAGCGGTCACAATCAACGAGTTGCTCTGCAACAACTGTGTAACCTCAAAAGAGCCACGGTAGTTTGTGGCTAGCTGGTTCAAAGCCTGACGAGAATGGTACAGAAGAGTACCGTTCATTCGACGAGAAGATTTTAGTGACTTGTGTGATTGGGAAAGAAGCTCAAGAGTCTTCGACAGCACGGTTCCTTGGGTGCATACCAAGCTAACAATAGTGTCGGGTTTCATATTAAGGTGTCCCAAACAGCGGTTGATCCACTCCAACAAGAGACCAACGTCTGTAGCCTGAATCTTCAACTTTGTCTGAGCAATGGCTGACAGTTTAGGGACCACAACGTCCACAGGAGCAATTTCCAGTAATGATGTGCTTTCAGACCTCAAGCGTTTGCTGCGACTGAGGCTGCTAAGCGACTGGATTATTTCATCCACGCTACTCTCAATAACATCAGTGGAAGAAGCTGATGATGCGAGAATCTCGCGAATCTCAGTTAGTCGCTCACTATCCATTGAACAGCCGAGCGCTTTTTTAGGGGTGTGAAATAATAATTATTCAGATTTGTCTGGGGTGGTGCTGGTGAGGTGCCACACGATACGGGTATAATTTTCCACACCTTTAATAAGCCGACTGATCCGGTCTTTTTTTCCTTCATACACGAATATAACAATCGATGATGAATGAGATGCTGAACTAAAAGTTCGCGTGAGTTTCGGCTCATGCTGGACTATGTAGAGGTCTGGCCTTTCTTTGCACCACCTATGCCAGTTTCGTTTCTGAGGTTGTACAGTGAAATATAATAAAATTAAAAATCTCATAAATATGATGTATATAAATAAACTACAATAAATACTAATAATAATTTACGGGGTATGGCCCACTGGAACATCGTGACGGAAGCAGCAACGCTCATTGTAAGAGCAAGTACCTGTCTTAACCCAGTTCTGGCAAGGCTTCGAACGCCATTTGGGAGGGCGGTCGACAGACTTGAGTTCCTGGGTTCCGTGAGCGAACTGGCACTTCTCGCCATAAGGGCAGTTTCCTCCAGTACTCATAAAAGACGCGCAAAGTTCCGTTTTGTATAGTTCGGTGTTCGTGCTGGGCCGACCATTCTTCTTAGGAGGCCGGTTTTCATGGTGATGGAGGGGACCAGACGGAACGTGGCCACCGTGAGCAGCTCCAAGGTGCTGGTGAGGGTGACTCGCCGGCATAATCGGAGCAGCACCATTACTCTGGCTCCGCAAAGAAGGGCTACCATGGGGCGGGGATGGTGCCTTTTGCATTAACGAAGGAGGTATCGTGTAGTAGCCCGGTTGGCTAACTGGGACGCCTTGGTGGACACCGGGCACAGTCGGGACGTTAGCAACAGTTGAAGACACGTTGGGCGCACTGGACGGGGCCTCGAGAGACCACTGGATGTTTCCGTAGACCGGGGGAGCCACAGATCCGACGTTGGAAGTTGGCGGGGCGGACTGGGTGAATGATCCCGGTGCGTTAAAAGTGGAGAAGTTCTGTCGAGGTCCCCAGATGCCCGAGCGGAACGTCGAGGCGGTGGAAGATGACTGGGGCACAACGACGTTGCCGTTAACGTTTCCTCCCATTCCAGGAGGTGCACTTCCGGTTTTGACTGTGCCTCCAAGCGGTGTTGAGCCCAGTTGCACCGGGTAGGCAGGGGTGTTTTGCGTCAGCTTAGAGAACCCCGAACTTTGTGGGTGGCTCTGGCTACTTTGACGGGAATGCTGAGGTCGAACAGCGGAATTCGAAAGCTCGTCGTGCTTCACCTGGTCATCCAAGGTGTTCTCATGCAGTTGTGCCGAGGAAGCAGAGCTCATCAGCGGTCCTCGGGCAATCTCGAGTGCGTAGTCGCTGTCCTTGTCTTGTTTCGGGGATGTCGACGACTTTTGGTTGAGCGAAAGTCCCCAAAGGTCGGAGATCGGCACATGATGATGAGACTTCGACAAAGAAGCAGAGAGATCCGGTATGTGGTCGTGTGATGCAGTTGCCATTCAATAAGTTAGGAAACAAGTTCAGAAAGGTGGTAGTAAATGCCTGCTGAATTGTGAAATAAATAAAAAAAAGTTGGTATGCCTGTCCAGAGACTTTATTTTCAACCACAATAAGTGCTTACAGCAGGTGTTGTTGGTTTGGATGTAATTCGGTTTTTTTTTCGCACTGAGTCAAACAAGTTTATGCAGTGAAAAGCAGTGAAAATTAATACTTCACGACACGTATTTACAGTTGAGCACTGGTTTAGCGTCTGCTTTTTCTTTTGATTTGGTTGCAAAGAACTCACGACAAAGTGTGAGGAGGTCTAAGTTTTCCTCGGTGATCGGGCTAGGAAGTATTTGTCGGCCTGCTTCTCTGGGTCCTCTAGATGACTAATGATGTGGCACTTTTTACAGCACCGCTAGCCTGACTTCCTGATGCACCACCTGATTTCTAAAAATGCAAAAAAATATCAGTGAGGTTGAAGACTCAACCCCAAGTAGCCAATCTTCCGGGGCCATCGTGAAACACTTAGCTATTGCTCGGTAATACCCGCGATCACTGGCGAAAATGGCATTGGAATTAAGTTTGCTTTTTAAATTATACGTAATAAATAGGTTAGAGTCAAAGCTGCAGAGTAATGGGTTGAGTAGTAGTAGATTTTAGGTGGTCGTCAGCAGACACGGAAACGATCTGGTCGCCTCGCAGCACAACCAGGCCTAAACTTCTTTGTGCCGAGTCCCCCGACTTGGTTTTGCGAAACTCCTGGGTATTGTCGACCACGACGTTCATGTGAGAATCGAAGGTCAGCAGTTTACCAATAACGTACCTTCCATCGGTCAATATAACGCGAACCTGCTTGTTCACGAGCTTTAGAAGCTTTGGCCTTGACATTGTAGGCTAGTCAACGGTTAGTTAGTTCAACGACCAAGCCTGTACACCCTGACCCACCCTGAATGTCCTTAGGAGAAGAAAAGCGAAAGGAGGACCCAGTTGCAGCCGACGACGCGCCTGAAACCAAGCGTCAGCGGGTCGAAAGCGATGTAGTAGAGCCTAAAGACAGTGCAGCTGACGTGAAGCCGGTTGAGGAGGTCAAAAAGAAGAAGAAGAGTAAGCGTGCAAGTTTACTGGCTAAGTACGCAGCTGCTGAGGCTGATTCTGCCGAGGAAAAGGAGGACAACGGTAAAGAAGATGATGCCAAAGACAATGGCGACTCAAACGGGAACGAAGTCGAGGCAGAGGACGGCGAGTTTGTCGAGGCTGATGACGACGAAGAAGAGGAGCTTAGCGACGACGGAAACGAGGTCGAGGAAGTCGAGGAGGACGAGCTCGAGCTCAGCGAGCCCGAAGTCGAGCCCGGATCCAAGCGTAGACGCCCCAAAGTCGACTATGCCAAGGTACTGGCTGAAATGGAGGCCGAGGAGGCCGACAAAAGCAAGTAGTTTACAGTTAAACAAGCGATGTTCATATGTTATGGTAGGTTTATGTATATTCTAGCGTTAGGCAAGCGCTCAGCAGCACCCTCCACTGCTTTTCTTCGGGGGTTCTGTGAAGTTGATTGTTGGGCCCTCTGGAGCCTTGATATTACCGAAATCGGCATGCAGAAGGTTCTGCTCGACGTGTTGGCGGTAGATCTCGGTCAAAATCCGCTGGAAAGCGAGTTCGACGTTGGTGCTGTCCAAGGCACTGGTCTCGATGAAGAGCAGCTTGTTCTCCTCGGCGAACTGCTGGGCCTCCTCGGTCGCAACTGCACGGAGATGCTTCATATCACACTTGTTGCCCACGAGCATGATTACAATCTGCGGAACGGCGTGCTCGCGGAGCTCACTCAACCATCTGTTTACGTTTTCGTAAGTCTCGGGCTTGGAGATATCGTACATCAGCATGGCACCGACAGCACCTCGGTAGTATGCACTGGTAATGGCACGGTACCGCTCCTGGCCAGCAGTGTCCCAAATTTGTGCTTTAATGATCCTGTCATCTACGGTGACGGTACGCGTGGCGAACTCAACGCCGATGGTGCTCTTGGACTCGAGGTTGAACTCGTTACGGGTGAAGCGTCCAAGGATGTTGGATTTACCGACGCCGCTGTCACCGGTCAGCACTATCTTAAACAAAAAGTCGTACTCGTCACTCATTGTTATGTGTCTGTTACCCTGCCCAGACTACGTAACACGCAATTCACCACTGCTGCAAAAAGCCGTGTAAAGGGGACGCATTTACTTAGATATGTAGTAATAGGTAGAGTGTAATTAGCACTTTGGGCATGAAAAATAAGGCGTGGGATGCATAATTCCAAGAGCCAAGCAACAGTTTTTCGAGAACGTTTATGTATCTGGGCTTTGGTCCCACCACCGCGATAAATATATAGGGCTTTTGGGCAAGGTCAATCCGCCACCACTAATGGACCACAGTCAACCCCGATGGGGCCGTCCGCGAGACGATGTTTATGGTGCGTACGACCACAGTTTTGTGGCTAAAGAGCCCCATACCCGCACACTTCAGCCCACCGTGACCGGTTCGAGTGTTATTGGGATCAAATTCAAAGACGGAATCATCATTGCTGCCGACAACCAGGCGTCCTATGGCTCGCTTAGACGATTCATCAACCAGCAGCGCGTGTTCAAGGTAGGTGAAGAGACCGTCATTGGCGTTGGTGGAGACGTGAGTGATTTGCAGGCCCTCCAGGACATGCTCGAGGAGCTGGAGATTGGTGAAAGCTACGACGACCCGGCCCAGAAGCTGAAGGCCGGCAACATCCACACGTATTTGCAGCGTGTGATGTACAGCCGCCGGTCCAAGATGGATCCGTTGTGGAATGCACTTTTGGTTGGTGGATTCAAGAACGGTGAGCCTTTCCTGTCCTACATCGACCTTCTAGGTGTTACCTACGAGAGCCCTGCACTTGCTACCGGATTCGGCAACTACTTGGCCATTCCAATCCTTCGCACGTTGGTCGACAAGGATGGAGACGAGAAAAACGTCACTTTGGAACAGGCCAGGGCTGCCATTGATGAGTCTATGAAGGTGCTTTTTTACCGTGATGGCCGAGCATTGGATAAATACACCGTAGCCACGGTTTCCAGAGTGGATGGTAAAGTAGAAGTGACCGTGGAGGACGACGTGAGGGTGAAGAACCAGAACTGGAGCATGGCCAAGGAGATTACTGGTTTTGGTACTCAGCGAGAGTAAAAGGGCTTGTTTTGTGTGCTACGTAAAGCTGGGCTAAAAGTAGTCTTAAACAAGTTTTAAACAAGTGGTTTAAAAAGCTTTCTCAAACAAGAATATATATATGTATTAATGAATTACATAGCTGGCAGTTGTGGCCACTGCAGTCTTATTGAACTCGACCACCTCACCAGAAACAGCGTCGGTGATCTCAGAAACGTCAATCTTGCCGAACGTTGTTATGTCCGAGGTCTGTTCCTTGGTTCTAAACGAAACCTCAATCGGGTAGAAATCGTCCTCCTCCGAGGCCTCAGCGGTGAATTCGAAGCTGGCAGTGGGCGAGTCCGCAGAAGCGGCAGCCTCCGACCACACAATACTGTCGTCGTACTGTTCAAATGATGTAGAAGGGTCGGCAACGTGGGCGTTCGAGGAGGGGAGGGGGACCTTAATAGCGATGCTCTCCAGCTCGCCTTTGAAATCAGCATTGAGCTCGTACTCCACCGTCACGTTCTTGAAGCCAGCCTCGTTGGCATCCGAGACCCAGCAGCTCACACTCAATGGCACCACAACGTTGTCTGCAGTCCACTTCACCAGCAAAACCTGGGACACCGGAAGGTCCTCGCTGCTGTTCTTCAAACCAAGCACCCGCTCGCTCGCAAACAATGCTCTGTCCATCTTGGGATGAGGTTTGTAGTCGGACGGGTTGCCGCCAGTCTCTGCTTTGATCCGCAACTTCGCATGCTCGCGGTCGCCGGCAACCAGGCTCAGCGTGCCGCTCGCACGGCTCTGGCGAATTGCTCCGTCTCGAAGGGCATCAATAGTCAACTGCTCGCTAACGGCAATGTCTGTGGTGGTCGAGACAGGGGTGGCTGGAACCGGTTGAACCGCCTCACTCTTCGGTTTCTGGGGGGTGGGGAGGCTGGTTTGCGGGGCAGGGACCTCAGGAAGGCCAGCAGCTGTGGAACTGGTGCTGAAACGGCCGAGCTTGAGGCCGGCACCAGTCTTTTGGGTAACTTTTCTCTGAGAAGGTTCAGCACCAGTTGTGACAGGAACTGGGACGCTGGCGGGGGTGACTGGGGCACCAAATCCACTGGCTGGGGTCCTGCTGGACTCGTCCAATCCGAAACCGCCCGAACTGCTTCCGAGGCCGTTGGGGCCAAGGCCGTTGACAAGGCCGTTGGGGCCCAGACCAGAGGCCATCTTGTTCTGGTTAGCAATACGCTCTGATTCAAGCTGTTTGGCCATTCTTTTACGCTGCTCGGCAGCCTCGAGCTGCTTGTTGTGCTCGATGATCTGTTGAATGCGCTCCTCGTAACTCTCCATCTTCATGAAGGTCTCAACCTGAGTCTCGGTAAGGTTTTCGGAGTATCCCATGGTCACAACTTCATCGAACGCGTCTATGATGCTGAAGGTCGCCTTAACAACGTCGTCACTGTCCACTGCTGATGCATCAGGAGCAGCAACCTGCTTCACAAGCTGAGTGAGCAGGTGCAACGTTTTCAAGTCCTGGATAATGTTGGCTGTCTCGGCATCAGAGATCAGCACCACGAACAAATCGTCCAGGGGCTCGCAGATGTAACGGTACCCGTGCTCCTCATGGGCGGAGCGGTTAGTGCTGTCATTGAGGAGAACACTGCACGAACTCAGCATTTCGTGCACCTTAGGTGCACTCATTTCCACAAACTGTCGAGAAACCAGCGTCTCGCCAGTGCTCAGGCATACTGAGGCTGCCAGAATCGACATCTGAGTTGTTGAAGTGAAGTGTGGGTACGTGACTGACACGGTAGATATTAGATTATGTAAAGGTCGTTTTGGCAAACTGGAAAAAACACTAGACTCCCAGTGAGGTGGAGTGGAATTGGGAGGGAACGAAGGGTATGGTACTGGGCGACTGTAATTTGGTGGTTTCAAGCAACTAAAAAGTATTGGGAATTGGTTAAAATAACAGGTTAATTGACTGTGGTACTTGTATGTAACCAGACCGTGTGATACACATAAATGGTTCCGTGGCGCAATTGGCTAGCGCGTTCGACTGTTATTCATAGCAATCGAGAGGTCGTGAGTTCGAGCCTCACCGGAACCGATTTTTTTTATTTCATCATCAGGCATACAGTAAAGGTCGAAGTCACGAAACTTTGGTTTATTTTTCTTGTTATTAATTGTTGCTATACGTAAATTATTCAAACAAAATGAACCAAACAAAATGAACCAAACAAATATCTTCAATGTGATCATTCAAACATCATTTCACTAATATACGTCTGCTGTTTAACTTACACATACTCGATACGTAAATTACTCAATACTTAAATAACAGCATAGTCATCTTTCGTGCTATCGTAACTTCTAGGAGCACTTGATAACAGCGATAAATTCGGAGGACTATCCGACATGGCTTCTGAAGGCCGGATCGCTGGAGTAATACACTGCACAGGCAGGGTTGGTCCCCTTGTGGATATGCCTAAATACGGCCTTGAAATACGGTCTAATGGCGCCGTTGACCTCCTTCTATGCTTTGTTTGACTGTAAATGCGCCACTGATAGAGAATAACGCAATCAAAGATAATGGTTCCGAAAGCTCCAATTAAATACGACATTTCACGCACTAAGAACTCTCTGGGTTTAGCTCCATGACCAATTGATTGCGGTGACAGTAAAATAGAGAGCACGTAGGTGGTGTTACCCATCAATGCAAAGACAAACAACAACATGGAGACCCCAGTGGTAGACTTACGCTGGTAGTTGTGGTAAATTTGTGGAAGCCTTGAAGTAAGGTACATGCACATGGAAAAGTATGCAACAATGTAGCCGAATGCGACCCCAAGGTCTTGTGAAAAGAAGTTGCCAGTGTATTCATCACTGGATGCAATTGGTGCTGCAGAAACTCTTCTGGACAGCGTGCCAACACCCCATACGAGTGCTAACTTATCTTTGAGAGCGTCAACCATGCTGTTGGCTCGCAGCTTCCTAACATGGTTACTGTTGTCATTAGTCTCAAAGTCGTCACGAGTCGCGTACGGGTCAAAACCATCGACTACGGTTGGCTTAGCTTTGTAAAGGTTGAACTGGGTAATCAATATCACATCTACCACGCAGAAGTAGCTTGCTAAAAGTATCTGGACTCCTAATTGACCAGTCAGGAGACATCCGACGAGGTTGGAAGTATCGCCAGCTACCCAAGCAACAAGAAAGAGCGGACTCAAGCCTTCCACGCTCTTTTTACGCCAGTTTTTGATAATCTGAGGCATTTGAGCACCGAGCCATATCAACACTGAGCTGCACCCCATGGTATAGGACACAATTTCCCAAAACTCATTTGGAATATTAGTGAACATATTGGTTGAAGCAAAGGTGAGTGCGTGTGTAGTATTTATGAATCCTTTATCACACTGGCCATAAAAAGCCAAAGTTATCCCGAGGGCACGGAAAAGATACCGGTTATAAAGTGAGGAAGGGAACCGAGATAAGAGAGTCAGGTGACATTCATTGCGTGAGATAACACGGAATATTACCCTAGATTTTTTCATTAAAAACCATTAAAAAGACGTGGCAGTAAGTTAGTTTACTTCAATATATAGCGGGTGAGTAAAATGAAACTCATTCTCTTATGGCTTCTAGTTTATCTCAGACACCAAATCTTATCTTTTTACTCGCCATATGTCTTATCTCCATCAATTTATTTGCTCCTGTGTTAATCCTTAGCGACTGATATACCCTAATCTATGTATGCAACTGAGTTATGTTCTATACCGCTGCCCTATCATATATACATATATTTATTTCTCCACGTGCAGACAAGTATTGAATTAATCAGAAAGAAAATTAGAGCTTGGTAAATTTTGAGTCTTCATGACGTGGTCAGAAGCAGAACTGAAAAAGGTATTCATCATATAATTCAAAACTTGCCCGAACACGTATACTGTAATATAGATTCTACCCAGAATCACTCACTACACTATAAAAGTTCGAAGCTTATTGTTAGTTGTTTGGACAAGATCAGACGGTGGTGCATGTATATTGTTGATCATACGATATTCACACAAAAATTCTTAGTTCATTCATAATCATCATATTGTCCAAACAGCTATTTAAGAAAGGATCCCCAGCTAAGCACTCATAGCATAATTAAGAAGGTCATAAACGAAGAATTCCTTAACAATTGGTCCTGCATATACATCCTCAGTAGTCTATTGCCTTGTTTGTTTTTATAATCTTCCCTTCTAATTATGCTCTGAATGCATAGCTGATAATACTTTCTTAATCACTAAAAACTTTCTGGGGTGAGAGAGAGTGTGTGAGAAAGAAGTTGCTGTCAACTTTGACAGTGAGAGTATTGACGGGTAGGAGTTAGGTGAAAAAATTTCAGTCTTTGCTTATGTGAGCAACATCAGCAGTATGACGGTGCCCAAATGCAACACGTAGACTTGCATTTCCACACCAGCTAAATTAAAAGGCGAGGCTCATATGACCTTATTAACCACGTGATAACAAATATGTAGCTGAGCTCGGCTAACTGAGACGTGTACAAAAACCGTTAATACTACATCGTTGGTAACAACTTCTAATTCTTAATCCAAGGCCTTTTCTTTTCTTTTCTTTTTCTTTAATTAGTTACTGCTTTTTAATTGCGCTATATTTAGCTACATTTGAACTTCCAAATCGATGAGTGCCCGAGTGGAGTTCTCTGCATGGGTGCGAATTCCAAAAATAGCGTGGAAAAGGGATGTGGAAAAAAGGACCGCCCAGGCAACTGCCTTTGCTTACCGATAGTTCCAGATAGTTCTATATTTGCTGTAAGAAAAAGCAAAAGGCGGTGGTAATATCATATATATAATATTTAAGTATAGTTTTAATACTTTTCCGTAGTATCACATCGCCTGATCTCTGTTCTTTATGGCCTAATATTTCATTATGTTTTAGTCTAATTAAAGGGCAAGGGATTTCGATCATCATTAATTTGATTGTCTGCCTTAACGACGCCATCGTGCATCGCCAGATAGTGTATTATTAATATTTTTAAGGGCCTCATATCCGAAGTTAAGTCCACCAACTTTGTAAGGTACAAAGCACAGGCCGACCTATATTAAACCCGGAATTTTAACCTGAACCTTTCTCGTATACACGTTGCAAATTTAAAAACTATACAGAAAGTTGCATAGTAGTTCTAATGAGCAGACGTAACTCTGACGCTACTTCCGAGGTCAATTCATTTAGGACAGCAGAAGCTTCAAATTCGGATGGTGAAAGTGTAAACGGCTATCATAATGCTAGTGGAAGTGATAGCCTTAATGAAAAAAGTAGTGGAAGCACACAGAGCAATGCTCCATCGTATTCCGAAAATCCCTATGTTCATAAACAAACAACACAGCAGGGAATAAGAGAAGAAGATGAAGAAAATGAAGAAGTGGCCATTGCACATAATGATAGAAACACACTTGGAGAAACTCAGAGTGTTACACCATCAACCACATCCTCTAGAAGGAGACTTACACATTCTATTAAGTCCTACTTCAGAAGAGGCAGCCACTCATCCAAGGACCCAGATCAGGAGAGTAAGAAAGATGCTGATCATGAGCAAGAGCATAAGGAAGAAACTGCTGAAGAACACCAGAAGAGAATGGAAGATCCAGAGCATTTACTGAACACCATTCTCGAGGAGCCTGAGATTGACGACCAGGAAGCGATGATGCCTGTTTCTGAAGCAGCCGCAGTCGCTGGTGGAGCTCCCAGTTATAGCGAAGCCCATTCAAGTGAGCACCATTTCCTTGAAAAACGAAAAGGATATCGCGAAAACCTTATGCGAACTCGAAAACTCCGAAAATACACCAAGGCATCTCATTCGATTCAAACTATGCGTAAATGGTTTACTCGATTTATGAATTGGTCGAGGTTCACTCGGTATTTCATATATTGGGTGCCTTTAGCCATCATTCTGTTTATTCCTCTTGGTATCGGTGCCTGGAGCCACCCCGATATCCAACTTGGTCACACACGAGTGATGTGGATTTTCATTTGGCTTGAGGTAGTGTGGGGTTCACTGTTCATAACAAAGGCTTTCGCACATTACTTACCCACAATCTTCGGGTATTTAATGTCGATTTTTATGCCTAGATGGTTTAAATACGTGAATATGGTGCACGCACTGGAATTTGCCACACATCTTGTTCTTTGGACATTTATTACTTTCATTTCATTTGCTCCTATTTTAACTGACAACAGGAATGCTCTTGATAGCACTCAAACAAAGCAACCGCACTGGCAGAAGATTGTTCAAGAAGTCACTGTTGCATTTTTGGTCAGTGCAATTATATTTTGGGTTGAACAAGGATTCGTTTACTTGCTCTCAACCAATTTCCACCGCACACGACTTGCCTTGAGAATTCAGGGCCAGAAAAAGTCAGTCAATGTCCTTATTATCCTCTTAGATGCTTCATTTAGGTTCTTCCCCTGGAGGTGCCCGGAATTTGAGGAGGAGGACCGCGGGCTCCAATTCGCTTCCTATAACCGTGCAAAGCGCAAGGCTCATGCTGGTTCCAACAATTTATTCATGCGAAATGTGAATAAGATTGTAGGAACTGCTGCCAAAAATTTGGGAACGATGGCAGAAGTTAAAAGCTCCGATAAGCAGCCATCTTGTGCTAAAATAGTTGCTAAGGCACTCACAAACCGTGATACACGAGAAATATTGGCTAATCGCATCTGGAAATCTCTCGTTATGGAGGACTCAAATTTTTTGACGTATGAAGATTTGATCTCCGTTTTCGGTATAGATCACAAAGAGGAGGTTTTGTACATGTTTGACATTCTCGATGAAGATGGCATGAATGGCATTGATCTGGATGAAATGGTTGAGAGTGTGCACAAGATTGGAAAGGAGAGCAAACAGATCCAGAAGTCTCTGGTGGATATCGACGGTGCCATTACCAAGCTTCATTATTTGCTTATGTGTATTGGCCTTATCCTCATTGTCGTTATTTTTGTTGGTATGCTTGCACCTTCCTCCGCAACCGTGCTGGCCACATTGGGTTCTACTTTGCTATCGATGAGTTTCTTGTTTTCTGCTACTGCACAGGAGGTCTTCCAATCGTGCGTGTTCTTATTTGTGAAGCATCCATTCGATGTAGGTGATTGGATCCAGGTTAGTGTACCTGGCTTGGGGTTGACCAGAATGAAGGTTATTGAGCTCAATTTGACTTACTCGGTCTTTGAACAAGTTGGTATCAATTTCCGTCGTCAGGTTAGCAACACGGTTTTGTCTGCGTCATTTATTGACAACATTAGTCGATCTCCCCCTTCACAGATCGCGGTCACATTAACTATTGGAATACCTGAAACAACTACTGAACAATTGGCCGAGTTTGAGACTCGCCTTGTGGAGTTTGTTGATAGTAACCCGCGCGACTATGTACCAGGTGTGTTCTTCCATGCAGTTGATCAAACCGATCTCGATAGGTTGTCCCTCAATATCTGCATTAGTACCAGAAACAACCAGGACGACATCGGCTTGTTCTCGACTCGACGCACTAAGGCCCTTGAGTTTATCAGCCAGTGCATCAATGACATTCCTATTACAATTCCTCGCCGCGAAGACAGTACTTCTCACGATCCTGCTCTTCCGATCTTCCAGTACAACATTTCATCTTACGAGGAAGCTATGAAGTACATGGACAGAAGTCGACACCGCCGCCAGCCTTATGGTATGCGTCCTCCACTCGACGAAGACGACGATTTATTACCAAATGAATCTGCAATCGCTGACGATGATGGGTACCGTGATGGTCCTACCGGTAGTGCGGTTTCTATGCAGGACAGCAGTAACAGAGCCGCTGCGTCTGTCAGGAGAACCTCGTTCTCATCACGAATGTCACGCCATTCCAAGGCATTTTCGATGTCTTCAAAAGCATCTAACACCTTTGGGTTACGATCTAGACGCCAGGTTCCTGTTAAGTTGGGAGCCAAACCACCGACTTCTGCGTCTGCCTCAGCCGCGCCTGATGATCAAGGTGATCACGGCAATGAGGAAAAACACGGTGCTTAAAAAAACAAAATCTAACTTATATTATTTCATTGGAATAGAAAACATATATATTATTAAAGCATTTTTTTCGTACTTCAACGTGCAATGAGCATCCCTACAATGCGTTCAGGGACCCAAAAGGAAACAAACTCGTAGAGCTTACTTCCACTTCCGGCATTAATAACTCTTCTTTTGCTCCTAAGAGCATCGTAAACTGCAAAGTACAGAATCATAAGCGATTCTGTAGACTGGGTATGAGACCAGGATGCAGATGCTCGGTAGCCATGACCGTATATTTCCCGCTTCTTGGCAGGCCATGTCATGATATCTGCCTGTACAGCTGACCTTGGATCACTATAGCTTGCACTGGATGAGGAATTGGGTGACGGAGACCGGCGTGCAAACGATGGGAGCCTTACGCTACTGGTATCAAAGGACCCTAAACGAATGTGGGTGAATGGAATACCTTGTTGGTCTAATTCACGGTGTAAACTCAGACTCATGTGTGTTAGTGCACCATAAATTGATGCCTCAGTTGCATGGTATGGAAGCGACAGACTGCCAACAATTGTCGGAGAAAGCAGAACAAACCGACTATTTAGATTCCTCACCATTTCAATCCCCCCTGAGCTCATGAAATTTAAAGGTTGTAAAATGTTCTGATCGATAGATGCCTGTAGCCTTTCATACGACACTGTTTCAACCGGACCGGTGGGGTATACAAGATCGGTAGCAATCAAAACACCAGTCAAACTTAGTTCGTGGTATGAGGCACCCTCAAATGACTTCTGTGGAGACCTAATAAAGCTCTCAAACCTGGTGAGAGTTGATCGGATCATAAGTGGATCGGTAATTGATTCCACTACTAGTGAACGAATGTCGTCACTGTTATGCTGTTGAACAATGTGTTTCTGGTCAGGAGTGCAAACAATATACACAATAAAACCACGAATATTCAAATCAATGGCGAGTAGCTTTACCAACGGAGCACCTGGTGAGCCTAAAATGACCACCACCTCAGATCTTCCTCCATCAGGTGCCATGACAGCTTTGCGATGAGCATTCCCCGCTGCAATCTGCTTTCTTAGCCTTGTTCGACGAAATTTCTTTACCGGTTTGTAAAGGTAATACGCAGATACTACAGTAACGGTGGATGCTGAGAATACTACCAACCATTTGTGGCGTGAAACCCAGTCGTAAATGGAGTCCCAAGAAGAAACAGGAGGTTGCGGTTGCGATTGAGCCCTGCGAAGAATTGGAATGAGGTCCTGGACTCTTTGTGGCACCTTATCTTGCATCGATAAACCCAGGTGTGAAATGGAGTTGCCTAAGTTAGCACCAGTTTGGCCCAAGGAATTAATAAACCCATTAAATGCATTCGTGACTCTATCAACGTCAAAAGAGTCCATATCAATTTACTGGCCTTAATATATCGTTGGTGGCGGAGTTTCTAACGTTTGTGGGGAAGGTAAGACAGGCAGAGGTGAGGAGGGTAGGAAAGCCACTTGGGAGTTTGGGCTGTGGTTAAACATGCCAAAATGGGACGGCGTTGTTGAACCTGTAGGTGAGATAGCAGCCTTGAAACGACAGGATCAGCATGATATAGCTCAAGAAACGCTTGAAAAAGTATATCGGTATGTTTTACCCATTATGAAGAAACATAAATATCGTGTACACAAACTCCGCGAGTTTCTTCCAAAAAAGGCCAACCTTCTAGGAATCAATGTAAATCATGGCCAAACCATTAGTCTGCGGCTGAGATACAGTCATAATCCTAAGGAATTTCTTCCGTTTGAGAGTGTTCTAGGTACTATGCTTCATGAGCTATGCCACAACACTTTTGGCCCTCATGACAATAATTTCTTTGCACTTCTAGATACGCTAACAAATGAAATGGAGGATATGATGGCAAAAGGATTTAGAGGCGATCCATTCATTGGAAATGGCCGGGTAATTGGTGTGATGCCTCGAAACTTAAATACTCCTCTTCGGGCAACTAGGGCAGGATCTAAAACCGCCATGCCAGTATGGAACCCCCCCAAGAGCAAAACAACCAGGCCAATTATTGGCAGCGGCTTCCGACTAGGTGGATTGGCAACCAGAGTAAACAAAAATGATCCTTCTACTAGACGTAACCTTCTATATCAGGCCGCTGAGCGGCGAAGACAAGCCGAACTGGCGTGCAAGGCGGTTGATAAGGCTAGCCAACTTGCCCAAGATGAACAAGAAGAAGTGATAGATCTCACTGAACAAGATATTCCTAAGGAACCTAAGAAACCCAAAAGCCCCTCTGCATCTCCAATTGAGGTGATAAGTCTACTAGACGATGACGATTAAAGTTAAATTACAATGAGTCTAATTTTGATCTTTGAATCTATATATTTATTTATTTATTTTACCAACTAGCAACTAGCAACTAGCAATGCAATTATACTACTTAGTCCAATTTCTTGGTGGTGCTTTAGCAGCAAGTTCGCGGGGTCGTCATCGCACCACATCCTCAGCGCCGCCAGAGTACAGCGAGTATGTTTCCATATACACATCTCTTACACTGGTGCCCATGAACCCCCAATATTCGATTCCATACCAACCATATCCGGATACACAGGCAGTAAACCAAGGTGGTCCGGCTCCGATAACAGTCACTAATACCGTTTTCATTGAAGCAGCCACAGTTACTATCACTGAAACAGTTACTAACTATCAAACAAGCACCCTCCTTGCTCAGTGTACTCCTCAACCTGCGTATGGCCAACCTGCGTATGGCCAACCTGCATATGGCCAACAACAACCTCCACAGCCTTCACCTCCAGCCACCCAATCGGTACCGGCTGCTGCAACACACGGACCTAAAAAAACACCAATTGCCACTGATTCGGGTAGTGACGACAGCGGTCAACAAGATTCAGACTCCTCGGCATTACCTACCACCACTTCTGATGACGATGACGATATGCCTTCGACCCCAACTTCAGTAAACACGTCGAGTTCGATCTACCTACCATTCGTCACATCATCGAAGCGTCACAGGTTCTTTTAAATAAACAGAGTAATAAAATATATACGTTATGTGCGAAATATTCTTCCGCGACTTCGTCCTTCCTTACCCACCACCATTCATTCAACAAGCTAGATGGCATTTCAATTTGTCCTTTTACTGTCCCGACAAGGAAAGATCCGGCTTTCTAAGTGGTTCGAGGCACTAGAGTTAAACGAGAAGAATAAAATCATTAGGGATGTCACGACATTAGTGCTAAGCCGAAGGAACCGCATGAGTAATTTCTTGGAATACAGAGACTTCAAAATAGTGTACCGTCGCTACGCCTCCTTATATTTTATTGCAGGAATTGAAGCTGAGGACAACGAACTTCTTGCTTTAGAAGTGGTACACCGATATGTGGAACAGATGGACAAGTACTATGGAAACGTTTGTGAGCTCGACATCATCTTCAACTTCCAGCGCGCATATTACATTCTGGACGAAATAATAGTGGCAGGTGAAATGATTGAATCAAGTCGAAGGGAACCCATTCGACGAACAACTCAGCAAGACGTGCTGGAGATCGCCGAAGCAGAGGATGACACGACGAAAATGCTAATCTCATAGTCTATATGTATATACATAGTTTAAGCGTTATTGTTCAGTTGTTTTACTGTAGTTTTACCTTCAGCCAGATTCTGAATCTCCTGGTGAATTGATGCGTAGGTGGAGAACTCGGTGTATGGGATGTTCTCCCGTTTGCACCACTGGATGAGGTCTTTGCCTTCCTTAGCAAACAACAGGTCGGTTTCCTTGGCTGCACTCAAATCACTGACACCATCACCGGCATAGAGGAGAATGGGGCGGTTTGGAAGGTTTGCATATGGCCGAATGGCCAGAGACTTATCGTGGCCAAAGTCCGAGTTGTCGTGATAAACAATGTTCCACTTCTTGCCTCCGTCCTCGAGATTGACCTGATTTGAAATAATTTCAATAGTTTTAGCGTGCTCACCCACCAATTTACCCAGCAAGGCACGAATAATCGGCTCCATACCGGAAGAAACAACGACAACGGGTACGTTGTTCTCCAGAGCCCACTCGTAGAAACTAGCAAATCCGGGGTCAAGCTCAATTTTTTCCAACAGAACATCGACACACTCCTGGAAGGGCTTGTCAATTGACTCCAGCATTTGATTGAACGCATCGCGGAACGTTACCGTGCCATCAAGTACCTTCTGGCCCAATTCCTTGCGGCGAGTCGGTCCCATACCAAACGTGTCCGTGAGATAGTCATTGCTATCTTGAATGGTGATAGTTCCGTCGAAATCCGTGAAGAGGATCACTTTGGGGTTTGTTTTCATAGCACTCAATACCATTTTGTCTTGAAAGTTGAAATATCGCTTTAGGGTTTACTCGGCCATATCCCACAGTGAAATTCAATGAACAAGCACGTTCTACCGCCTGTAAACGTGCTGTTCCTGTTGATGGAACGCAAATCAACGGTAAACATTTACTTAGCCGAAGATACGCACCATAGGCTGGAGGGTGTCATCTCTGGATTCGATGAGTTCATGAACATGGTATTGACCAGCGTAAAAGAAATTAACACAAGAACAGGCAAGGAGGTGAGGTTGTTCGATTCACTCCTCCTTCGTGGAGATTGTATTGCTCTAGTTTCGTCAACTGATTGAAATAGGCATGCGTTTTATTTATTTATATACTGTACCATCGATTATAACGGCATCTAGACGCCTGTCATGAGGATCTAGAGGTACTTCATCCACTAATTGCACATCTAAGCCCACACCCACAAGCTTCGGGTCCCGGTTAAAGGTGTACCTGTGCTCGTTGAAAAACGAATCATAGAAACCAGCCCCATGACCAAGTCTACCTAGATTTCTGGTGAATCCTACCCCTGGAACAACTATTAA
The DNA here is from genome assembly GCA_030584925.1 of Starmerella vitae. Lineage (NCBI taxonomy): Eukaryota > Fungi > Ascomycota > Dipodascomycetes > Dipodascales > Trichomonascaceae > Starmerella > Starmerella vitae. The sequence goes on along the minus strand of JAJMCB010000002.1, from coordinate 196,032 downwards.
GTCTAAACCATCAATGTCTAAACAATTTATCCCTTCCGTAGGTTCTTTTAATTTATACTTTCCACGAGGACTTAAACTTTCCACTGACTCAAGTGTGGGCATCTGAAACATCCTCAGGTGCGTTTGCTGATCAGGGTACCAAGGGTGTTCTTCCTCTGATGTGTACTTAATGATGTGGGGTAGATAAACACATTTACCGTCGTCGAACGCATTCTTAATCATTTTATCAGTTCTCAACTCACAGGAATCCATGTGCATGTAAAAGGCAATGTTCTTTGCATTTTTATACTCCGAAAGTTCTCGGAGGGCACATGCAGTGCGAGTGCTTTGCACGTCTAGCTGCTCGGAGGTTAAAGCTCGCAGTTGTTTCCCAAGTTGAGTTCTCAGCGCCTTTTTCATTACAAACTTTTAACTTGAAAAAGGACAAAAAAAGTAATTTAAACAAAAAATAAATCTCCCGAGTGTGATTCGAACACACGACCTAAGGATGACAAATTATACCATTACAGTCCTTCGCTCTACCAACTGAGCTATCGAGAGTACTTATGATACCGTTGCACTACAGCTTAATTTCTTTAGTGGGTGGTGTATAAGTGCATATAAATAACTCTGAACGTAAAGTATATAGAGATTAATTTATGATACGTCTGCTTGCACAGCTAATATAAACAAAAAAAGTACAAAAAGTACAAAAAGTACAAAAATATACAAATTATCTACGAGCTCCTTGGTAGCCTTGGTACCCCTGGTATCCCTGGTATCCCTGGTAACCTTGATGGTTCTGGTAACCTTGATAGCCTTGATAGCCCTGATTTCCTTGATAGCTTTGGTTTCCCTGATAGCCTTGGTGGTTCTGGTGACTACGATGTTGGTTACCATAGCTTTGATGGTTTTGGTATCCCTGATCACCATGAGACTGGTAGTTATTCCGATTTCCATAACGGTGATCCTGAAGACGGCCTGAATACTGCTCCTCGTATTGGAGCTGGTCTAAATAGGCCAAGTATCCACCCTCTAATTTGGGTCTAGGCTCTTTGAAATCGACTAAGTCTCTCTTTCTGTAATCTGGTCTGTCATCTCCTCGGTCACTACGCTTTCGCCTGTACCAAATTGTGTCGATATCAGAGGGACCGAGTACTAAAGGGGGCTCAGTATAACCTGGAACCAGCATACTCTTGTGTGTTTGGTTCTCGGGCATATGATATTCCACCGTTAAAGATCTATCAACCGGTAAAGAAGGAAATTCCTGTTCTGACGCTTCTGATTGAGACGGGACAACCAAAGCCTGATGCGGGATGAACCCAGGAGCAGGCTTCATAATACCGCTCAGTCCCAAAGACTCCCGGTCACCAACATTGACTGCCTCCTTGTTTTCGTTGTATAAAGACAGCAGTTTCTCTTTGATTGGGCTGTGAGGCGAGACCAATAATATTGGCTCTTTACGAGAGTTTCGGGAAAGCTCGAATTCAGTTAATTCAGGGTACTTTTTGCGCACCTCACTCAACAGACGTTCTTCATCAATAAATGGCAATAATGCAATTCCTTGCCACGCCATCTTTTTACCATTCATGTCAATTGGGAAATCCACAGGATAAAAATCTATGATAGGCGAGTCTTCATCGCTCATCAAATGCCTAAACACCTTAGGAAGTGTGTGACTTGAGGCTGCAGGAAGAACGCTCATTAGTTGCTCGAATGGCAAAAATGGAATCGTGTGTTCAGGGAACTCAATATTGAAAGTACTCAGGTCTTGGTCCACAAGATCACTTGCAAATGGAGCGTAATGGTAAGGATAAAACCATGTCCATGAGGGGCACCCTTGGTAGTAGTACTTCAATACCCAACATACACCTTCAACGTATTTAAACACCATTTCCCGAACAAACTCAGGCTCTTTATTAGGATTAATATGCAGTTTAGTTTCGTAGTAGCGATCATGGTACCCGTCCTCCCATAGTTTGACTTCATCGTTGACATCATTTTCTTCTGCAGGTTCCTCGTGAGGGCGTTTACGACCAGCAGGGGGTTGTTTAGCTTCAGATTTTTGTTCGTTCATGTTTACAGCTGTACCATCAACTTCGTATAGTTGGATATCTTGTACCGGTGCCGTCGGGTGCCTGTCATTATTTCCTCCCCTCATTCGCTTAGAGAGCTGCTGTTGTCTCCGGGAAGCCTCTCTTCTTAACTCAATATCGTGGCGTTTTTTGAAAATAGCTGACTCTTCACTTGCAACTCCTTTAAGCATGGTCTGTACACGGTTTAGCAACACGTCACCGTCCTTGGTCATAAAACCACCCATGCGGGGAAGTACATTACGCCAGGATCGCAGAAGAATATCCAATCCATTTTCACGAACATCTAAAGACGGTAGGTGTGGTAAAAAGTCATTTCCACAGAAGAATGCCATAAAGATCCAATCGTCAATTGCCCGTTCAACGTCCCAGTATCCAACATCACAACTCAATTCGACTTCAAGGTACTGCCTAAGAATTCCGACATCAAGCCAGATATGTCCCTTTTCTTTCCCAGCCGACTTGTTTTGATTAAAGACATCTTCACGGAGAACTCGGAAGTTCGGTTCGTGAGTGGCCAAACCCAAAAAGATCAAATCGGCATCTAAACCATAGATACAATGGGACGTATTGGGATCGTACTCTGCACTATTCCTTTGAGATCTGATATACTCCATGATTTTGTGTTCTCCTTCACCGGGAACAGATGCATCACTGATGATGACTTTTAAGTCTTTCCACCCCGGTTCAGTGTTGAGCTTGTATGCGACCCAGTAACGTAAACTGCGTGCCAAATAGTCCATAAATGGCGTTCCAGGTGTGATCACATTGGTGTCCCATTTCTTTTTTGCAGGATCTTTAATTGCAGCATCAAGATCAGCCCCAACCTGTGCATCACCCATAGCAGCTGCAGCACGAGCCTTTTTCTCCTCTTCTTCCAGAGCAATTTGAGCATCTTGAGCGCTACGGAAACGACGTGAACGTTGCTGATTCATTTTCGCACGAGGTGCGACACCGTCGACAGCCATCATTAACACTTTTCGGGGTTTAGCAAGAGAAAGAACTTTATCAGTGTATCTAAACACCTCTAACATCATCTCGTCCTCATTAGAGGGTGCAGGCCTACCTTCAGGATGTGTACAGGGGTGAACAATGCCGTTCATATCCAAATACAGGTTGTCTAACTCTCCATTTGGGTTTGGCTTGGAATACTCGACAGTAGCACCAGGTATTAGAACACCATCGACTGATTCAACTTCATCTAAGATTGCTGGTATAATTGCCTTAGGATATCTTTGTGATAACCAGCGGTAAAAGGCAGGAACACCCATTTTTTTTCTTTTGGTTAAGCTTTAGTACGGTTTTTCTTTACCCTGATCCAAGGGATGTTTGAAATCCCAGGAGTAATTCCACAAGACCGAGAGGTTACGTCTAGTTATAACCGTGCTCGAGGTGTTATACGACAACTTGAAGTGGAAGAAGTCAAAAAGGGCAAAAAAACTGACTTTACATACATAGAACCAATTACCTTTCGAGGCGAGCCTCATTACATCGGTCTAGTTTCTCATGGAATTTTTGACCAAGAAGGAAACCTTGTCGGCGATGTAATAACAAAAATTTACCGCGAAACTGCAGGATTTAAGCACATTACGAAGCAAGTTGTTCCTCCAACCCGTTTGAATTCAAACGAAACGGAAATATATGAAAATGTACTTAGATCTGAATGTAATATTGGCAATGACACATTGGGCCCAAAGGTGATAGCCTTCAAAAACCAGCAGTACATCCTTCCTAGAAATACTTGTCGTCCTCGGGTAGGAATGGACCAGGCATTGACTCAACAGTTTGTACGAACCAATACCTCCATAAGTGAAAAGACACGCCAAATATTGATGAGATCAAATTACAGGGCTCCATTTACTCTGCAATATTGCACAAGTGAGGATAGATATGAAAACAGTCCATTCTTGAGGAGAAGAAGTTTACAAGTTGCAACTAGTCTGCTGTTTATAAACTTGGAGCGCAGAGACTACGAACGCGCATATAAGATCCTTTCAGTGCTATTTAGAGAACCATTTATTGATGTCGAGCTTATATGGATGCCAGCTCTGGAATTGCTCGCTTGGCGGTACGCTGAGGGATTGACCAAAAAGACGCCATTTGAGTTTCTTGACTGGTTAATTGCCAATTTCCCTGATAGTTACTACAGGAAGATTAGAAATGGAAGATATATGGCAAAGGCTTCTGATTTTATTCCCATCCGGCTCATGCTTATGATTAGCTCTAATGACATGAAGGCCGCCCTCGAAGAGGGTGAGCAAGTTTGCAGTTCAGCAACGTTTAAAAATAATGCGCTATGTTGGGTAATGTGTGGGATTGCGAATTTATTATCGGATCGTACTAAAAGAGCACAGTATTGCTTTAAAAAGTGTGTTGAACTAGGAGGCGTGTTGCCCCTGTCTCTGAGACGAGTTGCAAACAACTCCATTCACAGTGATAGTGAAAGCTCTGATGAAGAGCAACAATTGGAGTTTGATTCAGTAGATTCAGATTCAGGCCCCGGTTCAGGTTCAGAAGATTCAGAAGATTCAGATATAGAACTTAAAGAGCAGGACTCTGAAGATGTGCTTGAAGAATCAATGGCCCAAGGAGATGATCATGAATCAGAAGAAGAGCCCGAAGAGGATGAAGAAGATCCTAACAAAATACTCCTTAAAAGCGAAAGCAATTCTGAAAGTGATATCAAAGTTGAATCCCCAAGCGATAGCAACGATTCTGAAGATAAAATGTTACCCGGTGAATCATCCAGTCATGACGCACTTGATTCATTACCTGCGAAATCCCCCGAAGTCAGCGAGAGCGATAGTGAGAGTGCATCCGAAAGCCCCAGCAAACGCAGAAAGCTTGAAATAGGCTCATCACAACCTTTCTACTCTCAAGACGTTATTGGTGCTGAGTGGGGCTCTTCTGAGTCTGATTTGGACATATAAAATTACATTATTTAGTATTTAAAGATAAATAGGTATTCCAAAGCACCGATAAACACCCACTAAATGGTATCTGAGCCGGGGTTGGAATTATCAAGAAGTTTATGAACTGTGCAAGTGGCCACACAGACATGTTGACAACGAGGATATCAACATACTTCTTCCAAAATTCGTTTTGTGCAATTACACTCCAGTGTTGACGTTCTATAACCACAGCGAGGTAAATTAAAAATACGCAAAGCATTATTGGCGAATAAAATAACTGATCAGCCATAACGCGCTGAAGCACCGTCACTAGCGTTCCTTGATTCGAAAATGCACCCCGGAGAATGCTGTACCATGGGCTTTGTATGAAAGAAACCAGGAATCCATACATTGAGAACAAACCCAATCGTCTAAAATTGAATTTATCCCAAGGATATATGGGATCACCTCTAAATGTGTCCTCTATACTCTGTTCCTGCAGACCCAACTCGGCAAGGTTATCATCTTCTTCATCTAGCCAGATTTGCCTCGGCCGCCCGTGCTCTAACACATATTGAAACAAAACCGATTGAGGTGTATTTTGTTCTTCCAATTCGTTGTTTCTTTGTCTGAATTCCACTGCATTTCTTAGAGACTGAGCCAATGTATCTGAGAGACCATATAGTATTAGATTGGTGAGGGCTGTGGCAGCCAGAGGAAGCATATGGTGTAGTGATTTATATTTAAAGCATAGTTTTAGCAATGCCAAAATATAAGCTGAGAGGATAGCCCAGTTCAGCACTGGTAGACTACCTACACGCATGGGTCTGGGGGAGTGCCGGGGCGGGTGTATTTATCATCATCAGACCTTGGCGGCCTTTACAACATAAACAACCTATTATTTATTGCAATTGAACATTCACAAAAGATATCTGTTTGAACAGCCATTTTTTTCATAAGGTGGCGCTGACACTGCTATAACGGGACAGATCTCTGAGCTTTTATGTAGACTATATTCGCATTAAATTAAAAATAAACATTTTTGCACCTCTACTCACTAAATAAAAGGATATATTAACAGAATAAACCAGTAAAAATCGTTTGAACCAGGCTGGAATTTATTCGCCTTCAGTTAAATTTCAACACTGATGACATTTTTAATTTGTCATCATGGAGGAGCCTAGCTTGAGCGTTCGCAAAGTTGGCGCCGATAATGTCGACATGGTAATCGAGAACATCGATTTATCATTGGCAAACTCCATGCGCCGCGTATTTCTTGCCGAGATTCCCACCGTGGCCATCGATCTCGTGGAAATCGAGGTTAACAACAGTGTGCTCGCTGATGAGTTCCTATCTCACCGTTTGGGCTTGATTCCACTTGATTCCACAATGGCAAACGAGCTTGAATATACTAGAGACTGTGACTGTGAGCTGTACTGTGACAAATGCAGTGTGCTTCTTAGTTTGAATGTGCGATGCAACACTGATTCCACTATGGACGTATACAGCAGTGATCTTGTGGTTGAGGTACCGGCTCGTAAGGATGACAGTATTGGTAGGCCTTTATTTAATACTAATGATCGCGGTATTTTGCTTGCACGCTTGCGTAAAAACCAGGAACTGAGGCTTAAGTGCATCGCCAAAAAAGGCATTGCCAAGGAACACGCTAAATGGGGCCCTTGTTCCGCTATTGCATTTGAGTATGATCCATGGAACAAATTAAAGCACACAGACCTATGGTACGAAAACAACATGGATCTTGAGTGGCCCAAGTCAAAGAACTGCGACTACGAGGAACCACCAATGGAAGACGAGAAGTTCGACTATGAAGCTAAACCTCGCAAATTTTACATGAATGTTGAAACCACTGGACAGTTGAAACCCAATCTGGTCTTTGAAAAGGGTGTGGAGGTGCTGCAGCAGAAACTTGCAGAAATTGTACTTGCTCTTAGCCGTTCTGAGGATGACAACGCATGGTAAACTCTTTAAAATCGAACATATAAGTATATGTATAAATTAATAACTTTACTGCTTTCTTCTGATCAGACCACGGAGGACGTCAAACGAGTTTCCATCCGGCTGCAGTTCGTACTGATGCCCTTCCTCGTCAACGGCAACAAGCATTCCATTAGTTAAAGAAATACCTTGAATTTTAGCCTGAACATTTGCATAACGCTCCAAGGTGACTTTTGCATCCGTGTGCATCCAAACACCATAGTACTCTTTGCTGAAGATCGAGAAACCAGAAACCAAAAACTGCCTGGTGATTTTGTCAAAAATTGTAACAAAACGAGCCAACAAGCTCTCCATTTGGATAGGCTGAGCAATACCTAACTCCCTAATTCTGTCGTTGATGGACATTGTCGGCTCAGAGTTGTTCAGGTTGGTACCAGAGCCGAAAACCACAACAAACTCGTCACCAACGACATTACAACTAACCATTAAACCGCCAACCTTAACTAAGGCACCATCTCGATTGAACATATAAATGTCGTTCGGCCACTTTAGGCGGAGTCCGATATCAGCACCGGAAGGCAGGAATGTCTTGATTGCCCTGAGTAAAGCGAGTGCACAAATGTACTGAATAAAAGCAAGTGGTTCATTACACTGAGCTCGTTTGATCCGTATGACACCACTGCACGCCAAAACACCAATTGGGTTCACCCAAACATTATTTCCGCGACCACGACCGCTGACCTGTTGAGTGCCACAGACAACTAGTCCATCGGGAGCATACTTCAAAAAAGTTGGGTTACGTTCCAGCATAGTGCTGGTAGAGGTAACAACGGCACCATACATGAGAGTTCCACCCAAATGGCTACCGTGTTGAACCCGCTCTTCAGCAATGCTTCTAGTGAGCTCGCGGTAGTAGAGTTCATGGTTGAAATAAGGTGTCTCCGTTACAGGCGGATACATACTGTCGACGTCATACACAAACACTGTTTTGGGTTGAGGATTCTCCGAAACAATGTTGTTCTTCTTACCGTTGGCAGCAATAATTTCTTTCCCAAAACCTGCATATTGAGGAGGTATACCTGATTTCAGGAACTGAAATGTGTCAGTTTTATCCTGAAGAGTACTGGTTTCCGCGTCCATGCTCAGAACAAGGTCGTGCATGAACAACTTGACGTTGGGGTCATCCTTTTGGTTCAGACTAGAGAGATAGAGTGGACTCAATTCAGGAGCAGAATTTCCAGCAGAAGCAGGAACCTTCAAGCCAAACTTCTCACGAAAGATAAAATCAAGAAACTTCTTTCTTTCCACTTTGGTCCTCTCCAGCTCTGCAACGACCTGGGCGGGAATGCTGCGCTTAGAGGCATCATCTAAGGAAACTTTGGCTTCAATGTGGACACCAGTAAGAACATAAGACCCTTTTCCGTAGGTATTGTACACACAGGCAGCAGGCGAGGCGATTTCACTCTCAATGTCAAATGGTGGCACGTACCTAGCCAGAACTTCAGCCTCATCATCTCCTTCAAACAAACAGCCGCCATTGTAGTAACCAGTAAAGGTATGGTTGTCAGGTGTAGCCAAAAGGGCAGCACGGGCTCCAGTATCGTCGTTGTAATTGAATCCCTTAAAGACGGTGCCTCGGGCCTTTCCTTTGTAGAATCCAAGCTCACGGGGACCACTAACTTCGATCGGAGTCCCAATTTCGAACTCAATACCGGTTGTTCCGTAGTAACTGCCAGCACAGATTCCCAAGAAGTGCCCTCCCTTCCTTACGAAGTTTTGAATAGCTTTGTTGCCTGCACCATTCAGTAACTTACAGTAAGGTATATCAGCACCCCCAGGAATAACCAATAAGGAAGTGTAGGGAGCCCATGGTTCCTCAATTAGTTGTCGAGCCGAAACCGTGGAAACCACGTATTTGGGGGACAGGTGTTCCTGTAAGCAGTTGTAGGTTTGACGTACGGATTCAACTGAGGCACCTTCGTCGTTATAGAGTAGGACGTTCATGTTTGATTGAGATCAGTTAAATTTGTGTGATGAGGAGGATGGGGGACGAAAGGGCGTTTGACTTTTAATTGATCCAGTTGGGGCAGCTACTCGGAATAGGTTAAATGAGACATCTTATTAACATGTCTCATTTGTCCACTTTACGCGATATTGGCACAAAAGCTGTAGTAATCACAAAGCCAAAGCATATTTGTAAACTTCAAGCCTTGTTATTACTTATTGTTACGAGCTACACTCGATCAACATGAGTGATGAGACATGGACATTGGGTTCGGTAAACCAAGAAGACTTTGAAAAGCAATTAGCCGACAAAGCAGACACTGATTTAGCTGAGTATGAGAACCAATTGGACTCTAAAAGGCTAGAAAAGACACAAGCCAAGCTAAAAAATGTTCAGACTAGGCTGTCATTACTCAATCGGAAAGTTGTTAACCCACGAACGCTCATATCTCAAAAAGAATTAGCAAGAGCAGAAATTAACAGAATAGAGAAAGACGAGCTTGCTCAACTAATTCAAGACGAAAAGGACATCAAAGGGCGGATTAAAGATCGTAAAAAAGGGTTGAAGTCAACAAGGGAAACTGATGAAACAGAACACGACTACTTAGTACGTACTGGTAAAATTACTCCGTTTTCAAAGCAAGGGCAAGAGGACATAGAGGAGTCAGAGGACAGAGATCTAGATGAAGACGATCACCGTGTACTAATCAAACCAGCCCAACAATACGAAAATGAAGAATTACCAGGAAGTGGAAGCGAAACAGAGGAGGAGGATTTTCAATTGATGCACAAAGATACTGCACCACCTAAAAAAGTCTTGCGCGATGACGGTATTTTGAGTGAGTATAAATTAAGATTGCATAAGTGGAACAACCTGCGTAAGAAGAACAATGCAAATGAAAACGACGCGTTTATTATTGATAAAGGGGCTGACTTTAAAATACCCCGGGAAATTTGGAAACGCTTGTTTGGCTACCAAAAAACAGGAGTGAGATGGCTTTGGGAACTGTACAGTCAGAAGGTTGGAGGGATCATAGGTGATGAAATGGGACTTGGAAAGACCGTTCAGGTTGTCGCTTTTATTTCTGCATTATTCTACTGTAATTTGCTTAAAAAGCCTGCATTAATTGTATGTCCAGCTACTGTATTGGATCAGTGGGTGGACGAGACTCACCAGTGGGGTCCACGCCTAAGAGTAGCCATATTACACTCCATAGGAACTGCAATGGGTGGTAAACGGAGCGATAAAGACATTAATTATGATGAAGAAGATTCCGATGAATACGATTTTGAAGGTCTTGATGAGGGCCTATCAAAAAGCAAAATTGCTGCGAGAAATCTCATTAATAGCATACAAGAAACAGGACATGTTCTTGTCACAACATACTCAGGTGTCAAAATATACGAGGAGTATTTAAATGAGTACGAATGGGGCTACTGTTGTTTAGATGAAGGACACAAAATTCGTAATCCCGACTCCGACGTAAGTCTAGCTTGCAAACAAATTAAAACCCCATATCGTTTAATTTTATCAGGAACCCCGATTCAAAACAATCTAACTGAGTTGTGGAGTCTGTTTGATTTCATTTTCCCAGGGCGACTGGGAACTCTACCTGTTTTTCAGGCACAGTTTTCCGTACCAATTAATGTAGGAGGCTATGCAAATGCGACAAATATACAGGTTCAAACGGCCTATAAATGTGCTGTTGTTCTACGAGATATGATTGCACCCTATATGCTCCGTCGAATGAAGAGTGATGTCGCATCTGATTTGCCTGCAAAAACAGAAAAAGTTCTGTTTTGCAAACTAACCGACTCGCAAAGAAAAGCATATTTGAATTTTTTGAAGAGTGAAGAGTTATCGTCAATCATGAAAGGACGGCGCCAGGTTTTGTTCGGAGTGGACATCCTTCGTAAAATCTGCAACCACCCTGATCTGGTTTTACAAGACACCCACAATAAACATTACGGTGATCCAGAAAAGTCTGGAAAGATGCAAGTGGTAAAAGCTCTTCTAGAGCTATGGAAAACTCAAGGACATAGATCTCTTCTCTTTTCACAAACCAGACAAATGCTAGACATTCTGGAGTTATTTGTTAGATGCTTAAATTTGCGATATTTACGCATGGATGGTACTACTCCTATTTCAAACCGTCAACAGCTAGTTGACAAATACAACAGTGACGTGAGCATTGATGTGTTTCTGTTAACTACTAAAGTAGGTGGACTTGGTGTTAATTTAACTGGTGCGAACCGAGTAATAATTTACGATCCTGATTGGAATCCCAGCACTGATGTTCAAGCACGAGAACGAGCTTGGCGACTTGGGCAGAAAAAGGAAGTAATGATTTATCGACTGATGATTGCTGGATCAATCGAAGAGAAGATATATCAGCGGCAGATTTTCAAACAGTTTCTAACAAATAAAATTTTAAAGGACCCCAAGCAAAAGCGCTTCTTTAAAAACACAGACCTTCACGATCTGTTTAGTCTTGGGGATGGAAATGAGAGCGCAGATTTGTTCAGTAATAGCTTCAAACAACCAGAGACTAAGAAGAGAAAACTTGAAGATGATTTAAGCACTTTCACCAATGTCTCTCGAGAATCAGATTTCCAAACACCCGAGGAAGCCCGAGACGAAGGAAAAACATCTGCAGAAAAACAGGAAAGCAGCATTTTGGAAGGTATATTTGCCAAAGCTGGAGTTCAAAGTACTTTGGAGCATGATGCAATCATTGATAACTCTCGTCCAGACACTGTTTTGATGGAACGTGAGGCCGAACGTATTGCAAGCCAAGCCGCTGAGGCACTGAAGGAGTCCAGGAAGCAAACCAGGAAAGCAGCAATTGGAACTCCAACCTGGACAGGAAAGTCTGGGCTAGCTGGAATAATAAAAAAATCAAAATCCTCCGGAACTGCCAGTTCCAAGATCCTGGATGGCCTTCGTCAGAAGCGTGAACTTGAAACTAAAAGCCGGAGCTCTCAAGGCCTAAGCTCAGAAGTGCTAGATAAGCATGCCGATCTTTTGGATAAAATTGTACACTACCTTGAATCACAGAAAAACAAGTCTGCTGCATCAACAGACTTAATATCAGCTTGTAAAATATCCCTGAATGGACCCCAGGAGGTATCTAATTTGCGTCAAATTCTTAAACGGGTAGCTGTTTGGGAAGGAAAACGCTGGAAGCTGAAAGATTCTTGAAATTACGGGTCTAATAACACTTTAATTAATTATTTATGCACCAATCTACTTATCCATACAGCTTGGTAATGTATGACTGATTCTAGTCTATATACATTGACACATTTTTCTGAGGGCAAGGTATATCATATATATATTATGTCTGAAGCGAAGCTATGGGGTGGCCGGTTCACCGGCGAGACTGATCCTTTGATGGAACTTTACAATGCGTCGCTGCCTTACGACCAGAAAATGTGGGCAGTTGACCTTGAAGGCACTCGCGTGTATACGCAGGCCCTTGAGAAAGTGGGTTTGATCAACTCTTCAGAGTTGTCGGAGATCCACCGTGGTTTGAAGGAAATCGGCGAAGAGTGGAAAGCTGGAAAGTTCGTTGAGAAACCTGGTGACGAGGATATCCACACCGCTAATGAGAGGAGACTTGGTGAGATCATTGGCAAAGGTATCAGTGGAAAAGTCCACACTGGCCGCAGCAGAAATGACCAGGTAGCCACTGACATGCGTCTTTACGTCCGTGAGAAGATTACAAAGGTCCTCCGCCCTGCATTGGTTGGTTTAATTACTACGATGGTAAACCGAGCTCGTCAAGAGATTGATGTCCTTATGCCTGGCTATACTCACCTGCAACGTGCCCAACCCATAAGGTGGTCACATTGGCTTAGCATGCACGCTACATTTTTGGCAAATGACTTAAAGAGGCTGGACCAGCTCCAGGAGCGTGTCAACCAAAGCCCACTCGGTGCTGGTGCTCTTGCTGGACACCCGTACGGAATCGACCGTGAGTTTATTGCCCAAGGCCTTGAGTTTGAAGGTATTATCGGTAACTCTTTGGCAGCTGTGAGTGACCGTGATTTTGTTATCGAGACACTCTTTTGGGGTTCGCTGGTTTCCAACCACTTAGCGAAACTCAGTGAGGATCTCATTATTTACTCCACTGCAGAGTTTGGATTTGTCCAGGCGGCTGATGCATACTCTACTGGATCTTCATTGATGCCTCAGAAGAAGAACCCTGACAGTTTGGAGCTGTTGCGTGGCAAGTCTGGCCGTACTCTCGGTCAGTTAGTTGGATTTATGGTCAGCTCCAAGGCCACTCCGTCTAGCTACAATAAGGATCTTCAGGAGGACAAAGAGCCTTTGTTCGACAACATGACTACGATTGAGCACTCGTTGCTTATTGCGACTGGTGTTCTTTCTACTTTGAAGATCAACCCTGAGAAGATGCGTGGTGCACTTACCATGGACATGCTAGCCACTGATCTTGCTGATTACTTAGTTAGGAAAGGTGTGCCGTTCCGCGAGACTCATCACATCTCTGGTGAGGCCGTAGCTTTTGCAGAGAAGAACAATCTTAGCGGAATCGACAAGATAACTGTTGCACAGTACAAGCAGATTGACTCGCGGTTCGAAGATGACGTTGTTGCCGTTTTCGATTTCGATCAAAGTGTCGAACGCAGAACTGCTATTGGAGGAACTGCTAAGTCTGCTGTATTGAAGCAACTGGATGCTTTAGAACAAATCGTTAACTAAATTATACAAATAAATTAACACTTTTCCGAATTTTCGTACTCTATACAGGCTAAGAGTTCTGGACATATGCGGGAATAAACCGCAGATTCTAGACTTGGATGTAACCCATACCCGAGCCATCGTTTAACGCACGTTTGGAGGCATGTCGTTTTTTTTAGCCAGTGACAAGGCGGTAGCGTAAACAAACTTAGCTACATATTGAATAGTGTAAAAAAAAAGTAAAAATCATACTTAGGAATTTACCTAAAATCGATATATTACCTTTAATAACCCGGATCATAGCGTGCATTAAATGTTCGGACTCTGCAATGTCTAGACTGTTGCTAGCTGACCAATCGCAGCACTTCTAATTCAAGGTGTCCACAACCGCTTCACCCGAACCCTCATGATGATAAAAATAAGGATACAAGTAGTAAAAATACGGCGATTGTGCTGATGATAAAAATATAGATGGCACAAAAGGTCTCAGATGTACGTAGATTTAGCCACTAAACAAATTAAATTAAATAACCATGTAATATCCCACGACGAGTTGCTGCATGATCGGGTATTACAAATTTACAGATCTTATATCGTCCAATGTTTTTAGTGCAAAAAACACGATTTATCCCAATCACGTGGTAATTTTACGTCTAAATTTGCATCACCTGATTAGTGAGATCTTACCATCAGCGTGTAAATTAGGTGCAACTAGACTGGCCAATTTTTACAGATCTAACAAGATCATTGTAAAAATCCATTGACAGTTGATGCAACCAAAGTCGATTGATTTTACTCTTCCTCAAGCCCATTTGATGAACCTACCTGGTTATGCATCTGTAAAACCGAGTTCGCTCAGTGGCGGGCCGTTGAGTCCGGTTCCGCCCCCTGTCCAGCCAAAAGAAGGAAACATTGGGTCGCATGGCAACGACACACCATCTTCTTCTTCAGAAACAGCTGCTGAAACTCCCAATTCGGGGTCTAATGGCCCTACAACGGGGATTGATCCGGTAAATTCAACTCCGGAGAAGCCTATTCTGAAACACGAACTAAATGCGAATCAACAACCTCCACGGAGTCCTAGCCAAAACAGTGAGCAATCTGCTGAAAATGAAAAAGCCTCTTATAGCCCTCCATCCAGTGTACCGGAGGATTCCAGGCCATCAAACCGTGTGGCCGGTATTCCTGATTCAATCGTGCCAGTAAACGATCCACCTACCGATTCGCCGTCCATTGCTGTATCTCCGCCTGCAGAAACAAAATCAGGTAAGATTGGAGGAACTATAAGCGGTGATGGCCATACTTGTGCCAATTGTGGCACCACTGAGACCCCTCTTTGGCGAAGGGGCCCTAATGATCAAATTTTGTGCAATGCGTGCGGGTTGTATATCAAAGCACGAAATATCAACCGACCGGTTACTTTGAAAAGATCTCCTGTCACAAAAATAGTATCTGCAAAAGACCGAATGGGGTCGTGCCCTGGCGATGGTCGCTGCAATGGCACTGGTGGTTCACAATCGTGCTCCAAGTGTCCTTCATTCATCAACAACAACCGCCGAAATGGTAACAATGGGGGTGAAACAGATCAGAATGATGTTAGTATGATTTCGTGTCAAAACTGTGGAACAGTTAATACGCCGTTATGGCGACGTGATGTCCAAGGACACATTATCTGCAATGCTTGTGGTTTATACAATCGAATGCACAAAGATTCACGGCCTGCAGATCTTCAAAATGCAATTGTGCGAAGACGAAAGCGAGTTCGTTCTAATACAAATGAAGGCCAAACGGGTATGCCGAAAAGCCTCTTAAAACTGTCGCCAAAGGGTGAAAACACCCAGTCAAATGGTGAATTGCACTCCACTCATGATAAGCCTCACGAACACTCAGATAAGCATACGGACCTCTGCTGTTCGCACCTTAACCCAACCATTAGTGGTTTACACTCGCAAGCGCCTGCCTCTTCAGGCCCGACCCACCCGGTACAGTACCAGGGCTACCCGTATCCACAAGCAATGCTCCCTCAGACAATGTACGGTTATATGCCTATGCAAGGCATGCATTTACCACCAATACAGACCCCGGGAACATTCCATTACCCAGGACACCCTGCAGGGGCTGCACCGTACATGTACAACCAGGTTGCACCTCCCAATGTGACCCAGCAGACCGTATTACCACAAACACAGTCAATAATTCCTCAAGTGTCGCAGCCAGCGGCCCAAGTTGCCCATACACCGTCACCACCGCAGTCGGCCACTCAGCCGGTCACTCAGCCGGTCACTCAACCGGTCACTCAACCGGTTACTCAAGCGGTCACTCCACCAGGTCCACCAGGTCCACCAGGTCCACAACCACCGCAGCATGCACCAGTGGCAGAGAAAGCTGCACCAGTGGCAGAGAAAGCTGCACCAGTAGCAGCTGCTAGTGAATCCCAATCTTTACCGCCTCCTCATGCCATTCAAACAAACAGCTCTTTTTCTCCTCTTTCAGTACTCACATACCTCCAAGATGCATCAAATGACACTAAAAAGGAATATTTATTGGCCGCACAACGCCAACTTCATGATCGTGCGGTTGATTTGAAAAATAAACTCAAAGAGACTGAATTGCAGCTCTCTGACTGTGAAAAAGCTCTTCAAACATTCTGCAAAGATTAAGTGTTGTGATATATAGTTTATATACAGTACTCGAGACCAGCTCGTTACTTTCGTTGCAGGAAAATGCTAGGCGTTCGTCTACGTTTGGCTCTTAAAGCGGCCTGGGCAGCTATCGACGGAGAAGTTATTGATGGAGAAGATAATGAAGATGGAGAAGATATCGAGGGAGCAGGTTTTGGAGCGCTTATTGAGGGAGAGGATGGTTCTGTATTGAATTGCTGGTACGACCGTGGCGGAGGTTTTACAACGTTTTTGCTGATCGGGGACACAACTACCTTTGTAGGCCTTCTCAGTTGTGTTGATGCCTGGACTTTCCTCGCCATGGATTTCATGGTGCGAGACTTAAAAGCATATGCATTATTATGACTCCCCATTGGGATTTCATCCAATTCTATTACCGATGCGGCCCGTTTGCTCTTGTTATACTGCTCCTGTTTGAGTTTGAGGCGTTCACGGGCAGCGACTAACTGCTCCTCCTTATCTTTACAAAATTCTCCGTATGCCACTCTGAAGTTATTAATGGGCAGCTTTCTATCCTTAAAATCCTTTGCAATAAAAAATTCCCATAATTCGTCGCTTTCATCCGTGATATGTGGGCAGGCCTGCTCGATTCGCATCAGTTGATCACGGTTAAGCTTACTCAAAATAGGTTTTACCATTTCATATGGCAAATTACCAATATCTGATATAAATTGGCTGTGTCTAATGCATTGCTGCATCGACAACGAGTACAAAGATGGCGGTTTCATCAACGACTTGTTTGATTCCTCAAACCGTCTTTTTATGTTTAGTCAGAGTTTGATATGCCAATATACTTAAAGGTAATAATGATTTAACAAACACTAAATAACCTAGGGATTATATATAATATTTATATCATTGTAGTCATCTGTATTATTCAATGTCAGGCCCTTTTCATTGGATAGGTGCAGCAGACTGATGAAGTACATGGCAGGTGAAAGATCGTGACGTTGTGCCTCATTGTACAAAGGTTGGGTATTCACAATGATGTTTTTCAGACTCTTAGACTCTGATCTGTGGGGACTTGAGGGCTCAGCAGCTGTCTGGTGGGGATCTGGATCGGTGATTCCCCGCCACACATTCTCTTTAAGGCGACGCACGTCAACTCTTTTGGCAACTCTTGCGAATCCCAATTGGGTGGAATCACGGCCAAATCGGAACTGTGTATACTGGTCGGCTGAGGGTGGGGGGTGCTCGTCCCATGCCTGTGCATAATAGTCATTATCCACCGGCTCGTTTCCATCCAAGCCACCGATTGTTCCATTGCCAAAGTCATCTCCGGGGTAGTCGCCCATAGGCTCACCCAATTCGATATCAGGTTCAAAAGCTCCATTTTCACCAGTGAAGGCTCTCCATGGCCCTCGTTTGAAAGCAGGGGCAACCCCAGAATTGGGCATTAGGTACAAGGAAGTGAGGTCGCTCGTGTTGACATGCATGTCCACTGGAAGTAAATGGCGGTTCTGTCGAAGTTGAGATGTGGGCATTTTAATTGACCGTCCAGATGATCTAAACAGCTCTTCGATATCAACCACCTCATCCGAGTGGAAGTCAATGAGGACAGGCGGAGCAGCAGCAGCGGTTTTTTGGCGAATCTTTCGTTCATTAAGGGCCTCAGCATTAACTTCATTTTTCTGAAGGCGGTGAATCTTCCAAAACGAGGGACCTGCCCAGTTAGTGCTCTGCTCATCTAGTTTCTTCAAATAATTGACATCTCTCCAGTCCCCATTAGACGGAAGTCGACTGCTCACAATGCTGGATATACTCAAGTTAGCCATATTATTATCCAGTTCACCTTCAGAGTCATTCATGGGATCATCAATGGCAAATCGGTTATCCTCGTCACCGAAGAAATCTGCATTATCAATGTCATTTCCTTCCAGACCTTCATTTTCTAAATTTAAATCCACATTATCGTATGTGTGCTCATCCTCTGGATTAGCTGAGGCCCATGCTTCCATTTCTCTAACCAAGGCATCAGTTCCTTCTTTGGGATTGGAAACCGCTCTAGAAATACTTTCCGAGGCTGGAAGAGTCTCCCGAGATTTGAAATCAAATTTCGCAAAGTAATTAAGATTGAAATGTGCCAAAATCATCTCAGACATCGACATAACCTGAGCCTCACTGTTCTCGGAGCCCCCATTAGAAACCTCGACTTCCATATCATCTCCTGCTAATTCTTTGGCGACCTCTTGAGGCTCCTCAGATTCATTTTCAGATTCATTTTCATCTTCTTCTATGATTCCAGGCAGTGCATTCACAGGTGTGCTTCTATTCCTAATAATTTCTTTGGGCTCGGGTGTATCCTCTTGAGTTCCAGCGTCTAACAACAGTCTACCGGTCGTGTCAGACTTTAAACTGTACTGAAGTAACGCACCAGCACCACGTTTGTCAAAGTCAGCCGACATTTTTCGTAAGAGTGGACCAATGGCAGTTTTAAGCTCATTAGTGTCTATTTGCAGCGCTTTTGCAGGTAACAAAAATGTGTTGTGTTGTTTTCTCTTCCTTGATTTTCTTTGACGTTTGGCTTCTGAATCCTCGCCGTCAGAGTTGCTTCCGCCTTCATCATCGTCATCAATTTCAGTTTGCTTGTTCTCAGTAACTCCAACCAGCAGCTTTGAAGTATCATCTTTCACGCGTGTGATACGGTTCTTATACACCGTGAGACAACCACCCAAAGTATGAGTTGCTTCTTGGAATGTTACATTAGCAGCATCACTGCTTAAAAGATGGCCTTGCACCATGCTATGAAAGGCGTCAATTAGTTGAATAGTGAACGCGTTGGTCGACTTAACGCGTTTCTGACGAACCATACGCATCCATTCTTCATAATCCAGCTGTGAGACACTGTTTTCTCCATTCTGATTCGTATTTAAATGAGGAGACTGGCCAATATTTCCTGATCTTGATTCAGGCCTGCGTGCTGTAAGTGGAGACTCGTGTGCACGCCGCACAATGGACGCAATGGAACCACGAGTGCTACTTAATTGTCTTCTAATTGATTTCTCCCGCTCATCATCATTGTGAACCGGTGTTTGAGGAACATCGGATTCTCGTCGCTTCATATGTTATGTTATGTAATGTAAACAAATCGGTAAATATATATTATAGACACACCTGTTAGCTGCCTAACTGCAGTATGTTTTTATCTTTGTTTTCTAATATATAAATATTATTTGACTTTTTGAATAATGATAATTATTTGACTTTTATTTTGTTAGCTAGCAGTGATCTTTATAGCGTATACGCTATTTCTGAGAGTTACATCAGGTGACGTAATACTCTATCAATGCCTTAACAAAACCGGGGAAGGCTGATCGTCAGGGTAGAAATGGACTGGGCTAGAAGAGTTCTGTACGACACGCCTCTGGAAAGAGAGTTACTTACATCTAATAACGACAATTCTCGAAATAAGAAGTATGGTAAACTTGTGAATATTGATGGAGTTGAAATATACTATGTTGATTCGCCACCGTCGAATGAGGCCAAAATACCTGAGCTTCCGACTATCGTAATGATACATGGTCTAGGAGGTTGCACGTTGTCTTTCAACAGCGTATCATACATGCTAAATAATTTTGCCAGAGTTTTATTAATTGACCTCCCGGGACATGGTAACAGTCCTGATCCCAAACATGACAGTGCATTCAAGCCTCAAGAAACCGTCAGGTATGTGAAAACACTTTTGAATCAGGTGTGTCCAGGCCCTTTTGTATTGATTGGCCATTCTTATGGAACTTCTCACGCATTTAGGCTCTCCACAGACTCAGAATTGACCAAAAGATGCTTGGGTGTAGTTGCCATTACTCCCCCTTACGACATGCCTGTTTCGAATACTACCAAAACTGTAACAGCTTATATGCCTAATATTCTTTTTGATGTTTTCGTAAGAGCTAATGACAGAAAGGGAGAGTTATACAGTCCGTCTGTTAACCGCCATTTCACACCAGATGCTCCAGTTGAGGCTCGCAAACAGCAATTGCGGGTTAATCTTCTGGCTAGAACTCGTTCAGTACTTCAATCAGTGAGCTATTGTGAATTTTACAACTTAGATACTGAACCCAGTTTGAGTTGTCCGGTGCTAATTATTGGAGCATCCGAGGATGAAATATGCTCAATTCAGACCGTAGAAAAGCTTCACAAAGACATGAAAGATAAACACCACAATCCCAATGATGTTCAGTTCTTTAGCTTCAAGGCTGCAGGACATGGTATTTTGTTTGAAAAGCCAGAACTGGTAAATGGTATTATTAGCAATTTTTTGAAAGAACGTATTGACGAGAGACTAAGTATGGCATGGCAATTGAAATATATTGCCAATCAAGACAATAAATGGTCATTAAAGAATGAGGAAAAGTGGAAGAAAACTTCACCGGTAGGCACCGCTGTGGGGGGTATGAAAGGCATGAAAGTACTCAGGCAAGATGATGAAGAACATGGCCCACTAGTTTTGGAGGAAAAACATCCCGAAATCGCTGCGATTATTGATATATCCCGTGAGGTACCTCCATACAACCCAGAATCCTTCAAGAGAATAAAGTATTATAAGTCCCCCACTGTGTCAAAAATTCCTCCGAGTAAAACTGAAGTCAAGGAGTGGATTTTACTAGTGAAAAAGGTGAAGTCTGATATACCTGATGACTCTGTAATTGGCGTACATTGCCACTATGGATTTAATCGAACTGGATTTTTCATCTGCAGTTACTTGATTGAAGAGCTTAATTATAGCGTAGAAGATGCACTGGAGTCATACCGTAAATCCAGATATCCTGGCATTAAACACCAACACTTCATTGATGAGCTATATCTTCGATATTCCTTAGCGTGATAGTATTTATATTATATATTATTATGATCTAGAAGGTTTGATTTTAACGTATCTATAAACATTTCTTATGAGCTGCTTTGACCTTACCTCTATTCAAACGGGCAAGGGTAAATTAATAGAGGATGACGTTATGGTGGAAAAGAACCACCACCACTAATATAAAAGGCACAATAACCTCCTCTCTACTTGTTTCCTTTTTCAACATAACCTAAAAAATGTCAATTAAAGCAGTTGAAGAATTCAATTACCAACAATCTTTGGCTTGTCTATTGAAGCATTCGGTATACATTCTTTCAAATGCCCCATGCTCAATAACTAGAGTCGCGAATCATTTCGTTGCTGAGGGTGACATTTCAAGTTATGAAGCTGCATTGGATGGTATCATGACAGTTAAAAACCAACACCCTCATACTTTGATCTTAGAGAAGGAAGGAAAACTCGGGTACTTTCTGGTATTTCTTCATCGCCAACAACTATCTGAAATCACCGCCCTTAAAATCACTGAGCCAATGATTAAAGTGAACTTACAAGATCAAAGCTCTTTGAAACTGTCCAAATTTCAGAAATCGAGACAACGCCGACGCAAGAAGAAACAAACGGAGACAGCCTGCCCGACAGTGTCGTCTGTACCCATATTGCCCCCAAATACAATACCCACCACGGTAACAGACCCTTCAAAGTCAACCGCAAAGGGTATTAGCACTAGTCTTGAAGCACATAGAGAGCTTGCATGCGATATACTTGGGAAGCAGAGTAGTCAGGTAGCCACATCATTGTCGTGGATAATGAAAATGCTAGATGAACCGACATGCTTACAGGCCGCTACACGTCAGTTATTTGTGGAAAAACAACTTCCAAACAAGCCGTTAATGTTTGTTTGTGAATCTGATTCTTGGGCTAAGTGTGTTGAAAGTGGGAATAGTGACCAATGCGCGGGAATGGTCCATTTCGAAAGACTGATTGAAGGTTATACAGATCCAAGCTTAGGAGACTGTGCTTACCTGGACTCCTGTTTTAAAGGCAAACAGTGCAAGTTCGTACACTACCGCATTCGATACCCTTCAGCTAAAGACCGAGATATACCAGAAGATAAAAATACCCTCACAAAAATAAGTGCAGTAAAACCTGCACAATATATCAACGCGGATATTTTGAAGCTAAATCTTAAACGTCTTGGCAGCGGATATAAGGCCCTGATTATTGATCCACCGTGGGATATCCACACAAACCCATTTAGCACAGTTGGCTGCAGTGATGATGATATCCAGAACCTTGATATCTCCAGTCTGCAATCAAATGGTGTGTGTTTTTTGTGGGTAACCGGCAGAGTTCTTGAATTAGGTCGTAACTGCCTGGTTAAATGGGGTTACAATCATATTGAAGAAATGATTTGGCTTAAGACAAATCAGCTAGGAAAGACTATTTGCACCGGTAGAACTGGTCACTGGCTTAATCACACCAAAGAACATGTTTTAGTTGGATTAAAAGGCGATTCTGCAACAAAGGGGTTACAACTTGATACTGATGTGCTTTTGTCTAACGCCCTAGGGAAATCTCAGAAGCCTGAGGAACTATACGACATCATTGATCGTATTGTGGGCCCTGAAGCGAAGAAACTTGAACTTTTTGGCAGATCGTCAAACATCCGACCTGGCTGGGTTACGGTTGGTAATGAGCTTAGAAATACCAAAGTCATGGATCCTGAACTAAAATTTAATTTAAATATATTATAAGATAGCATTATAATTAAGTAGAGAACATATGTGCACTATTTTAGGCATTCCGCTATTTAACAAAGTGCCGCGTTAAGGGCAAGGAAAGGTGTATTTCAATCAGATCGTACAAGCTGTTAGCTATTCTGGTTACTTGCAGACTTGGTTTTCATAGGATACTTTCCTTTAAACTAGATCCACACCATTTTAAATGTCGCGGAGAATCTCAATTCGTCCGCCTCGGAATAGTGGAACGATAGACATAGGTGAAACGTGGGCTAATGTCCTTTCGCCTGCTATTGATACTGTTCTGTCGACACCCGAGAATAAAAAGCCGCAGCTCGAGTTTGTGACACTGTATAGTGCAGTCTACAAGCTTGTTTGTCAAGGAAGTATGTCTGCTCTTAACAAAAAACTTCAAGAATCAGTCTCCCAATACTTAAATACCGAATACGGTAAAATGGTTAGTGAGGGTCTATTTGATCCTGAAAATTCACTTGGAAATAGCATTTTATCAAATATGACTCGATTCTGGTCTGAATTTTTAAACAAGATTAACGTGATTCATGACATATTCTTGTATGCCGACAGGAAAAATGTTTCAGTAGAGGAAGGCCCTATGAGGACTTCTTGCTATCGCACATTTAGTGATATATTTTGTGTTCCTCTAATTGAATCAATTATATCACAATACATGGACTTATTTCAAGAGTACATGTCAGATTTGAATTTACAGCCGAATGCTTTGGACGAAGCCAAACAAATGATTCAAATATTAAAGCCTGGATTTAACAATGCGATGACCGATGTTATGAAAGATTCTATGATTTTACGGTCTAAGCAGTTTTACCGTGATATGTTTGAGTCTATATCACACCTATCAAGCCACGAGCAGCTAAAGGTTGTAGATGAATGGGTAAAGCAAGAGGAAATTCGTAAAACATACCTTTTCCAGTTTAGTTCTAATGTGACTGACCATCTTAGGACTGATTTTATGAACGAAATATTGCCTAATCTTATTTCTAGTCCTGACACTGGCCTACTATCATGGATTAATGAATCTAATCGTGATGCAATAGTATTGGCTTATGAACTCGGTAAAGACCTTCCTTCGAACCATATCATTGATCTTATGTCCGATTATATTATGAAAACTCAGGAAAAAATCAATTCCAATAGCAAAGATAGCGAGTGGGTCGAACAAACTTGTGAGGCACTGGAGCAATTTGATGATCTAATGGAATCAACTGAATTTAAATCCACGGTCAGGAGAAATCTTGAACATTTCGTATCTGAATTTCCGAAAAGCGGTGAGTACCTTGCAAATTTTATCGACTTTGCTTACCGAAAGAATTCTTCCAATTCAGATGAAATCCCAGATTTAGGTAAGAAATTCCTTCTTATTTATTCGTGCTTGCAGGATCATGACGACTTCACGAGATTATACCATCGTTTGCTTGCCAGGCGCTTGCTAAACAATACTTCCAGGGATTTTGCTTTAGAAACCAAATTGATCGGATACATGGAGGATGAAATGAGGGGAGATGTAACTTCCAATTTTTACAAAATGATTGAAGATGTTGAAATGAGCAAACGAGAGTTCCAAGGACCACAAGCTTTGATACCTGGAATCATATCCACAAAGGTGAATATTCTCAGTGGAAGTATGTGGCCTAAAGGAATGATGCCGCAGTCACATTACAATTTGGAACTTCCACTTTCTCTTTCTGATGCAATGAGTAAGTTTGAAGAACTCTATCATGAAAAACAGCCTGAACGTCTTCTAAAATGGAGTTACTCGTTGAGTAGTGTTGATTTCAAAATCAGAACTGATGAAAAAACGTATATGGCTTCTGCACCTTTAACGATCATTTCAATTTTAAACATGTTTGAGGGTGATGAAAGTTATACCGTACGTGAAATTGCAGACCATACTCATATTCCTGCTCATGGAGAGCTTGAACGATACCTAAAGTCACTTTATCTTGTTCCAGGTTCCCAACTTCTTGTGAAATCGCCTAGTGGCCGTAATGTTGAATTTTCAGACACATTCAGGTTTAACACAGAGTTTACATCACCCAAAACAAGGATTAAGATAAAAATTGTTTCAACCAAGGGCTCTGATTCTGAAAGCTTGACAAGCAATGATATGTATCTTATTGATGCCGAGAAAACTGAAAAGGCTAAAGCAGCTATTGTAAGAATCATGAAGTCTGCTAAAGAGTTAACTCACTCACAGTTGATGGCGAGGACAGCTGATGCTTTAAAGTATTCTTTCAAAGCTACCCAACCTATAATCAAACGTGGAATCCAGGGAATATTAGATAGTGGCTTCATTGAGAGAGTTGACAACGACCGTTATGTATACGTGGAATAGACACATACATATATTATATTGAATAAATCTGCTTACCATTAACCCAGACTTTTGTGGTGTTTCTGTCATCTCCGATGTATACCCATTTATGAACCAAATGCTCCAAACGCATCTCAGGTGTTTTAGAGGGTAAAACATCATCATAAAGGTCTATAGCGGAGCCAGGCGCAGCAATATCAATAAGCTGAGCATCAAACTTCTTTCCAACCTGAAAACTTCCTAACTTAGACTGGAGGTTCATGACCTGAGCACCACCTAATGTTGCTAAAAACAAGCCATCTGCAACAGTTAAAAGGTGCTGCTGCGAATTACCATCACGCTCTGACAACAATCTAGACATCAATAGTGCCAATCTAGTATTTTTTAGAATGCTAACAGTTGACCCTCCACTGCAATCACTACCTAAACTGACCTTCAATCCGGTTTCGAGATAATGCTTTACTGGAGCAACACCGCTAGCAATGGATGCATTAGAATTCGGACAGTGAGAAATTCCACTACCTCGTTCCTTAATTAAATCTTGTTCTTCTTGGGAGAGGTGGATTGAGTGCGCTAGAATGGTATTTTCATTTAACAGATTGCTTTTGTCATAGACAGAGGTGTAATTAGCAATATCAGGAAAAAGCTCTTTAACCCACTCGATTTCTCGGTGATTCTCAGAAAGATGGGTTTGAATAGGGAGACTACGCTCTTTAGCTAGTTTTCCAAGTGCTTTTAAAGTATTGAATTCGCAGGTAGGCGCAAATCTAGGTGTAATAACGGCTTTAATGGTATCTGCATTAGGATCAAGAGATGCAATCGCGTCGCAGAATTTAATATCACTTTCCAGAGTACCGTCCCTGTAATATTCAGGACAGTTTCTCTCCATGCACACACGGCCGACATAGGCTCGAACACCTTTCTTTTGACAAATTTTGGCCAATTCCACAGTACTTTCAACATATATAGTACCAAAGTAGGAAGAAAATGTGGTTCCATTTTGTATTTGCCTGTCAATAACCTTATTGTAAACTGCCTTTGCCATTTCTAAGTCATTGAACTTACCTTCCAAAGGGAAAGTGTAGGTATTGAGCCAATCAAGGAGTGTAGAGTCTCCAAAAATTCCACAATTAGGGAATTGAGGGGCATGAATATGCGTATCAATAAATCCGGGAAATAGAAATTGTGTTTCGGACAATACTGTGATGCTGTTAATGTCCATACTCTCTCTTTGCGCTTCAAAAGCGCTGAATGGCATTAAAAAATTAATATCCCCGGATGAATCAACGCAAAGTGCATAATTAATAAGAAATTCAAGCTTACCATAAGCTGGAGTATGGATAGTGTTACCAACAAATACGTCCATGGAGTTTCCCTTATCAGATGACTAAGAGTGATATGGCTATCTTGACACCCTGACTGGCCAATATCAGTAAACCTAGTCAAACACAACCAAACACTATTCCATAATAAAACGCAAATAGTAACACAAACAAATCAGCATCTTGTAGCACAAGCTTTTTACTTACGAATATATCTATCTTTATAGGGAATGACGCAGTCAGCTTTTAGTTTTACAAACCACCCGGTTCATAAGAATAAGAGCCTATGAGGCAAACCCAAAAATTGTGAAGCCACTGCTGAAAGACAGCAGGCAACTGGATCCAGCGTGGTGCAATGCTTAGACTATCCAGTAGACTGACAGGACTAAATGATCTCCTGCAGAACTTCAAGGTAAGTATGAAGAAAAAATTGTGGGTTTGGAAACCTTTATACAATTTTCTACACACGATACTGCTAGAAATTGAGTCTACAGCCAGAATCCCTCGTTAGGATCGGAGTGCAGAGTAAATGAAGTTTATTCCCCCAGCTAATTTTGCTCCCGTTGAACGACGATTGTACCGGAGTGCTGCACCATTACCCATTAACCTACCATTTATAACTTTGCTTGGTATTAAAACTATCATATGGCTGGCCGTAGAGGATCCTAGCGACCAATTACTAGATTTTGTGGATGAAAATGACATTAGATTTGAGCATCTGGGGATTGTAACCGCCAGCACCAAACCGTGGGATCCAATTGCTGATGCAACCATTACCGAAGCCTTAGAAATGATTCTAGACCTTGATCGCTATCCCATACTACTGTGCTGTGGAATGGGAAGACACCGTACAGGTGCTGTGGTCGGCTGCCTTCGCAAACTTCAAGGTTGGGCCTTTTCTAGCATAGTAGACGAATATCAACGATTTGTTGGATTAAGAAGGGAGCGAGCGAATGTCGAGTTGACTATCGAAAACTATGATTTACGTCCAATTCTGGAAATAGTAAAGCAAAGAAATAAAGATGATCTTCAGTTCCCTCCTTGGTTTCATTGGCATTTAAAACGATTGACTGAAGAATTCGAAGGAAATTAAAATTAAATTATGCACCGTTTACTGTTTATTTTATCAAGTTGTATATATTTCAAATCTCACAGCCGGCAGATCATCAGCATTAAACGACACCTTGGCATCAATTCCCATAGCATGCAGGTATCCTCGAATAATTCCGGCAGGGAACCATAGATACGGCGATGCCTGTTTTACCGTCTCTTCTATGCCCTTATTGGTGCTCATTCGCATACACATCGTAAAGTTATTGTCGGTGAGTAAGAATACGCTTGTGTGGTTGGTTTTAAAAGCATCAATATGGTTTCCAAACAAAAGCATCCACAACTCTTTGCTGAGAAACTTTACAATTTCAAAATTTGATCCAAAATAACGGTCTTCATTTCTAGTTGCTACGTGTGCAAGTCCACGACCTACGTTGAAGCCATGCTTTTCTATCCTGAACTCAGTCTCAGTCTCAATATTTTCTTCAAGACCCAACTGCCGCGTTACATCTTGAGATAGAGGCACAGCCTCCATCCAAAGGTACTCCAGAGCAGCGAGAGAGACAGACATGCCCTTACCTGAAGGCAGGGAGCGTTGCCATATAAACGAACTAATGACAGACCATATATGAAAAAAATAACGCAATGTAACGCAATAAATGTATTAAAAATTCATATAAAAGAGTCAAAATGACCGTTATCATGGTGTTAAAGTCACTATCACCATTTCCGTGCCCGCCATACCCGATGTCCTAAAACGGATTTTCAACCAAACCCACACAAAACCCATATAAATACATCAAATTTTATCGCGCATGGCACCTTTAACTCACCATGAACACTGCCGAAACGACTAAAATACATTATAATAAAGGTAAAGACATTGACAGGGCCGCTACTAAGTGGTTGGTAACTACAGCACCTGCGACATTTGAGAATGTAGCTATTGTGTCGGCATTTTTGGGTACTTTGATCGGTGCAGGCTTTATTACATCCTTCAGCAACATCCGAGTAGGCATTTATATGATTTCTATGGGCTTATTTCATCTCCTAGAGTTTTGGGTAACTGCCAAGTATAACTCAAAGAGCTTGGGGATGTGCTCTTTCCTATTGACCAATGGACTGGGATACGCAGGAGCACAACTGTTCGCTGCCCTTGAATTTCTACTGCGTGAGAGATTTCAAAACCGGTCTACTGATATATCGCTCTTCACATGGCTACCGTTGGCTGGCCTACTTTTAGGCCAAGCTACTCGCACCGCCGCCATGATAAAAGCAGCCCAATCTTTTGATCACTATGTACAAGTTGAAAAAAAGAAAGAGCATACGCTGGTTAATACTGGAATATACAGTTTGATGCGACACCCTTCGTACTTTGGATACTATATTTGGGCAATTTCAACGCAATTGTTGATAAGGAACTATATTTCATTCGTGGCATTTGTTATCATGCTAAATTTTTATTTCAGATTTCGTCTAGGATCGGAGGAATCTGCTTTAATAAGTTTTTTTGGACAAGATTACGTGCAGTACAAGAAAAAGGTCTGGTCGGGTGTTTTCTTTTATGATTAGAATTAGATATTAAATTATTGGGTAGTGCATTTTGGGCTGAAGCCTGATGCATCTGGGATTGCTTGTTCAGGTTCAGGATCAGGCTCATCGTTAGCATATGGATCAGTCTTTGGCAAGTCTGATTCATTAAGAATTTCATAGTTAACGTCAGTGCAAAATTCTGAAGATTTAGCCTCTGATTGAGGTGCAGTCGTGCTAGTATTATCCCCGTCAATAAGCGTCAGAAGCTGATCGATGGCAGACGTGGGTAACTTTTTCGGAAATTCCACATCTATTTGTATGTACATGTCGCCAAAGACTTCTTCCCCATCGGATGCTTGTTTAATAAGTCCTTCCTTGGGGATTTTTAGAATGCTCCCAGGCCACAAGATGGTACCTTTCTCAACCGTAACCTGCAGTTCACGCCCGTCTAGGTGCGTAATAAGCGGCTTAGAGAACCCTGATAACGACTCGCGGAGGCTTATTGGGGCCGATGTATAAAGATCCAGTCCTTCGCGTCTAAATGTCTCGTTTTCACCATTCACTTGTACCACCACAACCAAGTCACCAGTAACTTTGCCCATCTCTTCATCAGCCTGGCCCTCGAGAACTATCCTGTGGTTGTTTTTCACTCCCTTTGGTATATAAACTTCGACAATTGATTTTAGAATCTGCTCACAGCTTCCTTTGCACGTTTTACACTTTGTCAGATTATAGTGTTCTTTACCGAAGCCTTTACAACTGTGGCAAACAGCAGTATCACTGTACCACAAGTTTGGGCCAGCCATCCTAGCTTCTTTTGTGTAACCATCACCTTTACAGGTTGTGCAGGTTCTCGTGTTCGTGCTGCGTTTACCACCAGTGCCATTACATTTTCGACAAGTTACTTTGCGTTCTAAATTGAGCTTAAGAACTTCGCCACGATATATTTCCGCCAGAGTCATTTCAATCTCGTATGTAACATCCTTGGTTTTAAAGTTAGTATTCTCGTAGCCATAGTTTTGACTATAGTCTGCGTATTCACCTTCATTGTTATATTCTTCCTGATATTCACTGGCACTTGGATCTGCGTAGAAATCATGCCACGCTCCATCAGTTTCGGCGGAAAAATGAATTTCTGCATCATAGATCATTCGTTTTTCTTCGTTTCCAAGCACTTCATATGCTTCACTGATCACTTTGAACTTGATTTCAGCATCTTCACGCTCAGTTTCAGGAACTTTGTCAGGATGGTAGAGTAATGCAAGCTTTTTAAAAGCTTTCCGAATTGTTATTGAGTCTGCATCGCGCTCTACCTCTAGAACACTATAGAAATCTGTCGCGCTCATAATCAAATGTTAGCTCACTAAGCACATATGTAAACAAAATTATTTATAGGTTACATAAACAAACTCCCCAACGTAACACTCTACACCTATCACATATCCTTTTTCAACAAATTGGATTGATTTAGTTAGCAACATGGCCACTTACTTAAATAAAGATTTTGGTGCGCAGAACTATGCTAAGTTCCGCCCCACTTACCCGCGAAGTCTCTACGATTATCTTGATCAGTACATCACTGAGCACCGGTCCGATCCAACCCAACTCGCAGTTGATCTGGCATGCGGAACCGGTCAGGCCACAAAGGACCTTGCAACGCTCAGTAACAAAGTAATTGGTATAGACCACTCTAGCGTTATGATTGAAGAGGCTCGAAAATGTGTTGTTGGCGACAAGTTCGATTTTGCGGTTGGTACTGATTTAGAGTTAACAAAACTTTTCAAAACGGAAAGTGTAGACCTTCTCACAGTTGCTGAAGCAGCCCATTGGCTACATTATCCCGAATTTTGGGACCAGGCCTACTCTGTTTTAAAGCCTGGTGGCACTCTAGCGATCTGGTCATATTGGACATTTTCGTTTCCTGAATACCCAGAGGTAGCTGATATTATTACTGATTATGCATATTCGAAAGATAAATGTGGTCCGTACTGGGATGAAGGTAGAGAGATGTTAAACAATCAGTATCGTTATTTGCGAGACACGATTCCGACCAACAAGTTTTCACAAGTCACATACAAAGTCAACCATTTTGATCAATTGCGCCCTGAAGAACCATTTGAGCAAGTTAAAAGGGATGTTGAGGTTGGTAGCATGATCAGTTTATTGAAAACTTGGTCGCCTTACTTCAACTATGTGAAGGAAAACCCCCATAAACCTGACATCGCTGACCAGGTCATGGTTGACATTACTTCTAAAACTGGATTGATACCTAGTAGTAAAGTTACTGTCAAATGGAATACTGTTCTATTATTTGCTACCAGGAATTAAACATATTAAATAATTTTGTAGATCGTTCGATAGTTTCACGCTTACTCATGAGAGAATACATGGACTACCTGGAGGAGCTGTTCCTAAGTTACGTAGGATGGAATGTCAATGACTCCTATGCCAATATTACAATGGCATCTGAATCAGTGCTAGATTTTAATGTACCTGAGGCTGCCAGTCTCAAGTTTTCATCGCAATCTACGCCGAACACTTTTACGACGTATTCATTAAAGGATATTGGCTCCTTAAAAGGTACCATCGCGTATTTATACTCATCATGTCCCGAAGTCACTGAATCTAGTTCTAAAATTCCACTGCGGACATTAGTACAGTGCTACCGCAAGTATCCGCTTCGCGAGACACAGCGTAACAGCGGTTCGTTTCTGTTTGGCAGAATGTACTTACCAGGCCAGCAGCTAGAGGCCATGTGTATCCAGACACTCGGTTTGCGTAACCAGCTTGTTACCAAATGTGTAATTGATCCAGCTTCTCCGGTTTCTCCAGGCATCTTCACAATGGCTCTACAATCAATTTCCTCGTCATGGACGCGAGAATATATTTATTCAAGTCACGAAAATTTATTTGGATTCAGGTGTTTAAGCAACCTATGCACATGGACTGAACCCGAAGGTACCAGCCAACTTGTCGCTGGCTCTGAAGTCTTCTTTGCTGCTAAAAAAAAAAGCCCAGGGATGTCTCTTGGTTTAAAATACTCTTCGAGATCTTTGTATTCCGCAGTTCCATTGACACTTTCTGTGGTTTTGAATCCATTAATGGGAAATGTTAGCACTGCATACACGGTAAAGCCTACCAAGCTTTCAGCCTTCAGTACTAGATTTGACTTCAATCTGTTTTCCTATATGAGTGATTTAACTGTTGGATGCGAATTGTGGCGAAACACTCCTATTTCGTTGAATTCTGTTAGTACTGAAAGTGCAGGCCTCTTTAGATCCTCTGAAAGTACCGAAAGAGAGGGTCCTATGTCAGTTTTCAAAGCAAGCACTTCACTAGCTTCACAAACTGCACAAATACTATGGGAGGGCTCATTTAGAGAGTTCTTAGTTTCCACCGGGCTTAAAGTGTGCTATGGTGACCGGGCCAAGCCTGTGGTTGCAGGGCTTGAATTAACATACGCTAGTTAAATCATTTTTTTTTTACGATAAAATATATCTATTTGCATTTAGTCTAAAGTAAATCTGCTCTGAAAGAAGTAGCTGCTGATTCTTAATTTTTCATTCTTGTGCTACTTTGAGTTACTAATGAAACTTTGGGGATGGTGGAGAAAAGAAGAGCCAAAATTACTAGAAGATCTTCCGCCAAAGCATGAGGACGGGGCATCACTTCGTCCTGCTCCTCAAATTCCAACGCTATCACAAACGCTAGGTGGTATTGGCTATGAGGACTTCAAGGCTCTACCCCAAATGCCATGCTTCAGAAACGCCATGCTTACCGGACTTGGAATGGGCTTAACGGCTTCTACAATCATTTTTGTGTCTAAACGTGCAGTTAATCGTGCAATTAATTACGCCATTGGAGGGTTTATTGTTGGATCAGTGATTACTTGGGAACAGTGCCGATTCCGTTTGTATCGTAGCAAAAGAAATGTTCAGAAGGCTAAGGAGTTATATAGACGTTCTGACGAGCAAGAGAAATAGATTACACTTTGAGATTGCTTTTAGACTGTCAACGAATACCCCATAACTCATAACCAAGTCAAATTACACACCCACAAGCAACGCCTTTGAATCCATGATTTCTCAGATTTTGATTCCAGCCAAGCATTTACAGACTCAGATCCGTACCACTGCTACTGAACATCCGTTTGCAGCCACCGCGGTTATTGTTTATATACTAGTTGTGTGGCCAGCACTTTTCATTGGTGGTTTTGCACTTATTCTACTTGGAGCCAGTGTCCTTTTCACTGCGACGTTACTTACCTTAGCTTTTGCTCCTTTGCTTCTCTTTTGCCTGCAAGGTTCCATTGTCGCTTGGGGGCCTTCACTCGCAGCTGCCTGGGCGGCTTCAAGAGTTTCACGGTTCTTCAGCTTCCAAAAAAAGAAAACTATTACGTATCCAAAGGCTTCTGAAGATGCAATTGAGGCCAATAATGGTTTTCGTGAACGTGCTCAAGTGCTTGCCGATATCTTAGTGGCTAACAAAGTCCAGGATGTAAGCATTGAACAAGGCAGGTCTGTTAGGATACGTGGTGAATAAATTGAATAACTTATTGAATATAATAGGATATACTAATTCTAATGAAAAAAAAAATGCCAAATGTGGAAATTTCCAGGATTTGTTATAAGGTGAAATTTTAATCCAACATCACGTGTTAAACAATATATCTTTGCTTGAATGAGGCCTCCAGACGGGTTGCCGCCATCGGTTCCCCCGTCCGGTTTTCCTTTAAGACAACAATCCCAAGCACAGCAAAGCTCCATTCGGACCCAAGATGGTACCCCTGTGCCCGATGGTGAACCCACTCTAGCTGAGATGGCGCCTTATCTTGAAATGGCCAATGCCCATAACCAACAAACTCATAATGATACGCGCAATCAACCAACAACGGGTAATGCAAGGCCATATATACAGTTTAGAGCTTCAACAAGCGAGCCTTTTATGGGGCCCTTTCCGGAAGTGAGCCGGCCTGGCGAGCCTCTGTCACGACCGAGTAGCAGACAGCCGCATTCAGCTTCAACAAATCCCTCAAGAGAAAGAGTGGTTATAATTAACCCCAGGCAACTGAATGATATGGTGGAACGTATTCGTGACATTATAATGTATAAATCCACACTGGTACACCACCTTAAAGAGATATCGCGTAGACTCAACATTACTACATCAGGTCGTAAAGCTGATTTGCAAGAGCGAATAACGTTTACAGCTCAGCAACATTTAGCCAACCGAAATGCGGTGGGTATCCAGCACATGTTACATATTGTTGAACTCTTTGGCCCACCGGCCGCGTCAATAGAGGCTTCCAGAGGAAGTTTGTATGCAACAACATACACCCAAAATGTCAATAGCCTTGGTCAAAGCCCTTTTATGCCTCCTCCAACTACTCAAAGAGCCGGTTCACTTCAGCACAGTGGTTCTAGTGCGAATGAAAATACCAGCCCGTTTAGAGGCGTGTATGATGGTGTAAGTGTAGGTTCACGTCCTGCTTCTAATGCTCAACTAATACGTATTTTGCCAAATTCCGGAGCCAATGGAGCTTCTAGAGGCAATGTTGTTTATGGAAACCCTTCTCAAGAGTCTAGTCAAGCTCGGCAATATTTACCAACCCAAAACAATCCAATAGGCCCCGGAAAGCATCTAAAACTCCTTTTTAGAACCAGCCCTTTCTATGCTCTCCACCGGAATGCGTCCGATCCTGTATTATTTATGAAGCCCCACAGAACCCGCGTAGTTCAGAAGGTGATGAATTTTGAATTTCCTGCGCTAAAAGATAATGAAACATTATTCTTAGTATGCCAGGAGTACTCGGAGTCTAATACGACACCTCAACCTATGCATTTCCCATTCTATTTTGGAATTGAGCTCGATGGGAAACCGGTAAAGGCCAATACTCGCGGTGTAAGAGGCATTGAAGGTTCAGCCAAACCTGTAAACATAAAAGAGGCGCTGTTAAAACATTCTTCCGAAAGTAAATCTAGTAAACCCAAGACAAGTGAACAAATACTAAAGGGTAGACATGTTTTAAGATTAATCATTCACATTGCTGATGCTGGGGAATCAACAAGTGATCGATCATTTGCAGCTCAGCTGTTTGTCGGTCATTATTTGCAGCTTAATGACCTTATTGAACAATTGAAATCTCGAGAACACATTTCATTCGAAACTACGCAAAATATGGCCCGAGTGGCTGCTGGAGGAAGTAGTACTGCTAACTCCGTGAAAAAGACTAATAAGAAACTTCCTGTGCTGGACAGCGACAGTGACAGTGATACTGATGAAGATGATATGATTGCAGCCGATGCTGTGTATAGTTTGAAGGATAATGTGATGATGTCGCGAATGACGGTACCAATCCGCTCACGAGATTGTACACATATTGACTGTTTCGATGCTGAGAGCTTCA
The DNA here is from genome assembly GCA_030584925.1 of Starmerella vitae. Taxonomy (NCBI): domain Eukaryota; kingdom Fungi; phylum Ascomycota; class Dipodascomycetes; order Dipodascales; family Trichomonascaceae; genus Starmerella; species Starmerella vitae. Next base: position 160,519 of record JAJMCB010000002.1, on the reverse strand, counting down.
TGATGCTTCAGACCCAGGCTGAAACTTGGAAATGCCCTATATGTAATTCCTTTGTTAAGTGGGAATCCCTGGCTGTCGACGATTATTTCTCAAAAATCCTGAAATACGCTGGCCCTGCTGTTTCAAGCGTAACTATAAAATCTGATGGCTCATGGGTATTAACACCGGACAGTGACCATGAAGAGGATAGCGAAGACGATGCACCCCCAGCTAAGCGTGCTGACCGGCGTGAAGGTGAGATTATATTGCTCTCTGATGATGACGACAATGATGATGACAATGATGATTCGAATAATAATGCTAGCCAAAACACGGTTTTAAATGAACCAGCACGAAATAATCCGGCATTTTTGAATGGAGCACCTGTTTCAGACTACTACAGCTCTGCACATAGCGCTTTCCAAAGCTCAAGAAGCTCAATTTTCCAAGATAATGAGGAAGTTGTGGATTTAACTTCTGATTAGATTTACTTTAATTATGCATTTTTCTACATAGTATTTCTTACAGATCAAGCTGCTTGTAAACTGTCCCAGCCTTATGCAGAGAGTCTTCAACAACCTGCATTGCTTGAAGTACAAGCTCATCCTCGTACTTTTTACCGATTACCTGTATTCCAACTGGTAAACCTTCCATCTTTTGGGCATCATAGTTGAGATAAGCACCTTTTGCAACAGCATTCTGGTATTTAATATCCTTTGGTAAGGCATCAACTTTACTGTCAACTTTTGTCACGGGTAAGACTCCAGCAGGGTAGTCTAAAATATTAAAAAGAAACGTGTATAAACACGATCCCCATGAATTCCGTAATCCCTGATGAGGGAATGCTGGGGTCGCATTAGGCACCGAGATCAAAAAGTCTGCTCCACTTTCCTTAAACTTATCAAAAAATACAGCTCGGTATTGTTCTCGACGATTAACTAAGTCCCACTGTTCTTTTACTGTTTTTCTACCGAAGCCTCTCAAAAGAGTGGCCCAGACACGGTCACCATAAACGTATTGTACAATGTAACTCCACATCAATCTTAAGTGATACGGTACGTGAGTCCAGAGCCATCCTGTTTTAACACCAGCATCATGACTTTCACCCCAAGCCATGTGGCTGGTAGATACCTCAAGTCCATCGGAGCACAGAAGCTGAGATCCGACCGCTAGTGCTTCTAAAGAGTTTGGAATTCTAAACTCAACGATTTCATGTCCTTGTTTCTTCAGAGCATCGGTTGTTAAATTCAAAGCACGGGCACAAGCAGGACTGGGGTCAACAATATCATCAGTGTAAATAACACCGAATTTCAGTGGTCGGTCAGGAAGCTTATCCTCCTTCCAAGGAATAGCTGCAGCTTGATAGTCATACTCCCAAGGCTTGGCATCAATAATTGCTTTAAAGAAGTATTTTAGATCTCCTAATGTCCGAGCCATAGGTCCATTTACTGATGGAACACCTTCCTGACCATACATTGCAGAGCCCGTTTTGGCGCGAGGGAACCTTAGAGTGGTTGGCCTAAGTGAATAAATACCACAGAAATGCGCAGGTAAACGAACTGATCCGGCTACATCACTTCCAACACCAACCCGCGAGCCACCAAACGCAATTAAAGAAGCCTCACCACCAGAAGACCCACCTGGAGAGTATCCAGTAACGTGTGGGTTCTGTGTTACTCCAAACACGTCATTGGAACATTCGAAAGAAAGAAGTGTTAGGGGGATGTTTGTCTTAACGTAAGGTATACCCCCAGCAGCTTTGATTACTTGGACAAGTGGCGAATCGAACGTTGATGGTTTGAAACACCTATTGCTAAATCCCAAAGAAGTGTCATATCCTTTTACTGGATGCATATCTTTTAGTGAGACAGGAACACCATAAAGACTGCCTTTTGGGGAATTTGGTACCCAATCACGCTTTGCTTCATCGATCATTATTTCAGTCAGAGGATTACACTTTTCCTGAGCTCTAAGGGCCTGTTTTCCATAAGCCAACACAATATCGGATACTTTTAGTTCGCCCTCAGAGGCTAAAGCGTTTAGTTTGGAAATGGGGAGGTTAAGAATACGGGAGTCATTGTGGTTAAGCGGTTTGTGGAATTCTGCATCCAATTTTTTACACGCAAAACTTCGTTGTGCTTTTTTCTCTTTCACTGTGATAAAATGCATCCTTGAAAGTGTCAAAGTGATAGGTTGGAGCACCTTACCCTATAGGGTTATATTGCAATTTAGCTTAGATTGACACCATCGCTATTAAGGTATGGTTTGTCTTATCAGTGTGTACCTCCTTGCCCTTGTATATTTCACCTGCTAAACAAATTTGTAAAAATAAGATAGTATAACCTGGAACTGCAGGGAATTTACAACATTTCATTCTGATATATTTCAGGTGAATAGTTAGAATATAACTCATTTACTTTAATCTAACTGATAAACGAATACTAAAACAAAGTTAGATGGAAAAAATCCTTTGGATTGCTACTAATCTACAACTTGAGATTGTAAATCTTCTTTGCATCACCAATCAATGCGTTGATTTCTTTATCGCTGACAATCTGGTGATCATCAACAACAAGGATAGAATGGAATAGACCGGAAATGAGGTGAATTGAACCAGTAACCAAGTGAATAATACCATCAATCGAACTAACAATAAAGTTGTGGTGAGCTGATGAGGTTGCAAGAGGAGCAGGTGCCCTACTTACAGTTGTCTGGCCGCTTTCTGAATCGCTCTCTGAATCGGTACCACTCTCACTACCACTGTCAGATTCACTCTCACTATCACTTTGAGTCGTATCAGCAGCCTTGGCAGCTTGTTTGCCGTGACCAACAGGTGCAACAGCAGTGGGTGTGACCCTCATAGATCCAGTTGAAGTAATAGTAACGTATTGCGGCTCTAAATGGGGCGAGTTGTACTCATAGGGGGCATAGGTTGGAATAGTTGCGGAAGAGGTTGGTGTTTCTGACGAAGTAGGTGTTTCCGTCAGTTGATCAGGTTGTCCGTTGAAACCGGCATTAACACCATCGTCCATGGTGAGCCATGCGGCTTGTTGTGGAGAAACTGCTTTCTCACGTGCAATGCTACGGCGAACAATCTCTCTCTTTCTCAGCTTATTCACCTCGCGCTCTCGGCGCCTTTGTTCCTTCTCTTCAGGAGAACGCTTGGACTTCTTTGTGTTTCCATCAGTCGGTTTCTTTACAACAACGTGCTGCCCAGCAGCCTTCAGTGCCTTGTTGTTAGAGACGTAGATACTCATCATGTTGGTTAGTTTGGATGCAACCAAGAGCTTGTGGTCATTAGGAATGCAAGCACTGGATAACTCATTCATCTTTGTTTGCTTCTTAGAAAGCTTAGAGTAGGACTTTTGGATTTGCTTTTTGAGCATTGCCTGAGGATCCTGAGGGGCACTGTGTTTTCCTGTAGCAACAGCAACATGAGATGAGGAGTGGTACTCTGCATGACCATGGTGGCTTCCTGGTGTTGGTGTGGCTTCCTGACGTTTATACATGTGATTACCGGTCTTCTTAGCTTTAGCTGTTGCCGAAGCTGAGAGAACACTGCTTCCCAAGCCAGCGAAGCTTGACAACATAACATTATATTGATCAATGTGTCCAATGAGGCTACTTGCCTGAGCTGGGTCACAATTTGCTACTGCACCATTAGCCATTAAAAGAGCGGCAAGTAATGTTAGTTGGGAATTCATATTGAAAGAGGGGAACAAAAAGAATGGATGTGTTCAATGTACTTAATAGCGATACTATATGCCTTTTCTACTTTTCCGATCCACTTCACCGAAAACCTGAGCTTAACCTTAGGGAGATTAAAATCTCTAAAGAGGAGAAAACCACTTAAAATAAAAAATACTCAACTCAAAATAAAAAATAAATTATAACTTTAATTTATGTGAATACGATGAAACAGAGGTTTCGATATCTGAAAGAAGTGCGATTGATTTGGACTTATTTTTCCCTGAGAAAACACCTCCAATAACCTCAAGTTGATAAAGAATGGTTTCAGTTAGCCTTTCTACGAATCGTAAAATAGGCCCACCATTTTTGTCATTAAGGTCTGGTGAAGGATTTCCTGAGGATTGAGGGGATGAATTCTGGGGCTGGGAAGGTGAAGGAGGATTAGCTGCATAATTGGGACCATAATTAGGATTACCGTATCCACCAGCTTGTGGCTGTCCGTATCCTCCGGGTTGTGCGTACCCTCCTGGTTGTGGATATCCTCCTGGCTGAATATTTGGACGGTTCGGATTTGCGTACTGTGGTTGTTGGTTTCCATTAGGGTACTGGTATGGAGACTGATACTGCGGGTATTGCCCGTTAGGGTACTGGTATTGCCCATTTGGATACTGGTATTGTCCATTTGGATACTGGTATTGTCCATTTGGGTATTCGCTCCCTGAGCCATATTGGTAGCTCCCCTGTAGTGACTGGCCCGAGTTTTGGCCATTGTATCCTTGTCCGTTACTTCCTTGTCCGCTAGCCTTTGGAATTGTCGCGCCTCCACCCTGGTATTTATACCCCCCTGTATCTGCTTGGCTACTATCTTCCTTTTTTGCATCCGAAATGACTTGAGGAGGTACAGGATGAAGTAAATCACCCAAATGGGATTTAATATTGTCTACAAGTGATGATGCATGATCAGATACTGAATTTTTGTCATCATCAGAGCATGGCTTAGCATTATTCAACGAGTTGAATTGCTGGATATGTGTATTAAGCCCATCAAGCTGCGCAAAACACTCCGTAAAATCAGATGAAGCGAATGCCTGAGATACTGAACCAGCTAAACGTGTCCACTTCTGGCTCAAGCTATCAATCTGATTACCCAACTTACTAGAATCATGTTTGGACAGACATTTTGAGTCGCTGGCACCAACAATAAGTAATAGAGCGGATACTATTGTATAGAAGATCATATTTGCAATAACTTTTGATTTCGTATAAATTTAATGGTAATATAGATCACAATTAGGTTTAATTAAACTAAAGTCGAAATTACTTGAGCTTCTTCTGTATAGAGCTTTTTAAAATCTTTCATTTATTTTTTAAATGTAAGAAATCTGCTTTGCACTCAAATAAAGCTCGTTTCAAATTGACATATTTGACCTCAATATAATTGACAGTACCCTTGTGAGATATGCATGCACTGAACATTCATTGGAGTTACGGGTTTAAGAATAGCGTAAATGTATATAATAAATGATTAAAGATGTTGACCCTTTGTCGAAATAATGTATATAAAAAACGTTTCATATTTAGGAAGTTTATGGAATATAGGTTAACTAATAATATTCATGGTGAGAGAATGACGAAAAAATATAGGTTCTAAGTTCAATAACTTATAACCCATCATTCGGTTAAGATAGGGTAGGGATTTTTCTTGGGGCCTGGATCCATGGACGAATGCTATGCGGAACAAGTAAACCGCTTTTTGGAGAGCGATGCTCCTGTAAAAACACGGAACTTGGTCTCTCAGAGTCTTAAAATAGTTGATGAAGCAGTAAAACGTTTTCATATCGATCATCTCGCATTGTCATTTAACGGAGGAAAAGATTGTTTGGTTATGTTGTATCTCATTCTGGCTGTTTTACCTCCTAATACCAAACTCCCCACCGTGTATATTCGATGTGATAACACATTTAGAGAAGTTGATGACTTTGTTGAGGAATGCAGTAAAGTCTATGGTCTAGAAGTTGAAGCAATTACCAGTTCCATGAAGCCTGCGCTCTCTACATATTTAAAGAACCATACGCAGGTGAATTCAATTTTCGTTGGTATTAGAAGAGCTGATCCTTATACAAATGGCCTTCAAAGTATTCAAAAAACTGACGCGGGATGGCCAGACTTTATGCGAATCCACCCAGTATTGGAATGGGAATATGACGATATTTGGGTGTTTCTAAGATACCTTAGAATACCGTATTGTATTCTATACGACCAAGGCTATACATCTCTGGGCAGTACAACTAGTACGATACGGAATCCTGGTCTTAAAAGAGCTGATGGCACATATCGGCCTGCTTATGAGTTAATGGATAACGACTTAGAACGTGTAGGACGAACATAATATTAATAGAACTTAGATAAAACTATAAAACTATATTCTGTGTGTTATTTTTTCAAAATTCGTAATATTTCATCAGCAACACCAATCAAGAGCTTGGGAGGGTCGTCCGACTTGCCGTAATGTTTCTGGTCAACGCGTAATACACGCATTGCAGCAACTTCAATAGCATGGTAGAGTCTACGGTTAAACATTACTCCGTTCTTCACGTCACATTTAATTGTCCAATAGCGACACAAAAACTCAAGTGCAGGTATAGAAATATCCAAATCTATGCGTTCCTTTAAAGAATTCTTGACCGGGTTAATAACAGCATTTGGTAATACCAGCGTTTTTGTACGGGGTGTTCGCCAGCAGGGATATCTTGGAGACCCGAAGTCCGATGGTGGTGTCGCAGGGCTTTCGTGTTCAGACCGCAAAAACAAACGAACATATTCCATACCTGAAGTGGAATCGAGCGGGAGAGTAAGCCCACCCGAAAGACTTGCAATTGGACTATTTGATGGGTCTGATGGTGGTACTGGTGCTGGTGCTGGTGCTGGTGCTGACGACAGAGAATCCAATCTCTCCTTTTCGTCCTGGCGATACATCTTTATGCTGTGTCTATCGCAATAAACAGGTAAGTACTCCTGATTTTTTAGCATTTCAGACATATCTCCGCCACATTTTGTCATATAAAATCCAGATATTTGTGCACACATTGGATGAAATGCCTTATAGCACTCCTTAGATGCACATTGTATACATGCGCCATATTTCCGCCGGCAGACATAGCACCGGAGACTAAAGCGTTTAGGATCGACCAGTTCTAGGAATCTCACAGGCTCCAGTAATGCAGTTTCAGATGGAACCCTGATTGTCGGGGTCCAGAGTGCACATACCATGTGAACCCATTTGTTGGACATCGTCCGCTTGAAAGCACCGCTACGAAAAGGGCACAATGCACAGCTCACATCATAGTTCGCACCATGATCATGCTTTGCTTCGCAACGACGGCAATACCATAGTCCTTCCGGAACACTTGGAACTCCGTAGCACTCCTGGTGAACCGCAATATCACAGCCATCGCAAAATATTATGCTGTTGGTGTCACTAAATGATCTCAAACAGCAAACCATACATGCAGCATTGGAATCAATGTTGGCACTATTTCCACTCGCGATCCACGCTCTTAATGCGATTTGTGAAGCACAAAGGGTCAGCATCGAAAATATCACCTCTAACTGTTCCGGAGTTAATGAAATGCGATATCTCATGGCTAGCAAACCAATTATCGCTAAATCTGGTTCATCAAGGCTATATTCAACGCGTAAAGAAGGCGATGAAAGCAGTCGGTAGAAGTCTGGAGGGTGTTTCAAAGTCTCTGCATCTGGTGGGACCACAAATGGTTCATAAGCATCAAGTTGGGCACTTGGACGCCCATAATTCTTAGAATTGCGTGGGTGGGACTTCAATGGCACGTATCCCATTGCTTCATACTCCTTACTCAAGGCCTTAGCAGCCGGAATCTGGGACTGGTGGGTGAGTTTCCGTAATTTGTTAGAGGGGTGATCCCTTATTCCGCCAACTCGACTAGGAACACTGAATGGGGCCTCATTGGATTCTTTAATATCAAATTTGTTATCAATATCTGCATTCGAACGGCTACCCATTTTACTTACATTACCAATCTGGCGTTCCACAGACTGTGTATCTGAATTGGTTTCGCGATCATCATCCTTTACTTTAATTTCCAACTCCTCTTCGATGTTTAAGTCAGGAAATGAGTCCCCGTAGTGACGTTCCTCGTCAGGAAGAACCACGAGTGACATATAACTGAACCCGGCACAAATAGGGCAAGGTAAAACTTTTCAGTAAATCATGCTTTCGCTTCTACTGAAAAACGCTAGGCAGGCGCTTCGCCCGCAAGTGCTAATGCCTCGTGCTGTTCCCCAAGCAGCTCTTGTCATCCCACGAGTCTCGCTCGCAACTACACAGGTGAGGGGAATGAAGGTCGGTGCCTCAGTGAAGAAATACTGTGCCCATTGTTATATTGTAAAACGAAAGGGCCGAGTTTACGTCTACTGCAAGTCAAATCCCAGACATAAGCAGCGTCAGGGATAAAATCAAGCATTAACTTATATTGTATATACTTTTAGATTCACGCAAGGTAGCGATCAAGCGACTCGCCTAGCACGCCTTCAATAACAGGCACAAGCGAACGTCGCGTTTCCAGCTCAACACTTTCATCTTCATCGTCGAGTAATTCAGCAATGAGAGGTACAAGCTGGGGAAGATTCGACATCCAAGCTTCACCAAGGCGTCGGTAAAGGCTGCTGAACACCTTGATGGTCCAAATCTTTTGAGAGACCGAAGAGTCCCCAGAAAGAAGCTGAGCAAGGCCATCATTAATACGTTTGCGGTGCATGGGAGAGCTTGCATGGGCAAGAGCTGTGATGCTCTTGACTACCAAAGTGCCGTGGGTCTGGGGATCGAGGGAAAGTTGAGCCAACAGTACATCACACACTTTATCAAAGCGAGCAGGAGACTGCCAAAAGTCATCTTGGTCGTAAGTGAATGATGTTGTAAGTGATTGGAAAACCAATTTTCGAACAGCGGCGTTAGATGTACCCGTTCTCACATCCAAGAGACTACAGGCATCATCAATAAGGTAGCCAGCGTAGTTGGTGACAACTGCCTTCAACTGGGCAAACACACGAGAGACAAACTTTAAGCAAGCAATCTGCTTAGCATCTTGTGGCGGTCCATCGAGTCCCCACTGGACAACGCGTCTGAATTGGGGACGGACAACACGATCGTTTAGACGCATGAATGCAGCCAAAACGCATTCAATTATACGCGCTTCGACCTGGTTGGCAAGGTCGATGCCATTGTTACCGTTATTGCTTGAACTTGCTCGAGTTCCAAGACACGAAATGGCAAGGTTAGTGAATTGAGGCATCTCATTGGCAAGTTCACGTCGTTCCACACTTTCAACAGCAGCCTCGAGAGCAGCAAAGAATATATTGATTCCTGGCATACCACCACGCATAGCAGCAGGCCAAGACTGACACAATGCGGTCAAAATAGTGCGTGAATCCAGCTTTTGTTCAAGGACCTTGAGAATCTGCAATCGCGGAGAAACAGCAGTGTGCGAGGCCAGCACGAGTTCAAACATTGCAGGGGCTTCGGGTGCCATGAACCGTGGCATCTGTCGAACCAAACCACCAAATAGTGCGAAAACTGCCAACTGGAATTCGTCATCTTCTTCGTCGGCCATCTCCTCATTGTCATCGGGCTGCTGGGCAGCCAAATGTTGGATAGATTGAACCTTAGAGCACAGAACTGGGAAGATGCGTGGGAAGAGACCATATGTAGCAGCACCAAGGTGTTGACAAACTGTGTCAATAGTAGCAATTGATGAAAGCACAACCAAGCGGTTGTTGCTAAGAATTCCTGCTGGACCGGCTAATTGTTCAAGCAACTTGAGTTCCAACTCGCGTAGCTTAGTTCCAAACCTAAGGAGAACACTTTCACAAGTATCAATTAGAGAGCTTGTGCTTCCTGAAGTAACCAGACTAACTAGGTGTTCAACAGTTGTCTTAGCAGCTGCAATGGATTCTTCATCGTCAGCAGGTTCATAACTAAACTTCTTGCTAACAAGTTCAAGCACACGATCGTTGTTTGCCGTGATCAGAGGCAATACAACATCAACGAATCTCTGAATTGGCAAAACCTCGAGTGTGCACACCAAAAGCTCAGAGGCGGCCGGGAGGTCTTTACCGTGACGGCTACACTCATCGAGAAGTGAGGCAATCATGAGAGTAGGGAGCTCCTGTTCATCTTCCTGAAGTTGAGAGCTCTGCATTGCAACTCTAAGAGGTTGGGTCCCTGCAATTGACTCACGTTCCCCAGCTGTCTTAGCCAAAAATTCATACAGGCTATTACGCAGACGCATCGCACCAGAAGCAGTCGATGAAAGAGCATCTTTGATTTTGAAAAGTCCGAATCTGCCACTACCAGAAGTGGAGTTTGATGGGCTATCAGATTCATCAGAAGTGCGCACAAACTGAACATAACTGTTCATGGCTTGCAACTGCTCACTGGGCGTGAACGAGCGCAAAAATGGAGTGGCAAAATAAACAAGTGCTTTAGCATCAGCAACACGGCGTCCTGAAACACTCTCAGCATAACGCTGCGCGAGAAGAAGTAACAACTTGTACAGGCTCTGTTCAGATCCAAGGGTCTTAATAAGTGCACCGAAAAGCGAATTTCTCCGGTGTCGAGGAATGTGAGGGAAAGCTGCCACAAAACTAAGCAGCGCCATTTCAATTTCCTCATGCTTATCACCAGCTGCAACTAATGCTGGAATAACCTGTTCAATGGTCTGTTGAATAACGTGAGCACTGAAATCATTATCGAGACGAACGGTGTTTGCACCCATGAAAGTGAAGATTGGCATAACACCGTGCAAAACCGCATCTGGACACAATGTTGCCAGAGCAGCTACCAGTAACAAAAGACGGTTCTGGACCTGGGGACTCGAAGATGTTCGGATACAGCTAACCAGAGTGCTGACCTTAAGCGAATTCAACTCACTCGCCCTGCACTTCTGCTGCTTGAGAGCTTGCACTAGTCCAATCATGCACCCTGCCAGCAACTCCTCAGTATAAAGCACCGGTAACTGTGAACCCTCACCGAGCGCCATAAGCTCTTCTAAAATGTCGAATAGAGTAGCTAACAACTTTGCAGTTTCACTGGGACTCGATTGAGTGTTTGATGCAACAAAAAGCTTGTTGGTATTGCGTTCAAGAAGCTCTAGCACTAATGTAGTTCGGCTTAGATGACGCTCTGCTGCTGCTGCAACCTCTAATCTTGGGCCGTCTCTGATTTGCACCGTGGAGCTGCTACGTCTTCGACGACGCTTGGAGGTTTCATTAAACAACTGGGGGTGGTTGGAGCTGCTAGCAGATCCACCAGAGAGTAGTTTAGCATATAAAGAAGCCGAAAAAGGTTGCAACTCTCCTAAAACCTCGCGAGAATCGAAGTCGTATTTAGAGTCGGTAGCAATATCAACGAGTTGCCCAGCAACGGCTGATTTTGTGTCGTCACGTAATACTTCATGCCAAATCAGTGCAATTTGGCTACCAGCAATTGCAGCAAACTGGATATTTTGTGATTTGACTCCTTCAAGTAAGAATTCGATTCCAACTGGATCATTGGATCTAACAGCAGCAACAATTGCCCTCTCAAGTCCGTTCAGTGGAACCTTTGCCTCCTTACAGAGCTGGTTCCACAACGAGCGGGACTCACTAGTATTCCAGCGTTTTAAAAGGGGTGATAGTTGCTTTGCTACCCCTTTAAAGTGAGCCAAACACCGCAAAAGAATCCATAATATTTGTGGGAGACGAGTTTGCAATGCCTGATTGGCCAAAAATTCACACCATGCAGCTTTACCAGCCTGTCTAGCAGCAGTGATGACATATTCAGGATCCAAAACGCATTCTTCTGCGGAGTCGGCAAGCTTTTTGATGATGTGTTGCAAATCCTGACGCTGCAACTCGCCTACCGAAGCGTTGGAACCAAGAGTAGTCTCAAATTTCGGAGAACGCGAGTTGGGGCGCATCAGTGTGAGGCTCCTAAGCAATTGAGCAGCCTCTTTGCGTACACGGCGCTCACGATCGCTCAGCAAAAACAACACAAAAGGTAACAAATTCTGATAATCTGCAGATGCAGCATCTTGTTGCAGTACAGCATTGACGGTAGCAGCAGCAACACGAACTGCCATTGTTCGCGCAATACTAGGCCAAGGTCCAATGGCAATAGCTAAAACAAAAGACAGTTGTGCCTCAGGAGAAACACGAGCAACCTGTCGAAGTTCATCAAGGCGAGCTTGTCCTGTACTGGCTGCTTTAACCCAAATCTGCGCACGATTGTCTGACTGGGGAAGAGGAGCATCGGTAAATGATCTCTGAGTACTTTGATCCATGTTACTGGCCTCTTCAAGTACTTCATTAATATCAACCTTGAGTTTCGGCTCTTCTACAGCGTCGTCAATGTTATTGGAGCCATCATCATCAACTTCCATAGCATCTTCACGCTCAAGAACCTTGATTGATGACTGGAGGGCAATTTCCAATCGATCAATTTGTGATAGAGGCAAGGAGCTTCCGCATTGCTCAATTACGGAAACAAATGAGGAATTGAGATTTGGCTCGAACGGCCCATTAGCAATGGCATGCTGAGAAATGTGGTTTAGCATGTCAATGCTACTAAGCGACGTCACAAGCGATACCATACCAGGAAATTCGTGGGGCATATGGATTAGTACACTAACCACCAGCTTCTCCACCAACCCTGCGATCGTTCCATTTTTAAGCGTCTGGATCTCCAAAACTAGTTGATCCAAGGATCCAAACGAGTCAACGAGCTTTTTAGTGGTTGCAGATGAAAAAGGTGTGGACTTAATTGATTTAGACAAAACACTCAAACATGCCAATCCCTGGCGACAGGACTCAGTAGTCCATTTCGCAACAACAGTTTCAGAAGCAGCTTCAAGAATTGACTCACTCAATGGGAATTGGGAGGCACAGACTGTCAATACAGTGTATGCGGCTATTTGGGCCTGTGATCGATTGCTGCACACAACGATGTCACTAACAACAGGAAGTAGCCGATCAGTTGCTGCCTGAAATTCACCTTCTTCCTTGTAAACCATGGCCAACATTATGTTAATACTGGTCCAAAATACCAATTGTCGGTTGTACACAAAACCATGTTTAATTGCACGAAGCTCAAAATCGTTAAAAGCCTGAAGTAGCTGGCCATCACGAGTGATAACACGAACCAAGGCAGATTTGCTGGGCCCCTGCATATTTTGCTTAGAAGTCGCTAAGAACTGAAAGATTTTTGGAAGGTTGGTAGAAGATACAATGTCAAGCACTCTAACAAACTCAGATGTGTCATGCCACGGCAAAGCAGCCATCAGTAAAGCTTCAATATTGTGTACTTGGATCTGAAACCGGCGCACCAGCCATTCAAGTGTGCGGAAAGCCGGATTGAGATGAAGGTAAGACGAAATGAGCATCAAAAATTGCTCGATTGCAGCGTTAAGAGCGGTACTCTGTTCGGCATTCTGGCCAAGCCTATCGAATCTAATACTGGTTTCACTAAAAAGAGACTTTGCAAAAGCTGCAAAGCGGTGATCAACACTTTGCATTTCGTTGAATGCCTCTAAACAGTCGTAGTAGATAGACTCGAAGTCCTGAGTGGCAGCCTCACGAGGATCATAAACCAGTGAGACGCTGTGAATCTTCTTGCGTTTGGATTTATCAAGAATCGTCGCATTGTTGTTGGCTTTAATACCCGCGAGCTGAGCGGCCAACGACGACATAGATGAAATTTCACTCTCTCCTTACCCAGAAAAAAATTACCTAAATTTCAGGAAAAAAATATATTAGTGAAACTGCCAATAAAAAGGGCAATGTAAAACAATTTAACAAATTATAATAAAAATTAGGTGTCTTTTATATTCATTTTGACTAGCAGTACATGTTTAATTAATTGGAGCTTGAATTTTTTCAACTGCCAAAGCAAGCTCCTGGATATGCGTAGGACCCTGTTTTATCCAGTTCCAGGTTCGTTGTGCGTGTCGCCTAGCAATATCCGGAGCTGAACTTGGCTCACCTGTTATCAAAGTTAATAAATCTGCACAAATTAAGTCTAATTGATCGAACCCAGTATCAATATAGAGTCCCGCAAGGTCTATTAGTGCTTGTACAGCTTCAGGACGTACATCTTTAACGTCCTCATCAATTTGCTGTTTCTGCGTGTCGTATTGGTTCCAATACTCATTTTCCGAAGCTGCAATTGAGGGCTGCTGCGAAAGCACTGAGTTGTTGGGTGTATCATACTGATCCCAGTACGAGTCAGGAGAAGTTGAAGATGCCTTCGATATCTGATTTTCAACAAATTCGTTCTCAAAAGTATCATAAAAGGAAAATCCTAATGGACTAGGACATGAATCAAGTTTCATTAATCCAATTAACTCCCAACTTTTTATAGCAATTTCATTTGAAAATACCGCAAAAGTTCGGCCAAACCCCACAAGACATAATGCAGTGAATTTATCGACTCTTTTGTATCCATAAACGTGGGAAGATTCACTTGTAGGTTCCAGAGGAAGAAATTTCACTGGTGGTTGAAATAATTTTAATGTGTCCGACTTCCAAGCCAATGTTTCGGATATAAACATAGGCATAGGGACTTGGCGAAGAGGATAGAAAAAGATTGAGATTACTCGCTCCGAATATTTGCCTTCGATTAACTCATTTATTGCCTGTCTGGTAAGTTCTATCTGAATTTTAGTTATTTCAGGCGGGTGCTCCATTGAGTGAAAGCAAACCCTAATCTCGAGAAACAGTTATCAGATCACATGTTACTGGTTTATAAATTAAATCCGGAATGCAACACTCAGTTATTGAAAGTCAGGTTAGGTTCTAATAGAAATACGATGAAAAAAAGGGGGAAATTTTCGAATTTTTGAACTATATTAGGTTTCTGTTTTATTTTCTACGTTTTTCGCAACTATATCTTGGTGAACTATTATGTTGCTGCGTAAATCGCTCACTTTGAATACGACAGTCTGAGACATTACGGTTGCTGGCGTCTTTGCCCTTACCCCTGACAACCCGGATATACCCAAATATGTACCCCACACTCGACATCCACCATGAAAGAACAGATTCTGGCTATTGATCCGTGGCTCAAGCCCCACATAGACGATATTGAGCGCCGAAGTGCTATTTTTAAGTCGTGGCTGGACACGCTCAATGCATCTGAAGGCGGGTTGCTCAAATTTGCAACTGGTTACAAGTACTTTGGCTTTAACACCGACGAACAAACTGGAGAAATTATCTTCAGGGAATGGCTTCCGAATGCTGAACAGGTTTGGTTGACTGGTGCATTTAATGGTTGGAATAAAACTGCCAGCGAACTGCACAAAATCAACGAGTTTGGAGTCTTTGAAATCAGATTCCCGAGAGACACAATTCCTCACAATACGAAGGTCAAACTTGTAATTCGTGCTAACGGTAACGAGATTTTTGAGAGAGTGCCAGCATGGAGTAACTATGTTGTACAGGATCCAACTGTTTCTTCGTCTTACGATGCTGTTTACTGGAACCCACCGCAGCAATATCAGTTCAAGCACCAACGCCCTCAAATCGATACTTCTGCTGGTGGTATTAAGGTCTATGAGGCTCATGTGGGAATTTCGACTCCTGAGCCTCGAATCGGTACCTACAACGAGTTTAGAATCAACATCCTGCCTAAGATTGCTGACCTTGGGTACACTAGTATCCAGTTGATGGCAGTCATGGAGCATGCATATTATGCATCTTTTGGCTACCAGGTAACAAACTTCTTTGCACCTTCGTCTCGTTATGGAACGCCGGAAGAGCTCAAGGAGCTTATCGACGAAGCCCATCGGCTTGGTCTTCAAGTGCTGCTTGATGTTGTGCACTCTCACGCTTCTTCAAACGCGAGTGATGGCCTTAATATGTTGGATGGAAGTGATTACCAGTATTTCCATGGCGGAAGTCTTGGCCACCACAGCCAGTGGGGCTCTCGCTTATTCAACTATGGCAAGCACGAGGTTTTGAGGTTCTTGTTGTCGAATCTGCGGTATTGGATAGATGAATTTCAGTTTGATGGTTTCAGATTTGATGGTGTGACGTCAATGCTCTATCTCCACCACGGTATTGGGGCTGGTTTCAGCGGAGGTTACCACGAGTACTTTGGTGCCAATTCATCCGTTGATGAACAAGCAGTGAACTACCTGATGTTAGCCAATTCATTGATCAAGAATCTTAACAGCGAGTATGTTTCCATCGCTGAAGATGTTAGTGGCATGCCTACTTTGTGTTTGCCCACAACAATCGGTGGAGTTGGTTTTGACTACCGGCTTGCAATGGCAGTTCCGGATATGTGGATCAAGTATCTCAAAGAGAAGCAAGATGAAGACTGGGATATGGGCCACATTGCATACATTCTGACCAACCGTCGTCATGGTGAGAAGACCATTGCATATGCTGAATCACACGACCAGGCTTTGGTGGGTGACAAGACTCTAGCGTTTTGGCTCATGGATAAGGAAATGTATACTGGAATGTCAGTTTTTTCTGGTCCAAGCCTGGTGATTGATCGTGGTTTGGCTCTGCACAAGATGATAAGGCTAGTGACTGAGGGTCTAGGTGGTGAAGGTTACCTTAACTTCGAAGGAAACGAATTTGGTCACCCAGAGTGGCTTGATTTCCCTCGTGAAGGCAACAATGAGTCGTATCAGTATGCTCGTCGCCAGTTTAACTTGATTGACGATCATCTACTTCTCTACCAGTATCTCTACAACTTCGACAAGGCTCTTCAGCATACCGAATCGAAATTCCATTGGCTCAAGTCCCCCCAGGCCTATGTTTCATTGAAACACAATGGAGACAAGGTTTTGGCATTTGATCGTAATGGATTGGTTTTTGTCTTTAATTTCCATCCTACTCAAAGTTTCACTGACTACCGCATTGGAGTTCCTAATCCTGGATCCTACAAGATTGTTCTGTCTACTGATGATCCACTCTTCCGAGGACAGGGTCGAACCACCGATATTGAGCACTTCAGCACACCTGGTGAATGGAACGATCGGCCAAATTCAATTCAAGTTTATATTCCTGCTCGTTCAGCAATCGTTCTCGCTATCCACTAAATATAGTCTTTACTAAGACTATTTTTTTTGTTTCAGCTCGTTTATTTATCTCCTACCGTTATCAGTTTTATATAAAGTCTATATTATTTGTTCTGGACGTAATTATAAGTTAAATTTTAGCATTCCACGTTTTCGAAATTGCCAGAATACCCAGCTTTTGGCCTTAGACCGAATTGCGACTCACCGGATATTACTCCCAATGGCGGGCATTCCCCTTTTTGAAACATCGAGGCAATGGCGGGCATTACCCTTTTGGGTAATCAAAATTGTCAAAAGTAGCATTAAAGCAGTCCCTACAATTCAAATTTTTACTAAACTGCAATAAAATTGTATTTTATCAGTGTTTCACTATTTTTTTTCTTAAATTTATATTTTTTTTGCCAAAACCATGAAATCACCGTGCTGTTCTATTTTTAGTGTAAAAAACCGGAGGATCTTTAGAACTAAAAGTATATAAGTAACCGCTTTTTCTAGGTAAAAAGCATCAGTCTATCATGGAATTCTATCCCTCTATCCCCTCCTCTCCTCCAGCACTTCCCAGAGTCATTGATGAATCAATGAATCACATTGCTTGGCTTATGAGGACTCACCTTCCTAATTTCACTCTTACCTACATTGATTTAAATGGTACTCACGGTCAAATTGGCAGTACTCGGAATCCGTTAAGTTTATCTCCTTCGCTTTTGTCGGCGCAAAAGAGACCTCCTACCAATGACTTGCCTTCCACCACCACCCGAGAGATTTGCCCACCGCCGATCTTTGCTGACGCTCCTAGTGACGGAGAAGAAGTCAAACTGATAGAGGCTGCAAAACCAATTTTTGAGAACTGGGGTGTTCAAATTGGAGCCAACGGCAACGCTGAAGTTACAGATAAGCTGGTTAAGGTGTTCTGCTCTCAGGGAAATCTTGTTGGAAGCCCCAGCAAAAAGACTGCAGTCGCCTTGATCAATTCTCTATACCCAGCTCGCAGAAAGCATTATCCATACAGCTCGAAGCGTTGTCCAAAAACATTCTGGCCACCCAATGTCGAGTACAAAGACCCCAGTCACCTCAACACTCAGGACAGGACATTATTCCTGATTTGGGCCTACTGCAATCCTTACCATAGCTTCGATATTATTATTGAGGCCCATGAAATGCTTGCGATGAGACACAGGATCCATTTCTCGGCAGAATGGACTAAAAAACTTTTAGAGCTAAGAAAAAGTATCTCTTGCTAAATACTACATAAGTCTATTTCGTTAATATTTACTTGGGAGAAATCATGTTTTCCGGACGGACCCACTGATCAAACTCCTCAGAGGTCAGTGCCTTGAGTTCCAAGGCAGACTCCTTAAGGGTGAGACCCTTCTTGTGGGCGTTCTTAGCAACCTTTGAAGCCATGTCATAGCCAATCTTCGGGTTAAGTGCAGTCACAAGCATAAGTGACTTGTTCATAAGCTCCTCAATCCTGTCCTTGTTGGCAACAATGCCATCAACACAGTGAACACGGAACGAGTTGCAGCCATCAGCCAGCAAACGAGTGGAACGGAGCAGGTTAGCAGCCATAACGGGCTTAAAGACGTTGAGCTCAAATTGGCCAGAAGCACCAGCGAAAGTGATAGCAGCGTGGTTGCCAAATACCTGGGTGCAGACCATGGTAAGAGCCTCGTTCTGGGTAGGGTTGACCTTTCCGGGCATAATGGACGAGCCAGGCTCATTTTCAGGGAGCGAGAGCTCACCGTATCCACATCGAGGACCGGATCCAAGGTATCGGATGTCGTTGGCGATCTTAAAGAGTGAGGCAGCCACAGTGTTAAGCTGACCAGATGCCTCTACAAAAGCGTCGTGGGCAGCAAGAGCCTCAAATTTATTGGTGTTGGTCTCAAAAGGAAGGTTTGTGATCTCAGAGACCTTTTTAGCAACAGCAACATCAAAGCCCTTGCGAGTGTTCAAACCGGTACCAACAGCAGTACCACCCTGAGCAAGCTTCAAGAGGTTGGGCAAGCTGGACTTCACACGGTGAACACCGAGTTCTAGCTGGCGAGCATAGCCACTGAATTCCTGGCCCAAAGTAAGAGGGGTAGCATCCTGAAGGTGGGTACGGCCAATCTTAATGATGGGCTCGAACTCCTTAGCCTTAGCATCTAAAGCCTTCTGGAGTTGCTCTAAGGCCGGAATAAGGCGGTGGTGGATTTCAGTTACTGCAGCAATGTGCATAACGGTAGGGAAGGTGTCATTTGAGCTTTGGGACATGTTGACATGATCGTTGGGATGAACCGGTGACTTAGTTCCCATTTTTCCACCTAGAATCTCAATAGCACGGTTGGAAATAACCTCATTGGCATTCATGTTAGATTGGGTACCACTTCCGGTCTGAAAAACCACCAAAGGAAAGTTGTCGGTGAGCTTACCGTCAATGACTTCCTGAGCAGCCTGCTTGATTGCATTGGCAACTTTGGGGTCTAGGCCATAGGTCTCATTGACCTCAGCAGCTGCACGCTTCAGGACACCGAAAGCTGTAATAATGGGCTCAGGCATGCGTTCCTTAGATCCCTCACCAATACGGAAGTTCTCCAAGCTTCGCTCAGTTTGAGCACCCCAGTACTTATCACTAGGAACCTCGATGGGTCCAAATGCATCAGTTTCGGTTCTCATTGCCATTTTGGTGCAGGAAAAATAACGGTTAGTACTACGTACCACGTTGTAGGTTGTTCTTAGTTTAAACATGGGTAGGGTCTGTCAGATCACATCCTTATATGCATGTTCCCCCTCATGTGGATTATATAATCAGCGGTATCCATCGAAGAACGTTAATTCGTCAATAAGCCAAGTTTAATTTCGATGGCTAGAAGTTCATTAGTCTCAACTTTAGTGCAAGAAAGAGATATTTAGAGCATATGTAGAGCATATGTAGAGTTATATTTTTCTTATTTCTAACTTTTAATGCAGTTATTTGTGATACATGTGCATCCGGGGCCATGTGGGGCACCGTCCTGGGCTACTCGGGATTCAAGGTACGACACAAAGGAATCACGGTTAATGCATATGAAGGAAATTGAAGTGGGGTCCAGTATGGAGTTGAAAATATTGCGTTCATAAGCATCTGGTTCAATCTTTTTGCACGTAACGCCCTTTGGGTTAGTCTTAGCTTCAACAGGATTTGCGTCCTTTGAAAAATTGAGGATTAAAGCCGGCATTTCTTCGGTATAATTCATTTTCTGAAATGTTCAGGTTATAATTCGAAAAATGCGGTAATGCTTATTATATAACATGTGTGTTTCATAAACTGTGCTCTGTACCTGCCTAAACGGGAAACTAACTACCCTGAATGAAGCATATGCCGCACGGTCATATATAAAAATAAAAATTGTGGTAAATTGAATAGTTATTTGTTAATAATTCTTATGTGTATTTCTTATGTATGTAATTGCGTGATACAGTGCTGATACCCCTCCGTGAGGTACGGAAATGTTTCTTGGTTTATACTTGACTGTCGAAATAGGAACATTGCACATGTATTTAAGTCGTAATCTCAATTTTTCAAGGTATTTTTTTAGCTAGAAAACTGTTATTTAGAGGACTGGTTGTGGTTTCCGGTAGCTGTTTATACTCTCGGGGGTTAGGTCGATCAGGTTTACATGGCCAGAATACGAACGTACCTTCTCTATCGATGCGTGGATGGTGTGGAAGAGCCTATCCTAGACGATGATAAAGAGACCATCGATCTTATGTTTCACTATAGATCATTACTACGTCAGCGACTTGGTCCGAGAATAGCGTATGAGCCAGTACTTAAATATGTCGGTTCGGTTGGGTCAATGTTTGTTCACTTTATTCCTGAATGCCCCGATGAAGAGCTTCCTAACTGTGGGCCAAATACTGGTACTGGAAATGGTATTACCCAGTTTGAATACAAAGGCCAGCTATACCGTTTTGGAGTTGATGGTGCAAAAACACTTGCTTCAATGAACCTAGCCATCAAAATGCATGAAATAGGAGCCTGTACGCCTTATTTATGCCCTGAGCCGACCTGTAAAAACTACTGTGTGGCATTAGATGAGCAGCTATTTATGCTTCCTTCGTATACATACTTTCTCCGCTATTGTCCGGAGTCACCCAACTACTCACCTAAAGAATTACAGGAATACATGAAAACGGTTGATCCATATTCTATCTTTATTCGCGAAAAGAGAGCTAATAAATTGACTCGTTTACCGGTGTTTAGATCTGGCTTCCTCACCCCAGGTGAACTGCTTGTTGAGCTTAAAGGCAGAAACGATGTGAAGGGAGATGCCTGGATTAATGGCAGACGATGGGAAATTTCGCCTGCTCCTCCAGATGCTTCTCAATTAGATATGCATCTTGCACAGCTTAGTTCGCTTGACTCGCGCTACGCATTGAGGTTTACTGCTGAAGTAAAACACATGTTCGACGACATCACTTCCGACGCAGCACTATCCCAAAATTTGAACGAAGAAGAGGAAGAAGAGAGTGATGCGGATTCAGATTCTGCTTACGTTGAATCATCGTTGGTTGCAGGACTGCAGCAAAAAGATTTCAACCGTGAGGTGGATATTGCTACCGCATTGCATTACTTGCTTGCAAACGTATCTGATGTGCAGCAAATTATGGAAGAAGTCAGTAGATTGGATGAGGTAACCGATATTGAAAAAAGAAATGAAATTTTGGAGAGAAAACGAGTGATTACCGAACGTGCCAAAGAATGGTACCTGTAAAATGGTATTCACTGTTTGTAAACCTTAATGAAAGTGCTTGTTTAAACAATCCGTTTATCAGGGTTAGATCATATACCACACACACCAACAGTCTATGAAGTGGGTAAGTAAAGCAGGTCCCAAACTCACTCTTCAAGAGCTCTACTCGCTTCTTCAACTACGAATTGAAGTGTTTAACCTTGAGCA
Organism: Starmerella vitae; assembly: GCA_030584925.1. Lineage (NCBI taxonomy): Eukaryota > Fungi > Ascomycota > Dipodascomycetes > Dipodascales > Trichomonascaceae > Starmerella > Starmerella vitae. The sequence continues at coordinate 138,825 of JAJMCB010000002.1, read as the reverse complement.
AAATTGGGTTTACCAGGAGCTAGATGGGCAAGATCTACAAGATTCAACATATCACATTATGTGTTTTGAAGACAATGGGAATCTAATAGCATATGCCCGCGTAATGTACGAAGGCGAAGGCGAGAATGAGGTTCGCATTGGTAGAGTTGTGGTGAGTAAAAGCTCCCGATCCCTTGGATTAGGCAAGGAAACAGTTAAACAGTCCCTGAAGTCTATTCATCAAAACCAGCCTACTTTTCCTCGTAAAACTGCTGTTCTTTACGGATTGACACACCTGCGTAATTTCTATGAGTCTCTGGGATTCGTTTTAGAAGGTGAGGAAGTCCTTAAACAAGGTGTTCCGCATATCTACATGAAAGCCCAGTTGGAATAGATGGATTCAAACACCTAAAGCCCTATTTGATGTACATAAAATAAAGTAAATAGATAGTTCTAATTGAGTAAAAAAAAGAGTCGGCCATGCTCAATTCTGGGGCCATTAATTAGCTTATGTGATTCTCTATGGTTGCTAATTTCTAAGACAAAGGTTTAGCTAGGGCAATAAACCTATTTTTTGTTGTATACATATGAAGTGGATAACTAAAACAGGTCCTGAGCTCTCTGCTGCTGAGCTCTACAGTTTACTACAGCTTCGTATTGAAGTTTTCACAGTAGAGCAAGATTGTCCATATCAAGATCTAGATGGTCAAGATCTCGATGAATCGATCTATCACATCAGGTGCTTCGACGATAACGATAGCCTTTTGGCATATATTCGCGTTATGTACAACGGAAAAGACAAAACTCAGGTGAGAATTGGTCGTGTAGTTGTTAGCAAGAAGGCACGATCGCTTGGATTGGGTAGAGAACTAATGAAACACGCATTAGCTCTGATAAGCCAAAACCAGGATAAATTACCCCGTAAAACTGCAATGCTGCATGGCCAAAGTCACCTGCGTAAATTTTACGAATCATTCAATTTTGTAGTGGAAGGCGACGAGTTTCTAGAAGACGGTATTCCACATTTTACACTGGTATCCCAGCTTAACTAGAAAGGACGGAACATTCTGCGGCGTTTGAGCTCCTCCACCTTTTCTTTATCTTGTTGGTACCTTTTAAGTAGATCTGACATACCTTGTTTGCGATTTTCACGTAATTGAAATCTGTAAAAGTCATTCTTTTCTAAAGATTTCTTCTTGCGCTTGGGTTCAGCTGCTTGGGGCTGTATGTCTGATAACCGTTTACGGTTCCGGTTTACAACTAATCGGAACCCATCAGCATCAACTTCTTCTGCTGCACGCTCGGCCTCCTCTTGTTCTTGCTGCTCCTGTTCCGCAAAAAGCTCCATGTATTCATCTACCTTCTCCTGAAGCTCGAACTCTTCTGGAAATTTTGAATTATGTCTAGCAAGGTATGCTTGTGTCCCCCGAGGTCCATACTGTTCGAATAAAATGCTTTTGTTTTTAAGTTTTCGGGCTTTCGACAGGAACCGCTCAGCAGCCCCATCGTCAACAAGCCATATAAGTCCATGTCGCTGGCCCTGTCGTTCAAATGTATCTAAAACAACATCACCCAATGCTTTGCACATGTCTCGGATGTTATCGTCAGTGGTATCAAGGGGAAGGTTGGTCACAAACAGTGTACGATCTAGATCATCATCACTGTCACTGTCACTGCTATCATTAGAGGTGTACCTTACTTGTTTGCGTACATATACGTTCTGCTTGGTGCCGGATGCCAGCTCCAGAGGTACAGGAATGTATTCCATTTGAGAAATAATTTATTCCAGGGCAGGGTAACTTTTAAACTAAAGTAGGAAAAAGCAGCGAGTTTAGTTTGGAGTTGGGAGAAATTCTATAAAATTCATCAAAATGATATGGCGTAAACCAAATTTAAATCAGGTATGTATATTTAGTTGCTGTGATTGCGATCGGGAAGTAATAAAAGCTTTAAAAAATAGTTAAAAATACTAAACCCAATCTCAACGGTTGTTAGTGGGTTCTAAAAAAAACGATCGCGATTGTTTGGTCTTACTCAGCATGTCCTGGAAAGGCTTCCAGAAAGGTTTGGTGCGTACACCGCAGAATTTGCGTCAAAAATTGAATAAAGGCAGTGTAACTAAAGATTTAGTAGTTCTTGATGCTGAGGATCGGTTCAATGCCATTGAAACTGAGACCAAAAAACTTCAAACTGAAGCCCGAAGGTACCATGCAGCTATAAATGGCATGCTTGCGCACCAAATTCGCTACTCAGAAATCCTCGAAACAGTTTATAACCCAATTAGTGGTCGTTTATCCGATCCCAATGCTGCACAGGCTGAGGAAGGTCATGCACAAGGCATCGCCGCCTGTCAACAATATCGTCAATTAGTGGCTGAATTACAAACGTTATTGAGTCCAGAATTAGAAATGATTGAATCGCGTATTATCAGGCCTGCTGATGAAATGCTCACAATTACGGACTCAATCAAGAAGATGTTCACCAAACGCGACCACAAACAGGTCGACCTTGACCGACACGCACAATCGCTTAAGAAGGCCCAAGACAAAAACGACCACAGTGTGAAGCATGAAGAGAAGGTATACAAGGTTGAGAATGACTATGAAATGGCCCTTGAGGAGTACAACTACTACAATAACTTATTAAAAGAGGAGCTTCCTAAGCTTTTTGAACTTCAAGGAAACTTCCTTCGTCCCCTGTTCCAGTCCCTGTACTACATGCAGATTAACATATTTTATACTTTGCACACACACATGGAGGAGATGAAGATCCCATACTTCGATACGCAAGGCGATATCGTGCAGAAGTTTGAGGAGAAGCGTGGAAATGTTCTTGCGCAGACTGAGGCGATTGGAATCACACAATTTAAACGAGGAGGTAACAAATCAAAACTAGCTGCCACCAAGAAGCGGTTTGGGCGTACAACCAGATCTTCTGAAGAGAATGCTGCTGATGACGACGAGTTCAGTGATGATCCATGGGGCAATTCAGATGATGATATCCCCGCTGAAAGACCACCTCGTTACGCTGACGAAGCGCCTGCCCGTCCAGCTCGGCCAAGCCGCCGCGAAAAACAGGAATACGTTACCGAGGAGGCGCCACACCCCCCACGCCCCCCTCGTCCGGCTAAGCCTGAAGTTAAGCGAGAGACTTGTGTGGCATTGTACGATTTCACTGCTCAAACTGAAGGTGATTTGACATTCAATGCCGACGATGTGATCGAGATTTTAGAGCGTACCCCAACACAAGAAGGATGGTGGAAAGGGGCGATTGGCTCTCATCAAGGTATGTTCCCTGCCAATTATGTGCAATTGTAAGAGTTTTATATATTTGAATTGTATAGAATAATCGGGCTCGCTTAAAAAAACTGGAGAATAAAAAAATGGCAAGGGCTAGGTACTGCATTAAATAGACGTGCATACGCGGAATGCCAAATAGAAACAGGGTTGGTGTTCGTGGTAAAGTCCGAGCACAACAGTCCCGCACCTTGGGAATAAGCGAGTGTTGGTTTTATAAGGTATTTATACCGTATATTCTGGTTTGAGCTCGTAAAAAGCACTTACTACCGGTACTTACAGGGTCACTGAAAGCGTTGCCTAGCCAATTAGGAAACAGGGTTTGGCTTGTGGCTATTCCGACTTGCGGAAGGCACTACGGTTCCCTCGCAAGGTCGTGCCCATTATAATATGGGCAGGGTTTATAGTCATAAAGTCATAACAAAGCAATATAGGGTCGCTCTAAGCCAGGGTCACAAAGAAAGAAATCCAAAATTAGCGCCCTTAGCCTCAAGAAGCAGGACCAACATTTACCCTCCGAACACATACACCCCGGCCTAGCAAGCTAAAAGCCCAATAAAGCATTCATTCAGAGATCAACGCTCGGAAATAACAGTCCATTGCATAAATAAATGACAACCGAGACTTTGGTGAACTCGTCTCCGACGAAATCCCTATCTTCTTGGTGGAAGAACTTCAAGAATGACGAGGTAGACGTCACACGAACGTCCCCACGCCCATCACTGGGCCGCAACTCTGCCAGTGAAATAGTGATTCCTCAAAAAGAAAGCAATGAGCCGATGATCGGCCAGGACGGCACTTCACACCTGATTTTCGGTGCCCCGCTAAAACTGTCCCTGAAATACGCTGGCGTGCGTATTTCGCTAACTGACACCGATGGAGATACGTTTGAATACGGAACAGTGCCCGTCGTTATTGCAAAATGTGCCGTTTTTCTGAAAAAGAACGCGTTGAATGTCGAAGGAATCTTCCGAATCCCCGGGTCGGTGAGGCGGATCAGGGTCCTCCAGGACCTGTTTAGCACTCCTCCGGGCTACGGAAGGAACGTTGACTGGGAAGGTTTCACTGCCCACGATGCTGCGAATCTGCTGAAGCGGTACCTTTCCTCCCTGCCTGACCCCGTGGTTCCCAAGTCCCGCTACCAGGCATTCAGAGACCCGCTAAACAAGTTCGTGGAGATCAAGGATTACTATAAGATCGTGAATTCTAACAATGGCATTGCATCGGGTATTACACCTTGCGATCCGCAGCTGGTTTCCAGCACATTGGCTGAGTATGAGAAACTAATTTTCCAGCTGCCCAGATCGTCCCGACAGCTTCTATTATACCTAATCGACATGATCTCAATTTTTGCCTCCCACAGCGAGCAGAACCGAATGACCATGTACAACCTTGCTGCGATCTTCCAGCCTAGTGTGCTCACAATTCCAGAGCACGACATGCAGCCTGAGGAGTCCCAGGTCTCGCGTGCTGTGCTGCAGTTTCTGTGCGACAACAGTGAAAAACTGTTACAGGATGTTCAGATCCGTGCAATTGCCCAGCATGAAAAGCAAAAGCTTGGTGAGTGTGACTACGCTGATGATGGTGCGAGTGACAGTGAGTTTGAGGAGAACGAACCGGCAACACCCATTGTCACTAATGTTCCAACACTGATTGTGCCCCAAGTTGCCGATACCAAAGGATTCAAACAGCATAGAAGGCAGCACTCTAAAAGCGTGAGCTCGGCCCAGAGCCCCACACTCAACCTCGAGCAGGATTCACACAAGTTTCCGTTTTTAAGAAGGCAGCGCTCGCGAACCTCAAGATCAAACTCGAATTCCGAGGAACAGAATGACGATGATGAGCGGAAATCACGGTTTAGACGTTCATTGATGGTGCTGCTTCCTGGTTCGGGTCAGACAACCCCACAAACTGAGGAAAGGCCGGATATGAAGCGTTCTCCAAGCTGGTTCGCGCGATTGACCGAAAAAAGAGTGGAAGAATAGAATATATTAGTAGATATGTACGATTTTAAACTGTTTAATTTATAAACCACCTTGGGGTTTTTTCTTAATTAATATAGAGAATCCGTGTTGCAGCCTCCTTACCCACAATGTCGGACATTGATATAAACTTCATGACCAACTCGATCCTGCACATCCACCAGTTTTCCTGGGTTTTCCTGGTGGATTTGCTGATGATCATAGCTCTGTCCGTGTTCTCTTTGTTTTACTTTAACCAACTGCTGGGGTTCATTGTTACCCATACAGTCGGTTGGTACTTATGGTATCAATACGGTGTGTACCTGAAAATCCAGTCTATTCAGATATCACTGCTGGGGGGTCGTGTCATGTTCCGCAATGTGGCATATGTCGGTACCTCCCAGTCTGTGCACATTGTTTACGGTAGCCTCAGCTGGAAATACTGGTTGGCCGATCGAAGGCGAAGTAGATTACTCAATGCTCAGAATCTGATGCAGCAAATGGCACAGGCTGCCAAAAGAAGAGCCATGGAGGCGGTTGCAAGAGCCCAACAGGCTGGTGATTTGTCTAAAGATGCCCGACATCAACGTCAGGAAGAGGCAAAGATAGCACGCAAGGAGGCCCGCGATACTCGCCATGCTTTACGAGTTGCAGAGGAAACGCATGCTGATGAGAAAAAATTGGCAGCTGAAACACGTAAAATTCGTATGCAAGCAGATGCGGCCAAGCGAGCGGTAGATGAATGCCCAGTTGATGAAACCGTCGATGCTGGCATCGATAGCACTTCTAAATCCAAACAAGATAATGCTGGTCCCAGTGATGATTTTCAGCCTTCAACAACCTTTGACGAAGTTGCACCTGGTCAGAGTGCGTTTATGTTGAAACTGCATGGTGTAGAATGGTTTATTTACAACCGCGAATATGCATATGAGGCATTGAATAAGCCAGAAGCTCCACTAGACGAATTTGTCACAAAGTTCCGACAAGGTCTTAGCTCCACCGAGCTCCGTGTGGCTGAAATCCTCCCGTTACAGATTGATATTCATCAGTTTGGTGTGGTCCTGGGCAATGAGGACACGGAATCATTGGTAGTAATCTCTGTTCCCAGCACGAATGGCACAGTAGATATGGCTCCAGCCTCTAATAAAACCGATCGGTACATGGTCCAGGTTGATATCGACTTCAGTCTACTTGAGGTTACGCTTCGCGCCAATCCAGACTACCATACCTCCGCAATAAATTCACCCACCACTCGTAGGCAAAAACGATATTTCTGGGCAAAAAAGAAGGCTGCTAAACAGGAGGAATGGCTGGGTCTCAAACGATACGGTGGTAATGAGGCGAATAACAGCAGCAGTGATGCTGATAGCAGTACTGATGATGTTGCCTCTCACGAAAACGTATCGTCTGGTCCACCACCTCTGCCTCCTGTTGAATACGCAAAGGTCACTCAGGTTTTAGCCTGTGATTACGCCAAGGCGAAGATGTGTGTGGATGCAGTAGGTCTTGTCGATCCCCATGCTCCACCACCGCTCTATGACATTCAAATGGAAATCCGCAGTGCTAAATTAACATATGGACCCCATGCCGAAAGGCAGCGACAAACATTCTTTGAGGTGTTCTTCCCGAGAAACTGCACAAATAGCACCCCTCAAACTGAAAATATCAGCAAAAATAGTGCAGAGAGTACCTCCACCGGACAGTCTGAATGTGAAGGAGGGGTTATAAGAAAACACCCAAATGCTACGGTAAATGTAAAGTTACTCGGTGAGAGTGCTTTGGTGATACCTGTGCGTGAGGAATCGAAGGATTCCCAGTTTATGGAGGCATTTACAAAGCATTGGAAGGCATTTGGTGGTAGTCTCCAGCGCAGTTATGGTTGGTTGGAATTACGTGCTGAAGAAAACTCTAGAGTTGATGTTTGCGTACCTTTCGAACGTGATGTAGATGGTGGTTTCCACACAAAATGTGCTTTAAACCTAGTCACTCCCTACATTAGGACCTCTGTGAATCACGACACTATGCTCAGGGCATCCACTTTTAAGATTCATGTTGATCTTCATCAACCCGCGGTGTGGAACGCAGTAAATACATTCACCATTCGTAACGAAGCAGATCAGCTGGATTGTTTTATTCTACGGGAGCATATGAACCTCATTGATGATGCCCTAACTGATTTTTCTTCCGGACCAGTAGTTCCATACGAGTTGTTCACTCCTAGTGTCTACGTCATGACTCTGGACATCCGCAATCTGAGACTTTTCTTGAACGTGAACAAGGGTAACATCATCAATTCACCCACAAGCATTAGTGAGAATACTTTTCTGGTTCTTCAGGCACCTGAGATTAGTGTGGTCTGGGATATTCCTCATGAAGACATCGCCTCTCCCACAAATAAGATCCTCACTTTAATCATGGCCCCACATGTGGACCTTAATTTAAGTGCCCCAAACTGGCATACGCTACAAGAGTTCCTTGATACTAAGCGATTGGCTACCGTAGAGAGCTTTAGCATGAAGCTTGAACACCACAATACAACATTGGTATCAGAGAAAACTGGACAGCCACTACGAGATCCAATAGATAACGCCTCGAGACTAATCAATACCCAGATTTTAGAGGTCTGCGGCTCCCAACTGGTGTTCTTGGCTCATGGTTTCTTTATTGACTACATTATGCGAATCAGGGAGAACTACTTTGGTCACCAATACCATTTTAAAACGACTGAGGAGTTTTTAAGAGATACTGCTTCAAAAAAATCTCAGGATTCTATAAAGTCAGAGAGCTTTGGTGCGTCTAAGACGCTTGATCATAGTTCAGATGACAATGTGAATAACGAGTTTCCCCCTCCAGAGGGCTCATTCTCAAGAGACACCCCGGACAGTGATAGTCAAATGCGCATCCGGGTAGACAAAGGTGTTTTTCTGATTCCAACTCGTTTATACAGTACGGCAGAGTGCGTTGCTTTGCAATTTGTAGCACTTGACATTGAGTGTAGATTCACTAACTATTACATGGATTTACAGGCTGAGGTTGCACCAATCTTGGGAAGGCTTCTGCGTGGAATGAATCCTGGCACTGTACATGAAGAAGCCCGTCAAGCAAGCTTCAGTGAAGCAGATTTCAGTATCAGTTCACTAGGTGTACATGCCCATCGTATGTTTGGTCTTCCGCCATCCGAGCCCACTTACGTGGTACGCTGGGATTTTGAAGTGGGTGATATCAGTGCTAACTATGGTTTTGACGCAGTTTTAGCCGTGGATAATGCTGTCAATGCATTCCTTCATTCTATGAATGACGATGAGAATAAGCCTGTCATGCCTGTAGAAGATCTGTTTGATGTTACATTCATCACTGTAAAAATTCAATCTGCTGCTGTTGTTAGGCCTGCAGAACCTGTAGAGAGTGATGATTCGTGTAAGGGCCGTGTCGAAATTCTCGCATCTACTATCACCATCAAAGGAAATGACCTCTGCAATAAAAGATATTCAGGAAAACGAACAATTGAGATTCCACATATTCAAGTTCGTGGGTACGCTGGCGAAGCACTTGTTTTAGAATGTTCTACGGCAATCTACGTTACCAATTTCTCCCAAAAACCACATATGGATCAGCGCTGGGAACGTCAGCAACAGCATATTGCATTTCACGACTCAATGTTTCATCGTGCCTCATTTTTGCTGAACCGTAAACACCGCTCGACTCCGCCTTTTAAGCATAAGGCATCCCCAACTGATTTCAGAGTATGCATTCCGTTGCCAAACTTCCCACCTCCACTTACGCATGAAACTATCTCTAATCAGTTTATGACAGATGGTCTTTTTTCTGAGTCTTCATTTACAAGTCACGATAGCACATATGAATCAATTGATACCGAGGATTCCTTTACTGACGCAACTAGTGACAATCGGAGACGGCGAAATGAGACACCTATGCCTAGTGAGTCTCGGTATCCATTCAATAAAGACCCGCTAGGTTGTAAGGAATCAGAGGTGTTTCCATTTGCCTGTGACACGGTGTCAGACAGCCGTGAATGGCTGCGTTCCCGCCGTGCATACTTTAATCTCAAACCACGTCCATGGCGTGCCAATGCACCACACTTAGAGGTGAATCAAGAATTCGACAACACCAGCGTTGTTATACAAGTAATGCCCATTCACACTCGCGTTACACCACAGGCAGCTTTAATATGGGTTGCATTTAACCAAAGTAACCCGCTGGCAGATTTCGAGGCGCAACTTGACAGCCTCCAAATTCGAATGTTGGCCGAATTATTGAAGGCTTCATTGATACCTGAGATTGCTCGTTCCCACGTCATTATTCCACAAATAAAAGTTCAGCTGAGCGAGTCAATGACAAGTCAACATGGTGTCCAACTTGAGATTAACGGAGCTGACTTGATGTATTCTACCGATTTTGATCAGAAACGTGGAGTGCATGGAGATTTCGAGTCACTTGTTGTAACTGTTCGCCAGGGACATGCTGCCGATTTCTCTCAACTCAGTGCGGTATCTTTCACGATATCCAAACTGGACCTTTGGTGGCAGCAAACCTCCAAAAGAGAAAGTACAGGATCAATTGAAATGAGCGGAGTTGATTTCAGCTTTGTTTCGGATAAGGTAGAATGGGCACTCCATTATATTTTCGAGTTGGCATTATCTGTTCCAAGACTGCCCGCAAAAAAGGTCCGTCATAAAACAAAACAGGATCTTTTAAAAGCAACAGTATATGCTTTAACTATGGCCGGTGAAGAAATGGGTGTTGAGCAGGATTCTTACGTGTTGTCGAGACCTAGTGGAGCTGTTCAGTCGCGGGGTCATGTCCGATCCAAAATAAGTTGGCGTATTTTAATGCGTCTGAGATATTTGCTTCACCGCATTCCACCAGCTGAAAGGGTAGCATTACAATCTGCTATTCAAAGTGGTGAGTATGAAGTTCCCAGCAATGCAAAAGAACAGCTTTTGGAAATATACCGTCATTGGCGTAGCTGGGAACAATCTATGGATCTTGACAATACTGAAGTCTTTAAACTTGTATTTGATGATGTGTCGTTTCAAGAGTTTGTCCTCAGCTTGTCCTCCCGTTTTGAAGTACTTGTTGAAAGCATGGTGTGTCGGGCAGTGTATCCCGATGGGCACGATCACTTTATTGGGACTTCTGGTTTAGAAGTGTATGTCACTTCAAGAAAACTAGGAGACGTTCAGGAGATAGACTTAAACTTTACGTGCCAGCAAATTCGCGCTCTTGGTGGTTTAGATCTAATCGCATTGGCCGTGACGATTTTGCTTACATTAAAACAGGAGCAGAAGAATTTCGCTGATGAGTTAAACAATCGTAAGATTGCTACGGATTCTGATGAGGAAGATAATATTGAATCACTCAATGCAAGTATCAAAACTAATCGTTCTCAGGATTCTCCAGGTTCATTAAAAACAAATGTATCGGTGTTTTTGTTGGACCTTATAGTTGAATTCAGATTTGATACTATTACTGTTGAAACGCAGCTTCATCAGGTTCAGTTCGCTGCAAACGGACTCGTGAATGACAATATTGCCGCTGTTTTCCATAGTGGAACACTTATCACTGCAAATGGCGCATTTAGAGTTCTGAAACCCGACCGTGCAGATGTCATTGATGCTTTAGTGAGTGGTGTGCAGATTGGTTATGTCGTCCGTGGCACAGAAACCGATGGGAATGTATGGGTATCCATGGATATTGAAGCTGCTTCTTTGGCCACACACCGATCCATTGAACAGATCTTGAACATGGTAATCGATTTTTTGATGGCTGAACTACCGGGACTACGTAAGGTTGGAGAGAAACTTGATATGATTAATTCCCGGAAATTTTCTGCCCCTACGATTCCTATATACCAGTTGGAAAGCAAATACGAAACTACTGAAGGTGATGAAGAACCTGGTGATGAGGCTGATGAAGAGCCATTAATCACAGGTGGGCGTTTCTTTAATGTTACAGTTCGAAGCATGAAGCTAAGGGCACGATTGGTCGATGAGTTCAAGCTCGTTTGGCATGGTAGAGAGTTTGCTACTCGTTTAAGAATTGGGTCTTCCCCAGAAGCAATTGCTATTGTCACTGCTTTTGATGTTCAACGTAGTTCAACAGGCATTCACTTTGGCGACGGTTCAGCATCTATTGTCAGTCTGCACCTTGACAATATTCGCAGTGTTCTACATTACCGGCGTGATGGTCTCATCATATTCAATAAGGTGGCATCTTTGGCTGCTGAGACCATGTCACTTGTTTGGATCCTGGAGTATGTTAGACGCCATCGTGTAGATGCGCAGCTTTCTCGAGTTAAACAATCTATTAACAAGGTGGTCGACTTGCTTGGCTCAGAAAACTCGAAAGAACCACAGCCTACTATTGTGTTACCGGCCCCTAGTGCAGCCACTAAATTCCGGATACGCTTTGTAAACCGCGTTGCTGTTGTTTCATTGAAACTACCCCTTGACAAATCACCTTTGAATTTAAAAATTGATAATGTCTACTTGATTCGGGAACAGCTTGAAGAAGCAGGCACATTCAAACTTAAAGCTGGAATTGATGATTGTGTTCTCGAAATGTTGTCATTACGACGAAGTACACGAAGGCTTGCGCATCTAAAATTTGTTACTAGCATTGAGAAACAAGCTGAGGCAGTCCTTGTCAATGTGGAAAGTGATTATATTCGACTGGCATTTGACCCTGATGCAATTGGTGCAATTTACCTGGCCATGCAGAAACTTGAGAGCTATAGCAGCATCTTTAACGAGCCGTTGACTCCTGGTGCCACGCCAGTAGTGACTCCTGAGCCTGAGGATGTTGATAAATCTCAAAAGGTTCATGAGGCTGTTAAACAATCTCTTGAATCTTCACTTGAAGCAAAAACGCCTGATATATTCGCAGCACTCGCCAAGCTGCGTTTGTATCTTTCATTAAAACAGTTTACAGTTTCATGGTACACGAATGCTAAGTCTACTACTGGGTTTACTATTGGCTATGAGCAGTTCACAGTTAGAGTTTCACGCTTAGCTGCAAATGTAGAACTCTCCGATGCATATCTGATACCCTCAGACACCTCCACAAAGTTACCCAAAAATCGTATGAATGCAATTCATTTACCTCTCCTGGAAGCCAAGGCTGTAATCACAACAGATAATGTGAAGAAGCCACTAATAACCACTAAGATATCAGGTGAAAGCGTCACCGTCTCTATAATGCCTTCAGTTGGCCCATGGGCTTTAGCACTCATTGATTCAGTTACTGATACTGCTCGCATGATCAATAAGCTATCAGTTCGGCGACCCGCTAAGATTTCTAGCCCAGAACAAACCTCAACTGTTAATTCACAGTTAAATATCCCATTCGATTTCCAAATCGATTCTGGGTTCGATCGCAGTATTCTAAAACTATTCGATGAGGAGGCGCGTAAGGGAGAGCCTGCTTTAGAACTCCTGTCTCCAGAGATAAAGATCAAGGTTGAGTTCGTTGAGTCACATCTAATGATACGAATTGATGCCTCACAAACTACGAACACTATGTATCCGAAGGCACTCTCTGAAATTCGTGCATTATCTTCACTCACAACTGCCGCCCTGAAAAGGCGTGCATTAAGACTTGCACGCGAATCCTCTTCAACACCGGAACCCTTCTCACCAAGCAATTATTTGCCTCTTGAAGAGCCTATGTCGCTATCTCAAGAAAAGGTCCCCTCGGAAACTCCCACCACATCTGAAACTAATGATTTCTTTGGTCAACTCGAACTCGATATGCATGTGCATTTTGACAGCCAAGAACTCCATCTTAGCAGTCAACCATACAGTAAAGTGGGTGCCCAGCTCGCAGTTGATGGGGTTGATGTGTTATTCGTCTCTCCAAGAGGTTCACAGATCGATAGATCCTATTTATCTCTTCATGGGTTGGTGAAACGTGCCCGAATGTCATTACAGCATGTTTATAGCCGTGAAATTAGTGCTTCAGTTGAAATATCACGTTTCTCTGCTGCAGGAATGTACCGCTATGATGAGCCAACTAAGTTGGCGTTGGACATTTCAAAACTCGCGGTTGATCTCGACCTTAGCAAGTTACATGACATGAGAATTTTCTTTGACGTATGGACACTTTATACTGCATCTTCGCAGGCTGTACCCGCAGTCCTGATTACTGACTCTGATGAAAATGAACGCGCCAATGTTAAGCGTCCGCGTGGAAAAGGAAGGTCTGCAAACGCGCTTTTGGCATCTTCCCTTCTTGGCCCAGCTCTGTTTAGCGATGATTACAAGCCTCAGGACGACGAAAATAGTAAACATGATGGTTCAGGTAGTGGAAGTTCTGCTGCCAGTTTGCAGTCACAGGAGGAACTCCTTATTGATAAGTACAAGAACGCAGTTTCACAACTGCCTCTAATGTACATCATTAACTTTAGCATCCGCAGTGTTGATGTCAAAGTTGGAATGGGTGCGTCAATTGGTTCCGCTAGCATTAGTGTTGGGCGTCTATGGCTTGCGTTGATGAAAGCATCTGCATTTGACCAAATGTTGAATGTGGGAATCGGAAAAGTGTCAGCTGTGTTTGAAGGCCGTTTGACTGGAGCTCTTGCTGTAGATGGAATAATGGCGAAAATGGCTATTCACATTCGCGAAAGCTACCGATACCCTCTTATACACTCAAAAGTCAGGCTTGCACAAATTGGATTCAGCCTGGGTCTTGACTTCCACCCGTTTGTGGCCGGCGAGGTCACTGCCCTGTCTGCAGTTTTGACCACTCAAGGTCGTCAGGATGTTGCAGAGGACCGTGTTCACCTTTCCATAACCTGTGACTTCATCTCGTTGGTTATTACTGCACTGTTTGCAGTACATGCACACGACGTCTTATCGTTGTTCAGACGGCTTCAAAGCCAAATATCGCTGGCTCCGATATTTATGTCGGCTGAGGCAGCCCAGGAAACAGCTACGCGTAGTTCTGAGCGTCAAAAACGTCGTAGGGAGCGCGTTGCACGCTTAGCGGCTGACGAAACCATTGGCATGCGCGTTCTCCTAAACCTTCGTTTGGGTGAGATCCTGGTGCACATCCTACCAACTGATTTCAGCGATGGAGTGGCCCTTAAAGCAGCAGCCCAGAAAGTTGATATTCATCTAGACCGGCAAAATCTCAAGGATACCTTTAAGATCGGGTTTGACTTGGCCCTGGATGAATGCATGATTAGCCTGGCAAATACCAATGGCGGCGGGTACAAGAAATCAATTTCTGAGCTTGACTATGTCGACTTCCTTAAATACATGAGAATGTCGTCCAACGGTTCAGTTATTGTGTGCACACCCGAGATCACCATTGTCATGGATACCACCGAGTACAAATCGCAACCCCAAGAGGTATTCTACACATTCTCTAATGAAATACACGGTTCAGTCGACTTTGGTTGGAATTTTGGCAGTGTAAACTTTATCAAGGAGATGATAAATGCTCACAAGGATGCAATGGTTGTGCGCCAGGATATGTATGAAGCCACTGTTGAACTACCTGAGACTGGAAACCCCAGTGCCAAGGCACTTAGAGAGGCTGCTGCCAATATAGAGCGTTCTGCAAGCCTTCGTCAGGCTACTTCGCCCAAAACAGCCCAAAGAACACCCACGCCAGAAGTCGAAAACCAGCCCACTTCAGCCAACGAGGTGGTGTTTATGGGTACTCGATACATTGCACAAAGTACACCAATGATCAGTATTCCACAGATACGCGATCTCGGAGACGCTACACCCCCAATTGAGTGGATAGGTGTAAACCGTCAGCGCATCCCGATGATCATTCATCACTACTTCACGAGACGAACTGCTGATGCAGCTAGCGAGATTGAGAAGTTAATTTTAATGATCATTGGGCAAATGGATTAATATTTATTCTTATTCTTATTTTTACTTTTTCTAATTTTTTACTTTTTCTATTCGAACTACTTTCATTACGGTACTAATTAAACGCTATGCAACCCAAATAGATCACACACTTAGATTACAAACAAAGTATCACAAACGAATAATCAGGGTAATTCACCAGGAGATATGTCGATGAGTAGTTACTTAAATTATACTGCTTATTTGAGCGAGACCATGCGGGCAAAAAGGCCACGGCCCTGAGGGTTCTTACGAGAGACGGGCTTGTAAGTGACAGAGAACTCACCGAGGTAGTGGCCGAGCATCTCAGGACGGATGTCAACGATGTTGAAGACCTTACCGTTGTAAACAGCAACGACGGAACCAACCATCTCAGGGACAACCATAACGTTACGGAGGTGGGTCTTAACAACACCGGGCTTGTCACCGTTGGCCTCAGCCTTCTTCTTCTGGAGCTTGGCCAAGAACTTCTTGTGGGTCTCAGGAAGCTCGTTGTTGAACTTTCTGCGGCCACGAGAGTGGAGGAGGGGCTTGAATTCCTCAATCGACATATCGAGCAGCTGCTCGGTGTCAACACCACGGTAGCTGAACTTCTTCAACGACTTCCGCTTGCGGTTCTGGGCGTCGGCCATTTTGTTTGTCTAAAGTGAAATAACGTTGTACGCGAATATACTTGGGAGGTTGAAATCGTAGAGTGAGTGGTCATGTGTGAAGCCCTATATTAGTAATCATATATGAAGCCCGTATTACAAATCAGGGTTATCGGACCTTCCCCGTTGGATCCTAGCTCGGTGGAACTGGCTTAGCAGAGCTGGCTCAGTAGAACTCAGTCCAATTAATGTCAGTAGAAATAATGTCAGTAGAAATATTACATGCTTATAGTTATTTATTTTCATTTTATTTAATTCTTTACTCTGCCTCAAAAATGGCATAAGCGTTGGCAATAATTGTTTGAACAGCTCGGCTCTCAACTGCCATTTCACCAACATCATTGAACTCCGACTTCATGAGCACCGGGCCCCACACGATTCCCAAGTTTGTAACGTCCATTTTATTAATTCCGGAGCGCTCCTGTACCCGGAACAGATGGAACACCAGGTACCTCAGTGTGGTGTAGTTAGGATCGGGTAAATTGTTGATGACGGCGTGGATCGAGTCTCGCCGGTTGACCTCATCAGGGATTTTGGCGGCATTGATGAATTGCTGGTGGAATTCCTGCGTCAACAAAGAGTCTGGTAAGGAGTGGAAGTACTGCTTGAGTGCTGAGGCCACACTGTGGATATCATTGACACCATCCTTGGGCCGCAGCAAGTCAACTGCAGCAGCATCAACGTCGAACTCCTGTCTAATTGCAGCAACCTGGTCCTTATTCCCATTCAAACGATAAATTCCTTCGACTTCCAGTCCGAAATTATCAATGGCTTGGACACACTGGTACACAACCCGGGGGACAGTACCTTCTTCGTAATCGAGCAGATCCTCTAAGGGAGTGCCATAAACCGGAAGACCATGTTTAGAGGGATCATAAACAGGCGACGGAATGGACTGTACAGGCGTGAGTTCGTTGCTGGGTGCTGGTGATGCCATTGAGCCATGGGGTATCTGACTCTGTGGTATCTGACTCTGCGGTATCTGAACCTGAGGAGGTTGGGAAATATGCGGCACTTGAGGAGTCTGGGTCGCTTTAGGAGCCTGAGATGGGACCTGTGGAGCAGCTGGAGCCTGAGACGGAATCTGAGGTGTCGGGGGACCAGGCATTTGAGTTTGCCGGGGATCATCAAGCATGGGTGACTTGGCCAAAACCGGTCCAGTTTTTGCAGTGCCTGAAGAAACCACCATACTTGGAGCAGGAAGTTGAGATGATTTGCTCACCGTGGAGCTGGCACTGGCCTTGCGATCATAGTTGTTGATTCCTTGGCTATTGAATCCCTGGCTATTGAATCCCTGGTTGTTGAATCCCTGGTTGTTGAAGTTGCGAGGTCCACCCATGGCAGGAGAAGACATACCCGCAGAACCCCCCGTACCCGTACTGCCCGCCTGCGAGCCTACAGGGGCCGGGGCTGGAGTAGCCTTGTTGGGCTTGGCAGGCCCGAGTGCCGGGTGCTTCTTAAAAGTCACCGTCGGCCGGTTTAGAGAATTCTTTGACTTAGCAATCGAGCAGACGAAATTGTAGAAATCAAGTTCACTGTCAATTTTGCTGGCCATCTCCTTAATGCTCTGATTTGCAGAAGCCTGCGAGTTCTGCGGCTTGAGTGGGGCAATAACGAAACCCCGGTTGAGCTGAAGAGTTTCAAACAGGTTTGAGAAGCGGAGCAGTTGAAGCGAGAGTGCATTGTCGCACTCGAGCACAAGCCCTTGAAGCTTGTGAACACTGTCGACACGCAGTTTCGACACAAGTTCTTCGCGTATACGTCTGCAGTTGTCAACTTTTTGTTGGTAGTCGACCTCAGCAATGGTCATACGGCGGTGAAGCTCATCCTCGCTCTTGTTTTTGAAGCCAAGCTTGGATTTGTTGGGATCGCTAGTGCGAGCCTTCTCCAACTCCTCACAACTGGTATCGTACTTGGCTTTGGCTTTTTCAACTTCGCGCTCAGCATCAATGAGGGTCTTCTCGTGCCGCAACGCAGTCTCTTTATTGACTTTACGTGCCCGATCCATCGAACGGACTAGCTCATTGAGCTCATCGTGGATCTTGTGCATTGTGTCTATAAAAGTAACGCCTGCGTCACCGTACCGATCCGTGCTCCTCATCATATTCAAGACCTGATTCTGGCAAGTGCCTTTCTTGATTTCTGGACGCTTGAATGCATCGTTCATCAAACGAGAGACCTTCTTCAAGTGGGAGCTGTGCTCGGTCTCAATTGTGGCCATTTTCTTGATGTAGATCGAGACTTCTTTTACAGTGAAAATGCTCTGCTTCAAACGTGAAAGTAAAGTCTCGACACCAACATCCGAAAGCAGGATCTCTTTCAGTTTGGGATCCTTCAACAGGTAAGTTGAACTGTCAGGTGTAACAGCCTTGCAGGCTTCGCTGGTGGCGCTAGCAGGCTCACTGCTAGCAGCATTCATGTTATCACTTGATACAGAGGAATTAGTACCATCTTTTGGGTGTTGATTACTGTTAGATGGCACTCCGGAGGGCGGAATGGATCCGTCGCTCATGTTGTTAACGTAGTTGTTGATGCAGTTGCTGACTAAATGTCGCGTAGGCTATTTAGCAGCCACACCCTCATTACATTGCACCTCCAGCGGGAACCTTGAAAAAAAAAGATAATTTAAGGTACTGACCTCAATGCAAGCATGATTTAGTTAACAATTGAAAAGATGAAATAGAATGACACTGTCAACATATATAAGGCTGTATTAAAACAATTGAATATACAACTGGATAAGTAATTGTAAACACTGTAAACAGGCAATTGAGGAAAAAACAAAATTAAATATATATAAAAACATGTTAGATGTGCTTGATCCTGTCTGATCTGGTCCTTTTTTCACCTGAACACTGCAATATTAATTCGATCTGAGCATGTTTTAGATACTTGATACTGCTTACTTACTGAAGGTGAAAGTTTCGTCTAAGATTCTCAGGTAAGGAATATGCCGAAGGCCAGTCGTAGAGAACTTCGTAAATCGCTGTTTAAAAAGGGATCTGATGCCCGAGCGGAAGCTAAAAAGGAGTCTAAAGAAAAACATATTGAAATAGAAGCCGCTAAGCCTCCGCCAAAACCACAGCAAAAGAGGTTTATTCTGTTTGTTGGAAACCTTCCCTACGACATCACAGAGGAGCAGATCAAGGATCATTTCAAGAACTGCACTATAAGTAACATTCGTGTTCGCCAGAATGGAATCTGCTTTTTAGAGTTTCAGGGTCCTGATGCATCGCAGAATTTGAATCATGCTCTTCAGTACCATCACACCACTCTCAACAAACGCAAGATTAATGTCGAACTCTCAGCTGGAGGAGGAGGAAATTCTGCACACCGGAGAAACAAAATTCGAGAAAAGAATCAGAGCTTGCAGGAGGAATTGAAGACTAAACAGAACCAGCCAAAAGAGACCAAAGAGCAGAAGAAGTTTAATAAAACACCGTCTAAGAAACAAGGCGATCCTGCTGATTCTGAATACGCTAGTTCAGCTGGAATTAACCCAGCTCGTCTTGCTGCGTTGAAGAACAAACACTAAATTGTACAAATATTTATTTATCATGTGTAGAAGTACGTTTCCCCAAACTCCCTTGTGGGTAAGGTCTCAAGATCAGGTCCAGTTTCAGGATTATGGAGAATTACGACGATGATTTCTCAACCTTGAAGCATCTTCCTCCTCAATTAGCCAAAAAACCGGTTAAGTCGCTAAGCAACTGGAAAGCTGACATTCCCATGCGAGATGGTGATGCTACACTAAAGCTCAAAGAGAAACCGTCTGGCTTAAAGTCTCCAGTTTTTGATGACGGGTTTGACGATGATTTTGAAGAAGAAGACGTGGAAAGAAACTTGAAATCAGCCAGTGCTAACCAGTCTTCCAAAAAACCACAGCTGTTTATCCACCATAAGCGTGCACCAAGCGAGTTGAGCCTCAATGACGCATTTCTTTCAGATTCGAGCTCAAGATCACCAGGACGTGCGTCTTTGAACAGCTTGGCATCTTCAGTTTCTGTTGCTACTTCCTGGGAACAGGACGATGACTTTGATCTGGACTTTGACGCGAAGCAGAACATGGCCGAGGACCTGGAAGCCCGGTTTAAGGCTAGAATTGAACGTGCAGAACGAGAAACTGAGCGTGAAGCGGCATTAATGGCATCAAATTACCAGAAAACAATAAAAAAGAGATCATCGCGTCCTTTTATTAGCATGGATGATGATGATATTCTTGATATGGACATGGAACAGCTTACTTTACGAGTAAAAAACGGTACTGTGAACCGTAATGTCAAGTTAAATCCTCAACAGCAACCAACAAAACCACAGTCAAGGCTTTTAAAAGGCATGAGGTCTATTGCTCAGCTTCCACAACAAAGATCTGAGATAGTTCCACCTCCACAGAGACTCAGAGGTGCGGTTTCAATGTTTAACCTTCACAACCGTACCAAATCAATACCGAATTTCCACTCCCCACAGCCGCAAACTCCGCAGCACAATCAACAAAGATTACGACCATTAACGGCTTACAAGGAGCCTTCTAAGAAGCCCAATAAGCCGACTAACTCAAAATCAAAGAAAATAACATTCATTCGAAACCCAATTCAGAACAATTTTCAACGCCAAGAACGTGATGGAATGGTTTTCAATCCGCATACGTTGATGTGGGAAGGAAACGATATTGATGCCTCTAGATTTGATACCATTGACTCACTTAAGCCTCAAGGAACCGTAAAACCCACTCTTATAACCAAGCAGAAATTCATTGAAGAACATGACGAGCCTGAACTAAAGCCACCAGCGGGAATGCTGTTTGATAAGCGTACGCTTTCCTGGGTCTACGCTAATGAGGAGGAATACGATGATCCATTTACCAGCATTGACGATATACAACTTGCATCACCATTTAATCCTGGTGCAACCCAAATGTCTTCAAGAAGAATACCCACAAATGAGAGCCACACTAGTACAGTAAGCTCAGTTGGCCGACAAAGCGTTGCACGCAGCGAAACAAGCAGTCGTGAAGTATTTGATGTTAGCAAACGACTAATATCGGAGTGGAAGCATGCCGATGAACGTTTTATGCGTAAGTTTGGCAAGTGGATAGGTGGTGAGGAAGAACAGGCTGATGCACTTAACAGTGACCAGCAGTTTTATGAGATGGTAAGAAATACCTAAATTATACAGAACTACGCGCCCTTATAGACATTAATTTAAACTGAAGCTCAGCTTTCGAGGACTGAAGCTGTTCCAAGCTTTCGTCTGAGACGGTGCCATTGAGAAGATGCTGTTCACAAAAGTCACCATCGATTACATTACGTCGAGGGGTGTAGTACCCACGAAACGAATTGACATCTTCGTTGAATATCAGAGGCTCACATTCTTCCAAAGTCTCCTCTATTTCTGAAAATGATTCATAATCGGTCATCGAAACAAACGGAATGAGAATACCTATAGTGCCTTGAAGACCAGTATAGACAATCGCTTCGGAACCGGCTACAGGTGAAAGCATTCCCTTCTGTAAAGATGTTATAGCATCTGGGATCCAAAACTGTGCAATTAATTCAAATTGCCTTAACGCATCATTAGGCTCCTGTGAGTGAGATGCAGACAAACTTTCGGCATTAGATAGTCGCACAATGGCTATATTACCGTAATGATCACCAATAGCGACGGTTACTAGGTCAAGAACAATCATGCAACTGACACTTCGGTTAATTGGATCCGAAGCTATTAGGGAAAATGTATCATTAGTGAATTTCACAACCGTTACTGATCTTCTAGCATCACCAACGTAGATAAAATCTTTCATAGTTTTAAGACATTTTATTATTGTTAAATCTGGCAAATCATACGCGTCTTGGAATAGCAATTGCTTTTGGCCAAGCTCGAAAAGAACCAGTCTGTTTCGAATCGCTGCAATTAGTTTTCCTTTTAATGCCAGAAGTGCAGTACACTCCCCATCAATTATTGTTTCATGAACCTCTTTTAAATTTTGGTTGTCAAAACGGAGCACCGTTATTTTGCGGTCAAGAGCCACTACAATACACTCCTCTTTCTGTGAACTGAACTTCACCATAGAGAATGCATGAATTTTATTTCCAACAAAGGAATATTCCGAAATCTTGGAGTTAGTTTTGAGATCAGTGACAATTACTTTTTGCCTTTGAAACGACAAGATATACTTGTTGTGAATCCTAAAAAGTCCTACAGTGTGACCACCCTCAGGACCTTTAGTGATTTGAATACCTGAACCAATTTCATCATCTGTAATAGTCAAGACCTCTAAACTGGAGCCTTTGATACCAACCAAACCGCCATTCGAAATGTCTTCTGTCGTAAAGCTACTGCACGCTGTGATATTTTGACAGTCTTTCAACGGCACTGCTTTGTATTTGGTCAAAATCCAAGCGTTTGTTGTCAAAGCAATAACACCCAGACCATTAACTTTAGCCAATTTAACTGGCTTTGAACCGAGTACTCGTACCATGATCTCATCATCTCTGAGTTGGGAGACTGTTCCGTTAGCGTGCCCCACAAACATCTCATTTGTGTCCGCAGAAATAACACAAGTAATAGGAAACTGGAGATTGTACAACCTTGTCTGTTTAAAGGTATCAGTTGACCATTCCCGAACAGTTTCATCTTCCAAACCAACAACGATGCGAGATGGATAGCTGTGCCCAAAAGAAATGGCAGTGATTTGGGAAGGCATATTAAACCTTTTTTGTGACTCTAAAAGCATACCATTCCGCTCTTCAAAATACACTACACTTTTGTCATTCAGCGCTAGTACAACCTGAGATTTACTCACCGAGGACGCTACCACCGAAACATTTCTGCCAGGCAATACCCAAGGAGTCACCTTTACTGGCGAATCAGTGATATAACGGAGCCCCTTGGAGTGCACTTGTACGATACCTCCAGCCATTCCTTGTATATTCAATGTTGAAATAGATGAGGCAATTCCAGTTACTGCTTCTGATGCCTCTTCAACACTTCCATCTTCACCAACGGACAGAACTGTTGTGGTATTTGTATTTTCAAACGACAAGACAATGTATTTATCAATTGTATCCGTTACTCTCCGCTTGACGGTGAACACATCGGTTGGCTGTGAAGGCAATGGTGAGGAAGCCAGCTGTTCCACAATGTTCCCACCCATGAACACTTGAGCAATTGAGCAATTATCAGTTCCTGCAATCAGTTCTCGCTGTTTACCGACATTGGCAGTAATTAAAGGGGAAAGACTTGGGTACGAAGTAGAAGCCTCCAACACCATATCACTATCAGTGAGCTCGGAAACCTCAAATAACTGGTGGTCTCCATTAGCACCAGCAGCAAAGACAAAACCTGAGGTAAAGACCTCTAAAACTTGTAATTCCACAGGCAATTCAGCTTGCACCTTGCTTAATTGGAATTTGTTGTCGGAAAATTTCAGCCTGAAGCACTCTGAGTTACGTGTTTGTATAAAAACAAACTGATCATCACCTGTTTTAACCAGTTTAGTAAATACAGGAAACGTCTCTCCAAAAACATTGCTGGTATAGGGATCGTGATCCTTTTCTAAAGAGTAATGCATCACGCTTCCATCATCGTTGAACACCATTAAACCAGATTTCACAGCCAACAAGCCAAGTGAATTCTCTGGTATTCTCTTAGACCAGACACGCGAAGTATGTGACAGCCCTACGTTAATATCGTACAACGACAGTTGCTTCTCACCATACTTAACTCTCTCAAACGTAGCAAACCCGGGGCTTTCGGCAGAATCAATTTCGGTGGAAACCATAGAATACACGTATAGGTTGGTCGAATTGGTTTCAATTGGGTCATCAAATCCAGTGTCCTCATCATTCGCAATGTAAACATGCTTTGTTTGTGCCAATGCGGCCGAAACAATAGTCCTTCCCAGTGGATCAATAGAAAGGTACTCACCACATACACTGCTACGTAATTGAGTCGTTTGCGGGTTGGTGTATTTGTATTTTGACGAAAAAGTGTTTAAATCGGGATCATATTGCAGTATTACGAGTGAAGACTGGGCAGAGACTACTAACTGATCTGGTTTCTGGTCTATATGCTTTAAGCACTCAATTTTGCGAATAATTGCAGAACAGTTGAATCTGCATTTGAGTTTTAAGCTGTCGGACGATTCATCGATCTGCATCACCTCAAGCCATTGGCCACGGGCTAGTACTAGTGATTCTACATTAGAAGTAAATACACAGATAGCAGAGTCAGTAATTACGTCCGGGCGGTGGGCTGTAACATGGTATAGCCGCGGTGAATCGCTCATAATAGATCAGCACCGTGTTCACCACCTGTGTCACACGAAGCCAGGTTAGTCGGGTCCAGTCTGACACTAACACAAGGGCCTAGGGCCTGATTTATAAGCCATATGTCGAACCAACTCTTTAGCAGAGGTTCCTTTCCCAGCTCATTAGCTATTAATTAGTTTCCTTACCCTCAGATTTCAAGCAGAGGATTGGAAATCACCAAAACGGCCCATACCCACCAGATCCCTTTTTTTTCACAACAATGTCTACTCCCTACAACAAGCCTACTTCCCTTAAGCGCAAGCACGTCCTTGACGGTGTTTTCAACGCCGAGCTCAACGAGTTCTTCCAGCGTGAGCTCGCTGAGGAGGGATACGCCGGTATCGAGATCCGTCCTACTGATACCAAGACCGAGATCGTCGTCCGTGCTGCCCACGTCCAGGCTGTTCTTGGTGAGAACGGTCGCCGTGTCCGCGAGTTGACCAGCCTCCTCGAGAAGCGTTTCCGCCGCCCTGCTGGCTCCTTCGTTGTCCTTGCTGACCGTGTTTTGGAGCGTGGTATGTCCGCTGTTGCTCAGTGCGAGTCTCTCCGTTACAAGCTTTTGAGCGGTCTTGCTATCCGCCGTGCCGCTTACGGTGTTGTCCGTTACGTCATGGAGTCTGGCGCCAAGGGTGTCGAGGTTGTTGTCTCCGGTAAGCTGCGTGCTGCCCGTGCCAAGGCCATGAAGTTCCAGGACGGTTTCATGATCCACTCCGGTCAGCCCGCCCGTGACTTCATTGACACTGCCACCCGTCACGTTATGCTCCGTCAGGGTGTTCTCGGTATCAAGGTTAAGATCATGCGCGATCCTGCCTCCAACGGCAAGATTGGCCAGCCCAAGACCACTTTGCCTGACCAGATCATCATCTCTGAGCCCAAGCCTGAGGCTGAGGTCCCTGAGCCCGTTGGCCACGTCTACCGCCAGGAGCCTGCCGCTGAGGCTGCTGCCCCTGCTCAGCCTGTTCAGCAGTAAAAGTTTTCTAAACACCATATAATATTATAAACTACTCACTGGATTGGGGAATGTATTTCCGTACCACTGGCACAGTTCCATGGTCATTGATCTCAAGCTGTTCACCTCCTCTACGGTGTTACCATTATTTAAGGCTCCCTTGAGGTGCCCTCTCAGCTGTGGGTCCACGTCCTGGGGAATTAGCGAGGCGATTATCACCATTGAAGTTTCCTTTGGGCCCAGTACGTCCGAAAACGACAGCAGAGGCCCGTACTCAAAGTTTTCAACAAACCAATCCAGATCAGGATAGGCACTGTGCAGATTTGTTCTAACACGGGTGGTTATTTTACCATATACCTGGTTAAATAAGTCTCTACCTTCCTTTTTGAAGTCTGTCTTGTCTGTTCTAAGCAATTTACTGGCACGAAGCGGTTCGGGGGTGACATTTTTTAATGCAGTGAGACTGTTGATAGTGCGTGGGAGTCCGGCCAGGGCCGCTGTCTTTAAAATGCTCTCTCTAAACTTCGACGTAATGGACTCATGCAGCTTCGGAACGGTGTTTTCCAAGGTGTATTGGTACACGATCGGGATCTCATTGGGCTTGTTGGACACACTTAATGCCGCAGCAGACAGGTAGTGCCAATTACTCGACAAATGCGGCCAATTCTCAAGTAATTGCAGACGTTTCAAATTGAGCATTGGTATATTTATTACGAGTTTATACACCACCTTTAGATTGGCTAAATTAAACCTTGCCCCCTAACCGTAATTCTCACATGCTGGCTGAGCACATGTGCCCAGGTTTTTTGCACCCAGGCCACACAAACCACAAAATCCGGCTCCCTTTCCATAAACACTTGTCCAGACTAGCACCCATTTCTCCAGCACAACACACCACTGACTTTCATAGACCTTTTTAAATGTATACAATGAAGGTGCCTGAGCCCATTCGTGCTTTTTTTGACACATTTCCATTAACAACGCTTCCAGCACATGGAAGCGACGCGGTAGACACAGGAAATACCCAGGATAGAATGGCTTTGGCCGTTTACAATCTAGACAAAGACAACCTCCCCACCGACCCGAAGTCATTGGAGGCTTTCGCCTTGATAGTTCTCTCCGGGGTTCAGCCAGACATCAAGGCATTCTCGCCTTACATATCGTCTGCCGAGACACTGCCTTTAATATACTCGAATGACCAAGGTAAAGGATCTGTAATCACTAAGACCAATCAATTGGTTGAGTTGCTTTACCCCAAGGACGCGCAGGATGCCAAGTATAAGGTCTACCGTTCGTTGGTAGACACATGGCTCGATGATGCATGGCAAGAATACATTATGAACGCTACAGATGATCTCAAGCAGAAAATATTTGGATCTAATGCTAACCAGTTTCCTTGGCCTTTCTCCGTAATTGCTAACCGCAACTTAGACGCACACCTTGAGGATAAAAAGGCCAAGGAGAGGAAGGGGACTGGTGACAACTACGTGTGCTCGCCAAACAACCTGAATAGAGCCAGAATGACTATGCGTGCGTTGGAAAATGCTATAAATGATCTTAAAGATGCAATCATGCCGATAGATATCTTGGTGTTTTCCTACATATGGCCTATTTGTGAATACTTGCCGGAGTCAGAACTCGCTTCGCTAATCTCGGAGAAACTACGACTACATGCCCAGCATGTCAGACAGTCTCTACTTCAATAGAAATGTAGTAATTCATAACATTTACAATGCTTTCATCAATTGAGGCTTAGCTTAAAGCAATGCTTGGTGTGCGCTGGTGTAGAAGCACTTGGGAGCCACAAAACAAAAGTGAAACTGCGTATACGAGAACAGCCCACATTATAGTTTTCGCAACAGCTTTGCCATCTTCAGGATCATTGATGCTGCCAACAAACTCCTCATGGCCCCTGTAGAACATAAGTGCAATGAATGACAGAATAACAATTGCGAACATTGATAAAAGCGTGCAGAACCACGCGCTCAGAGACCCTACAACCGGCTTCATTATAATGTCAAGTTAGCACACCTGGGTTGGACTAAACGAGCCGCAGCCCTAATACACAGTTCAACGTAGATCAGAGAAATACTCGATACTGTTAGTGAAACAGTATCGAGTAGCCAAACCGTATGTAGTGCTTCTTGCTTTTTTTCGTGATTATTAACAAGAGGCCACGCAAACCACATAATTTTTCACTACCTGTTCAGGGCTACGCCAGCTTTTGCATAGATGAGGAGGGCAACACCCGAACCCTTTTAACATGTGGGTTGTTCAGAAAGTACCGGATAACTACTACATCTGTGCATGTATTTTTTATTGATGCATAAAATTATTTTTAATTTCACTTATTAACGTTTTTTATTTCAAACGTAAAATTTGGGGCACGACTAAAGGCATCTAGAGGCTTCAAGGATATTTGAGCGATCATGCTTAATTTCGTGACCTAGGCTCCTGTTGTTTAACTTGGTTTCAGATGTATATAAGGGGTATGCATTTAGCATGCATAAATTTCCGATTCCTAATTTTTGTGCAGATCATCTTAGTAATTCAAGTATATCATATAGTAGACTGCGTATAAATAAGATTTTGGGGTATAGCGTGGTCCAGGGTTAAGGCGGGATATACTAGAGTCTTTAAAAGCAGCACGGCGATCTGCAGATAAAATAATTATAAACTACTCATTCATTTTTAATATGTTTAGGGGGTTAAAATCGGTCATGAAATTATTATAATCGGCGCGTAAAAGTATTTAAATGTTTATTTTGGCTCTTTACCTCGGCGAAGGTTGGATCTGCCCAATTCCAGGAATTGTCGAAGAACCGCATCAACTGAACCCTATTTAATACTGCGAGGCAAAACAGCAAAGTAAAATAAGTGGTTTTAGCATGTGAATCAGTTTAAATACATGATCTAAGGGAAGTTCTTTATTTTTTCAAAGTAAATATATATATATTGCTGGTAAATGATGTATGCTTCTACTAGAATATTAATACCGTCGAGTTAGTTAGTTATAAGGGGCACGCGGGTGGATGTTTTTCAGGGTGGTGTGTTTTAGCACCCTATACATAGTGCCGATTATATTTTTCATCTGCAGCTAGCTCGATATTAATGCAGTTTTCAAAAATCAATAACAAAAAAACAGTAATCTAACGGTTTTAACGCAATATAACTAGATGAATATTTGATACCAATCCCGAATCATATAGTTCTAGCAAATTTTAATCTATACTCCTTTTGAGTTATTTTTAATTTTTAACCAACCAAGTATTGCAGATGTTTAGGTCACTCTAATTAATAATCACATATGTCAATCAAGTACTGCACGCATTGCATAGTCAAATCTTCAAATCGACTAATAGCCAACATATGATCGATTGTAAAATATTAGATTAACTGCCATTATCCTATAGAAAACCATCAACTAAAGAACATTTTCGTGAATTATATAATACTTGTTTACGTCATCCAAATATAGAAATTCTTACATTTTTGTTTCACTATGTACACGCGGCTCGGATGCTCGCATATTCTATTAATAGGGCTAGGAATGTAATTCACGGCCAAGCGGGTATTAAGCTTACATACTTACTAAATTTAGAGATCTTAAGTGCCTAAGAACATTGTCCAATTTCAGAATTGAAGACGGACTTGTACTCAACTAGGAAGTTCGCGTAAATACCCGACTGATTAACATTGTTTCAAAGCCTAATTTTCTCAAAACCTTGCCACCTAGTGTCTCTCTGGTTTAGATATCACTGAGAATAACCACCCCAAGTTATTGAACTATAAAACCGAACTTTGTAACGCTACATCAGTTGGAACGTGGTTTCTAACCAACCGACAAGTTAATCATCCATTTTTTTAAAATTAGGACGAACAATTCGTATTGGATCAAGCCACCCAGAAGCACTGTCGTAATTGTCCAGAACTTATATAACTCTGTGCCAATCAATTTCAACGATAGTAATCCTAACACAAACAGTGTTGCCTTTTTGCTTCTCTAAGATTTATCTTGGCGTTTCCTACTAACATACGTTATTTCCTTTGTAGTTGTGCAATTGTACAATTTACATTAAGTGGAATTTTCACCTAACTTCATTTCATTTTTTCCTTATTCTTTACCTGAATAGTCTCATGAACAATATCGTCCTTTGAAAAGAAAGTAATAGACAGGATTGGAGAGTTGTTGAAGAGTTGAAGTTGAAGGAGAGAGTGAACTACCGATAAGGAAGAAAGAATTAATTTAAAGCTACTACCAGGTAACGCGTATAGAACGACAAGACGGTAGAAGCTTGGCATTGAGGAGCTATTCCAAGCCATACACACACTAACAAAACAAGTTATACACACACACATCAAAAACATCAAAAACACCATTAAAAGAAAACAGACCCACAGTGACTGCGATTTACCCATTGTACGAAGCTATGCAGAGTATGCCTTTCGAAGAAACCGTACAGCGTCTTAATGAACTGCGCGAGTTTCTTCGATCGGCACCCTCTAACTTTGGTCCCAATGAAAGAATACGCCGTTACGAGTTACCGAATTCAGAAGTTATCTCCTGCATTAAATGGGAAGATGAATTTTTTATTTCAGGGACTGATATTTTACGTTGTATCGTATACCGTTTTCAAGCGTTCGGTAGAGAAGTTATAAAACGAGCAAAATTTGAAGAGTTTGTATTCAGTGATTTGCGATCGCTGAAAACTAATGTGCGCGCGAGACTTGAGGAAGGGAAATCAGACCTTTTGGTGTTCCTTCATGACTATGGATGCATTCGTACGAAGAAGAAACAGCGAGTGTTCTATTGGGATGCTGTCCCCCATGATCAATTGTTTCTTGACACGCTTGAGCGCGAGCTGAGACGGGCAGTTATTGACCATTCAAATAATCATGAACATCGTATTTCCATTCCAGTTCGGGAACCTGCATTGTCGATGCGGTATGATCCTTTGCAAAAAGTTGCACATCAAATTGGAAACATCTTGGATGAGACTCCATGTGAGCACAAATGTATTATTTCTGCGATTTTCGGTATGTGTATGCCTGAGGATGCCATGGTTGGTCAGGAACAAATACAGGAGCTCCCCTTAAACCCTCAGGGGTTGGCACTTGCACCAGCGACTAGTCAGGTACCTGGGGTTCCCACACATTACCAAGTACAGCATATGATACCTGCTCATAGTGCTGATTCGCAATATCGCGTCCAATATGGACAACAGTTGGCCTTACCACCTTCTGCACCCCAGCCACAGTTGACGCAGGCAGTACAAATCCAACCGCAGGTCCAACCGCAGCTTTTGCATCCTCATTCACATATTCATGCTCAGCAATTACACAATCAGCAGCAGCAGCAGCTCGAGGAACAACAACAACAGCAGCATATGCGGGAACAACATATGCGGCAGATGCAGATGCATCATTCAACCCCCCCTGCACCAATATCAATCCGAGGAATGTTGCCACAAGCTGGCCCGGCATCTATATCAATGGCTGAACCACCGATTCCACTAGGTCATTCTTCACTTCCTAATATTTACGAGCGAAGAATCTCTGGTGAGGAGGATCCTCATCAGTATGACAAGCTAAATCGAGTTTATGGACGAGCTGATTCCGATGGGTTACTATATTCCCTTAAAAATGCCCGCAAGCTATCCAAGCACTCCCCTGGCTCGGGATATCATCTACATCCTTTGGTCTCCATGCAGATGAACGATATGCTTAGAAATAGCTCTGGGGGCGAATACACTCTTAATTTCCGCGATCATCCTAATCTTCAGCTCCCTGAGATGAAATCGTGTCCGGCAGGCTCGGACGTTGATTTGCCGTCCATCCGTGATGCTCTACCGGTTCACGCCCTTACTTCAATATGTGACACTGATAGAAGCTACAGTAGTGACGAAGAATAAAACATAATAAATAAAACACGAATTGCATCTAAAATAACAATTTATTCTACTCTAATTGTCGAGCTGGTCTACGCAGTTGTTATATACATTTCCCACATCTTCAAGATCCTCCAACTCGGCCTCAAGTTTCCGGATGCGGGCCAAAGTCTCCTCGTCTGGAACTTTGACAGCTTGCTCTTTATCGGGTATGTATGCCATTCCCATGTCGTTGATTTTGTAAAGATTCTTTAATTGCTCGGCACAGCTTGAAAGAGCTGATGTCTCGGTATATACTAAGATTGAGCCATCAAGGTCCACAATGTCCTCAACACCATCAAATTCCAAGCATTTCTCAAACACACTATTGAACTCCTCACTGGTTTCTAGCTCTATCCAGCCTCGCCGTTGGAACAGAAATCCACAGGGTGACAAAGAGCCCTTGAACTTAAGGAAGGCAGCCCGAACTTGCTGGGCAGTGCGATTCTTATTGGGAGTCATCGCTTCCACAATAAATGCAACGCCTCCTGGACCTACTCCCTCGTAGTTTATTGACTGTGCGTTCTCACCGTTGGCATTGGCCCCTGTTGCACGGGCAACTGCAGCCTCAATGACCTTTTTGGGTATGCTCATTTTAGTAGCGTTTTCAATAACTGTGGCAAGCCGCACATTCATGCTGGGATCCGGGCCTCCTCCTTCTTTGATGGCCACAATGATCATGTTTGAAACTTTTGTGTTTTGGGTAGAGCGAGACGCATCCTGGCGAGCTTTGCGATGCTTGATATTTTGCCACTTGGAGTGACCAGCCAAGGCAGCCGAGCTCGTGCTGAAGGAGCGCTGAGCAGCTGCTCTATGCAGAAATATCGCTTTAAGCATCACTCGATCTACGGGGATGGTGAAGGAGACACTATACGATTAGTGTGCTCAAAGGGAGAGGACGTACAGCGAGCTCAGGGTACAACACGACCAGCATCGTATCAGCATGTCACAAGCTAAGAACCGTACACTGATTGCTGTAATTGGAGATGAGGACACAGTGACCGGAATGCTACTGGCAGGAGTCGGTCAGACCACTCCTGAAACCGGTGAGCGCAACTTCTTCGTTGCTGACGGTCGTACACCGGAAGACACCATTGCCGAGGAATTCGACAAGTTCACCGTTAAACGTAATGACATTGCCATTCTTCTCATCAACCAACACATAGCAGAAAGAATTCGACCGTCAGTGGCGGCGTTCCAGTCTGCTTTCCCTGCTGTCTTGGAGATCCCCTCCAAGGATCATCCTTATGATCCGGAAAAAGACTCAGTCTTAAAACGGGTGCGTAAGATTTTTGGCGAGTAAATAAGCAATCTCCTGTATTTATGTATTTATTTCCGCTTTTTGTTTTTCTTGGTTTTCTTCTTTTGGGTTGGTGTGCTTTTTTCGGTTGGCTCGCCAACGACAATCTCGGCAGCTTCGCTCTCAACGTCAATTTGTTCAGTATTGATAGCTTCACTGACTGCATTCATGTTGAACACATCATCAAGTTTCTCTTCAGGTGTCTCGTTGTTGACAGGCTCAGGACCGGCGTCTTCATTATCAGAGAACTGGTCATTGAACGCATCATCAATGGACATATCAGTGTGCTCAATTTCTTTGTGGTCAACACTTACTTCCGCCGAGTGTGGCTCAGGAACCCGGGGCACCTCAACAACTACTCTCTGCTCCTCGCCTTCTTTGAGTTCGGCATGTGGATCATTAGTGACTTCCCTAGACAGCTCGTTTCCAGATACCTGTTCTGACATATCAAATGACTTTACCGATTGGGCTGAACCGACATCATTTTCGGTGCCTTGTGATTCAATGTGTTCTTTAGGTTGTTCGGGTTCTTCGGACTTCACTGGGGCCTCAGATTCGGCCTCAGGCTGAGACAGTGCCTGAGACGGTGCCTCAGATGCGTTTTCAGTTGGAATCTCAGCTGGACTCTCACTTGGGACCTCAGATGAGGGTCTAGCAGGCTCTGGAGACTTTGTAACCGGCGGCGGATCCACTGATAAATAGTATTCGCGTACACTTGCCAGTCTACGACCAGACTCACAAGCCTTTAACCATTCAGGGCGAACAATAGGGATATTTAATTCCAATGCCCGTTGATATGCTGCTCCGCCCTCGGTTGAGCAAATAAAGTGGGTTGTATCCAGCTTTACCTGGGTTTGAGGTTCCTGGCACCCCAAACGCTCCAAAGTCTGTCTGATATCAAGCTCAGAAATAGAAGAGTGCGCCATTGAACCTAGGCAAACGATGATTCCAGTGAGATTTGTCATTTTGTGAGTGCGGATCTCCAATTCATTGCTCTCAAACGTTCCCGCTGAAGTAGACAAAACAAGTCTGAATTTATATGGGGTGTCGAGTTCCAGGTTAGAAATCTTGGTAACCGAACGCTTCAGTGGCTGAGGAATAAAGCCAATTCGCTGGTCGCCCTTGTACAGAGCCATGAAATGCAGATCAGCAGTTGCCACGTTAATGGGATCCCATTCCAACACCGCAGACGTTTGTGTAATATTTCTAGCACGGAGACTAGGTGCTTCGGGGAGATTTGTGGCAAAGAGGTTTAAAATCTCCTGTTGAACGTTTTCAAACTGTTCTTTGTCCTCAATTTCCGCTTCAGCAGCACGACTGCACTGTAACTTAATTATTGAGCCAGCAACAACATTTTCGGGTAGAAGCAACGTGGGAAATTCAATCGTGTGGTGCTCTGCCGACATAAGTTTCGCCAACGCGAAGTCCAGCATGCCAACGCGAAGCTCTACTTCGACAGAATCGCCATTGGTGGTTGTCATTACGTTCTACCGTGCCCTATGCAGTATGAAAATATCCACGATAATACGGCACCAAACTGTACCTTCACACCATTGAATACCAAGAACAAAGTCGTTATATTAATGCATAAGTAAGGAAATTTAGCATTATGTACTCGAATAAACTCCAAAATATCACTTCAAACTGTACTAGCAAATACGACCGGCAAACGAGTCACAGACGCGAATCGCACACATTTTTGACTAAATACAATGAGCTGGAACTTTTCCAGCTCAGGCAAAGTCATCTAAATAGCGAGCGGTTACAAATATGATCTCTATCGTTGCCGGTAATAACCCGTCAACCCTAACGCGTCACTTACATTACCACTTTCACGAAGATGTTCAACGCTGCTAAATTGCTTAGACCCACGGCCCGTGCCTTCTCTACTTCTGCTTCCCGAGCTGACCTCGCTCGTCTGTCTCTTATCGGACGCGTTGGTGCCACCCCTGAGCACCACACCTCCTCTGCTGGTAACGAGTACATCAAGTATTCTTTGGTGGTTAACCACACCAAGGAAAAGTCCTCGTGGTTCAATGTGACTGTTTTCGATGACCAGCTTAAGGACTTCGTCGGAAAGTACGTCGATAAGGGCAGTTTGCTCTACATTGAGGCCGATGCTAGCATGAACAAGTACGTGGCTCAGGACGGTTCTAACCGTTACTCATTGTCTCTTATCCAACAGAGCATCAACCCCATTACTTGGCCTAAACGCACTGACGAGACCACTGAGTCTGCCCAGGAGTAATATTTACCATATTAATATCGCTATAATATTTATATACCATAATTAAACTCCTCACCCCTTAATCACGGAGCTGTTAGCAAACATGCAGTCGTATGCGAGCATTTTCGCAACTGCATCTGACAATTGGGAAATACCATCGATTTGGTCGGTGGTGGTGCGGGCGGTGAATGCATTCGTGATTGGCCAGGCATGCACCTCCTCGTCGCGGAAGTTGGTAACGACTCGGGGGTTGCGACACGAGCTAATGTGGCGGATAAGTTGCTCAATTTCAGGACGCTGAGTCTCATTGCCTCCGTAGAATACCGAGATTCCGCGAGCAGGAACCGCCTCTTCCCACCAAGTAGAGTCTGTAATACACCCTGGCATTGAGCATGGGGTCTCATAACCTCCATCGTTCTTGTGGAGTACTTCGTCTAAGTGCGAAAGTGCCTCATTAACCATGAAATCCGGGAAGCGGTTCTTACGAGCGATTTTGACCCGGGACAACGGAGAAATGAGTACCAATCCATCAGGTTTACGCATAACGGGGAAGTCAATTTCCTCGAGATCAAACTCAGGAAGGAGCTCAGACATGCTTTCAGCGGTCAATTCACTAACTGAAGAGTTATAAATATCCGTAATCTCATCAGGCAGGCTACTGGGGCATTGTTGGAGATGATTGAACGAGTTCGTTACCTGCTCACTAGTGCCACTGTTATTAGGTGTAGGTGTAGAAACTGGAGAGCTCTTCAGTACCGGAGACTGCAGTTCAACATCTAATTTGAATGCATTGTTGAGACTAGTTGAGGAACGACTGGTCTTATCCAAAAGGTCCGGGATGGGCAATGCAGAGCCTGAACCTCGGAAAGAGTTGAGGGGAGAAGGACTGGGGGAGCGAGAGTTAGCAGAGAGTTGAGAGTTAGCAGATTGAGAGTTAGCAGAGAGTTGAGAGTTAGCAGATTGAGAGTTGGCAGAGCCTGAGTTGGCAGAGTCAGAGTTGGCAGAGTCAGAGTTGGCAGATTGAGAAGAACTGAGTTGAGAGCTGGTAGAGTTGATAGTCTCAAAGCTGTTTGATTGAGAGCCGGCATGCTGAGAGTTGGCAGAGCGAGAAGAACTGAGTTGAGAAGAACTGAGTTGAGAAGACCTGGTGTGAGACAGATAAGCTTGTTCATTCATTTCCTCGTCTTTTACTGCGAGTGAAGACTCTTCCTCTCCATAGATAAGCTCGCTTACTTCTTCCTGTTTAGACACCTCAAAATTGGTGTGATGAATCGCACTGGGCATAGTCGCGTCAAACTGTCTATTAACGTAGCACATCGGCATCAATCCAGAGGTAGGGCGAGCAATGTGCAATAACAGACTCAATTGAGCAGTAGCACCGATTCCAGAGCCCATAAACAATGTCTTCACATGACTGTACGTAGTGCTGGCAATCTGCCATCCGTTTGCAACTTCAAGTAAGAAGTTTTCGAAACCTTTTCCAGTGTGAGAGAAGTAGTTGTAATCCAAACAGTAAACAGCCGGGTTTCTGAAACCCTGTACTTGAAGTTCGACCAAGAGCATTGATAAGAACTCGATGTAGGCGTATGAGGATGTACACCCAGCCATGTTTCCAGGAACGAAATAAACCACAAGATCAGGATCCCTCTCAATTCGGCTCCTGGACCTCACCCAGTAGCCCTTAGTTACCGTGGTGTCTAGCGAATAGGCAGAAAACTCATTTCTAAACACAACCGGAGACTGTGCCACATGGGGAAAATAATCGAAATCTCCGATATTTTCAGTACCATACTTGAACTTTCTTACCGTGTAGATGAGTCGAGCGTGAGCCTCGCCGAAAAAGATACTACGAATGACCTCAGGCTTGAATGTTCTAAGGACCCAGCGTGTAAACGACAGTGCACTGAATTGGAACACCGTGCTATAGGTACGATTCGCCTTTCTACGCTCAAAAGAGCTCATTTTGAACTCGCTAAGGATTTCATACGGAAGGGTAATGAAGACGAACCAAGGCAGTTTTAACATAAACGTGAGAATACCAATTGCGGGGAATTGAAAGAAAATTGAGACTAAAGTACTCAGGAAATAAACGAAAACGTCTCCCCAAGTCCAACTTTCCATGCTAAAAAGTGCTTTAATTTTGGTGAGTAGGTGTTATGTGGGAATTACGTTGTGTGTTTACTTATGTGTGGGTTTTTGGTGTGTGGTTTAATGCGGGGCAGCGGTGGATCACACATTATGGGCAAGGATGACGATGAAGAAGTATGAATCTGATCTATTTTAATAACTAACTAAGGAAAATAACTTAAGTATGCGGTTTTAGAGTAATTTTTTGGTAACCTCAAGGAAGATATCAGCGTGCTTCTCCTCGAAAAGCAGCGAGGGACGCAGCCTGATAGACTGAGGACCACAGCCACCCACGTTGACACCCGAGTTACGAGCCTTGACAACGAAAGCATCACGAGCCTCAGGAGAGGCAAGGTCGAAAGCCAAGAAGGTGCCGGTACCACGCAAACGAGAGATGAGTCCTTGGCTCTGAAGAGCCTCCAGACCCTTCTTGAGGTAGTCACCGACCTCAGCAGTGCGCTGAGAAAGGTTGTTCTTGGCAACCTCCTCAAAGATCTTGTTTGCAATGGTAATGCGGGCAGAGTCACCAACCCAGGTGTTGAAGTTACGGTAAGGCAATCTCGGGCTGAGCTCCGGGTTTCCGTAGAAGAAACCAGCAGTCTGAGCCTTCTTACTGAAGGTGACCATATCCGGAGGGGAAGTCAAGTTCCAGGCCTCGTGGGCCCAGAAGTGGCCAGTAGCACCCACACCGGTCTGAACCTCGTCAACAATGAAGAGAACATCATGCTTAGCAGTGATGTCACGGATACCCTGGAAGAATGAAGGCGAAGCGTGGTTGTCACCACCCTCAGACTGAACTGGCTCAACAACGACAGCAGCAACAGGGCTCTTGCTCTTCCAGGCCTTGATAACCTCCTCAAGCTCAGCCAAGCAGCGCTTCTCCTCGGCAGCGTTGGCCTCAACGTTCTGCTCGAGCGGGTACTTAAGCTCAGGGAAAGTAGCAGTGGGCCAGTCAAATGCAGGAATATCAAGCTTGTGGATAGGCTTAGAGCGGGTGGTCGAGAGCGAACCGAAGAGACGGCCGTGGAAAGCCTTTTTGAAGGAAAGAATCGACATCTGAGGGGATCCAGGAGCCTTGTTCTCCATAACAGACTGGAGCTCTGCCTCCGAGAAGTCAGCCTTGTTACGCAGACGGTCGGCCTGATAGACAAAAGCGGTTTTGTATGCCCACTCATTAGCATCGCTACCACTGAGGGCGGTCCAGACGTGCTTGAAGTTGTTAGGGGCATACTTCACCAAAGTCTCAGTCTGACGCTGGTAGTCCTTGCTGGGGAAGTTACCAGTAGCAGGACGGTTAACCAATGCACTGACAATGTCATTCGACTTAGCAGCCTCAATAAGCGAAGGGTGGTTATAACCAAGAGGAATAGAGGCAATCTGCATGTACAGATCAAGCAACTTGTTACCATCAACGTCAACAATGTAGTTACCGACAGATTTGTCGTAATCAACAAGGAAGTATGCAGCAGTTGCGTCGAAAGTCTTCAAAAGACCCTTGATTCCCTCCTTACTCTTAGGACCAGGAACTTCAGTGGTGACAGCAGGCTTAGTAGGCTCGTTAGGGAAGGCCTTAGCAGCTAGAGAGCTGTATAGAGCTTGCTTGCGAAAGAGTGCCGAAGTGGGCTTGTACTTAAGAGATGCTCTGAGCATAGTGGAGAATCAATCGGATGCGAACAAGTGTTGGGGAGTGAGGGGTTATATATACACTCACAGGTCACCTACCCACCCTACTACAACCAGTAAATCTAAGCGAGGGTTTGGGAGAGGTATCGGCTTCCTTGCACTACCTAACACGCCTCAGCCTATTGTCGGGGCGATAATGGCGAAATGCCATGCCACATGATATCGCCTTATCACCAGCAACTTCGCAAGCAATACGAGCTAATAAATAGCACGTTAGAACGCCAAGCAGATAAACCAAGGTATTAATATAATCTCTAGTTTCTTATATATATTATCAAATTTGTTAGTCCTGATCCGTTTTACGGAGCAAAGGAGTTACCGCGCATGGCTACCCTAATTGTGACACATTATTGGACAATGCATACCTCGATCACGATGCGCTAAAAAAATGAGGGAAAGTCAGAATGCGTTCCGATGTTACGAAATGACACCAAAAATTTCGGGGTCAAGCCAGTCCCCCCACGCGCGATTTTTCCATACGTTGAGCTGCTGGCAGCTCCCAGGTTGATAAATGTGAAATAAAAATAAAATAAATAAAAATAATAATAAATACAGGTGTTTTGCGGTTGAAATCTAAACATTATTATACATGATGAAATTAAGTTTCCGTTTCTCGTTTTAGTTTTTTCACCTCGTCTTTAGCATTTATATTCGTTTCAGTCTCAGTTCGACCGTGCTTGCGGACTGCTCCGTGCTTCAGGTGCCGGGCGACCACCTTCTTCATGTACTCTTTAACAAACCCCTTCAGCTTGTTTTTACGGTCCCGAGTCAACTCGTAATCGCTTGAGCTTTTGCCTTTAGACTCTTCCTTTTTCACAAGAACGTGTACGATGTCGCGAGAGTGACGCTTGCAGCGGTCTCTGCCAAGCTCTGATTCATATACAAACACCAGCTTAGGAATATAGCCTGCCAAAATAGACTCTATAGTAGGCGATGAAGTAGTATTGGCCTCAGCATTGGGCGATTTAGGAGCGTGTGCCGGTTTGGCAGCCGGTGCCTGTTTGGCAGCAGCCTCCTCGATGATTCTTTGAATCTCGTTTTGTTGCCGTTCACGCTCCCGAGTGGCTTCCCGGGCTAGTTCCAGCTGGCGCTTGCGTTCCTGCTCCTGTTCACGACGTCGGCGGTTCTCCTGTTCCTGCTCACGCTTGGCACTCCAATTTCGCGATTCATTTCGCAGCAAATTAGTAGGAGTTGTGGGTGTAGTCACAGGCGCCGGAGTCTCCGGAGTCTCTGCTCGGGTCAACCCCGGCAATTTTGGTTCGGTTACCTTCCGTTTTGGAATGCGGTAGCCCATGGAAAGGCCACTCCACTCATCAAGCAGCAAAGTTGCCTGTTGTTTAACCAGCTCATCAAGCTCGTCATCGCGGATTGCTTGGACCACCGACTCGATTTGAGAGCTGGAAATTTTGTTGCGAGTGACTTTGGGCCACCGTTGCAGAACGTTGAGACCAATGAGAGTAACTCCAACCTTCCCCTTCCACCGGTTGAGCACTGTACCCATAATTTCGTATCCGTGCATTTTCAAAATTCCGGACTGCACAGTTTGCTCAGCCCCAATTATCCTCCCCAGCATCAGCTCGATCAGCCACGACAGATCACCAGCCTGCATAAGAATACGCATAAACTCAGGCAAGTCCTCGAGTTCTAGCTGGAGGCAGGGGAACGTGGACAGCAGCGTTTTGCGAGCAGACTGCAGATCAGAGACTTGCGACTCGAGAACAGTCAGTAGGTCCATGGCCAGCTTGCGTTTCAGCCGATCACTGCTCTCCAACAGCTTCCATAACGCGTCGAGCTGCTTTGACTGCTCGGAAGGCGGCTTCTCTTGCGGATCGGGCGAGTCGTTCTGAGTCTCGCTTAAGTCCTCGAAGCCAAGCTTCGTGATCCTTAGGAGTTCGGCGTAAAGATCGCGAAGACGCGCTGTGCTCTCGTGCTGCAGATTCCCGCGCAGCAGCAGCGGCTTTTGCGGCGGCTTTACAGTACTGTGAGGCTCGTTCCTTGGCTTCCTCGCTATCGATGACGTTTCTGGGCCGTCCAACTCCTCTTTTCCCGCTTGTTGAGGAGTTGTTTGTGTTTCTGGCTTTTGGTGGCCGCCCTCGTCTTTTTTGTTTTGGCTCTGGTTCTGGTTCTGATTCTGAATTGGACTCTGAATTGGACTCTGACTCTGAATTGGACTCTGACTCGGACTTAGACTCGATTCTCCGTCTTTTACGACCGGTTCCAGTTGGTTTTGCCGCTGGTTTTGGTTTTGTGGCTGTTTTTGTACTTTTTGATTTTGGTCCCGGTTTAGGTCCTGGTGGCTGCTTCCCTTTAGATGGTGGTTTAGGACGCTTTCTAGATCGATTTCGCTCTGCTGCAGCCTTTGCAGTGCCCTCACGGGCCAGGCGAACGCGGCTTCTGAGTCGAGCCCTAAGCCTTCGATCACGGACGGCGGCAGCATAGCTCCCCCCGTCTGCGTCCGGCCCCCTAAAAAACCGGAACAGTTTGTTTCTCCACAGTAGCAAGGCTGGGCCTTACTGCCAAATCGGTCTACTTTGTAGTCGAAGCAGATCTCCTCGCCCCGAACGATGTCGCGTTTCGCGAACAGACCCATTCGCAGCTTCGGACCCACGACCCACTTCTCAATTGCAGCATTCGGGTTACATGAGTGGTTGCAGAACCTCGCAATGCTCCCCTTTTCCGTCGCGTCAATGTACTCTTCCTTCTGCAGCATCATGAAGTAGAAGTGCTTGACTCCCTCTCGCTCGTACTTCTGCTGGCGTTTGACAAACCGGGTCTCGTCAAGCACCTCTCCAGTGTACTCGAAAATAAACGCCCCACGCGAGATATTCTCCATGGCACGTACACCAAAGCCCTTCTTGCCAGCTTTGAAAACGTCGATCTTCGCGTACTCGTAGTTCTGGAACTGGCGGTTTCCACAGCGTTTGCTGCCGTAGCTAGCATCTGCTTTCGCGTGAGGACACCCGCAGTGGTCACCGTAGCACTCCATGTAGGTCAGCCTATTGATACAGTTCGAATCAGGGCCACACAGGACCTGTTCGGGCTCTTCGCTCTCGCTATCAGAGTAGGCATTGTCGCTGCTGTCTTCCTCAGAATCATCGTCACTGCTCGCGCTGATCGACTGTCGGCTGCGATGGCGGCGTTGCTTTCGCCTACGCGATTGAAACCGTTCGCGTCCGCACTCACAGGCCATGATCTCGAGCTGCCCACTCGATCCCAGGCTCCGATTCGCGTAGGAAGAGTCTCTAAGGACAGTGAAGGACCGAACTGCTTCATCCAAAGCACTTGGCTCCTTCAGATAAAGCTGCACCATGCCCCTAACCGTGGTGTGCCCGAATTGAAGGTTGGTGAGTTTTTCACTTTAGGGTAACCCAGTCTAAAACCGGATTTGAGATAATGAGCTTCCCTGCCTTGTTCAAAGACACATTAGAGCTCGCCAACAAGCCGCTCGATGATAATTACGAAGGAGATGGCAAGAAAAGCGCGGTTGTGATGCCCCCAATCACCGATTTGCCATCGTATACCTATACCAAGGCTCTCCCCAAGGGGACCACCAAGGTAACGCTCAAATCGATCCGCGAGCCGAAGTTCCAGGTCACATACGATGTTCCAGTTAAAAGTTCCGTGTTTGCATTGAAGGAACGCCTCAATTCAGATCCTAAGAAACCGTTGCAGAGTGATTTGGCCACTGGCTCAATCAGGCTGTTGCTCAAGTCAAAAGTGCTTCCTGACACAAAACAGCTGGCGGAAATTGCTGATTTTGCGGACCAAATCCAGCTCACAGTCATGATCTACCCGGCCAAGAAAGACGAGGCATTGGACGTGGCGGTGCCGGCCCAGATCTACTGGGGGGAAGAACCCAAAATGAAGTCAGATACCAAGCAAAACGAGAGCAAAATTGTGGAGAAACCGGAGCTGCCTGGCATCAACGATCAATTTTGGA
Organism: Starmerella vitae; assembly: GCA_030584925.1. Lineage (NCBI taxonomy): Eukaryota > Fungi > Ascomycota > Dipodascomycetes > Dipodascales > Trichomonascaceae > Starmerella > Starmerella vitae. The sequence continues at coordinate 96,593 of JAJMCB010000002.1, read as the reverse complement.
GAGAGGTTGAGGGCGTGGCCAGAAGGTACGTGGCTGAACCAAAGAAACTCGTGGATGCTTTGAAACAGTATACACCAGGGGAGGAAATGGACTTGGATTAATTAGTTTAGCTAGTTATTTAGTATAAAGTTGCATACGCTTTGTGCCAGTTTGGACAATTAGCTGAACGGTGATAGGGCAGACATTAACTACTCATCACCATGGCAGGAGGAGCGATTAAAGGAGAGGCCTGGTCGCCGTCGGGCGGCTGGTATTTCGTGCCGAAGAACTGGAAACCCAATACTGCATTCGTGCTTGGCGGTCTTTGTATTGCTGGCGCCCTCAGCTACGTTGTAGGCAGCAAACTCCAGTACCAAGCAAATATCGCGGAATCGGATGAGACAATCGCTAAATGGAACTCGGCTGCTGCTCGTGCACGCCAGGCATCCGCTATTTCCAAGACTCAGGGATCCGAATAATTTATAGATTTTATTTTTATTATTTACTTACTCGTTTAAGTAGTGGGACAGCAGTCGTTTCTGGCCATCTGTCATTTGGTTGGCAATCTGCTTGCAGGCTAGCGGATTCACTTTGTTGATGGCAATAACCGGTGGGTAAGTCTCCTTGCGGACTTCTACACTCGCGTCTTGGGATCCGCTAACCAGGATGCCAACAATACGGTACGTTTCCTCGGTCATCAGGTCAGCGTTGAGCTTCACAGCCACCGCCAAAGTCTGCAAAATCAACGTTTTCTGCAGCACGTTGCCTGAGTTGAAACCGTTGACAAGAATGTCCACCAGTAAGCCGCTCTCCTGGCCGTCGGCACACAGCTGGCACAGTTCGGGGAGAATATGCTCAGCAATCTCCAACGACCTCTGAGCCGCCTCGGTTCCAGCCACCTCAATGAGCGTTTGCAAACACTGGGTTCGGTTGAGGTGCGCTTCGGAGTGGGTGCGTTGGGCATTGGCCTGCAGCAGCAGCCGGAGAATGGCAAGCGACAGCAGCGTTTGGGGGACCTGCCCACGCACCGCATACGCTGTAACCAAGGGCAGAATTGCAGTTCTCAGTTCCATGTCCAGCGTGAAGTGGCGCTGGTAAACACCGGCAATCGCACTCAATGCAGTACCGGTAGCGTTTACACCGGCAGCAGCCACAACCGCGGCCAGTTTGGCCAGCGTCTCAACCGTGGCCGTTTGCTGTTTGATTTGTTCCATCATTTGATCAATTAGCTGGCGACAGTGAGCAGCAGAGGTCGGGAAGGGCCCGAAGTCGGTGGGGATTTCAGGACGAGCGGCCATTTCGTGAACCGAAACGGTAACTGGCTTGGAGGCCAGCTTCAGCCTCGGTGTGGGGTCAATAAGGCTGGCCTCAGAAAAGCTGGAGTCGGTGTGGGTATTAGTGCCACTGTCCATGTCAGCGATGCCATCAAGGCTGTTGTCGGGGTCAATATAGACTGCACTGGGGGGGGTGCTAACCGCAAAGGAGTGTGACGAGTGCGGAGTGTGGGGTGTATGGGGGATTACCAGGTCTAAGAGTAATTGTCCTTCAGCATCAGAACCAAGCACCCGACTGAACTCGGGCCAAGAGAGATGAGAGGCATCTTTGACTGTTAGCAGTGCTGCTTTAACCGAGTCGGTGCTAAGACCTCGGAAACCACGACGAAGCTCCTGAATAACAAACTCGGGGTTATCTTCAGAAGCAGTTCGAATCGATGCCAAATCGTTCAGGTCCAGGGGGTCGTCGTCTCGCATGCTCAGCTCAGCAACCGAATCAGAAAGCGCGTCGGGGCGAACCGAGGGGGGGAGCGGAGAGTGCACCGGTGGAGTACTGGCAGGCCTTGGAAGCGGGGGGAGATCAACACTATCGGAAAATTCAGACCTGGAAACAGGACGCGAGGGAGAGGGAGAGACCTGGGCGTCTATTTTAAGCACCCGGTTGGGCGTAATTGAACGGATACTGGGCGATTGGGCCGGTGAAGATCGAGCACTAGTGTGTGTTGGCGTAGTTTGATTGGCCTGAGGTAGCGAAGTAGGCAGGGCACGAATCGGGGAAACACGAATCGGGGATATACGGTGTGCTTGAGGCTGCAGGTGAACCTGTGTAGGTGGCTGTGTAGGTGGCTGTGTAGGTGGAAGCACTTGAGGCTGAGGATGAGGCTGAGGCTGGAATTGAGAGAATTGTGCGACCTGTGGAGACTGAGCCTGGGCCAAAGGCGGAGCCTGGGATTTGCCCAGCACACGAACAGCATTGGCTCCAAGTTTCTTGTAAACTGCCGAAGCAAGCTCTGGCCAAACCTCAGCAGTTACCCAGTAAAGCTCGCGGCCTTGAGTCCGTCCTTGCGAGGATGCATCAGTGGCTGCCCTGCACGCGACATCAGGGAAATCCAATTTCGTAGAGAAAGATGCTAGCTGAGACCCTCGCTGCGAGACCACAATCGTCAACCAAAGGTATGCGTATGCCCTCGCCTGTGGTTTCAGACTCCGAGCTTCTTGGGCAATGAGGGCAATCTGTCGCGAGCTTGCCTGAGGGGATTCGTACAAGCACACACACAATGCAAGATTAGCAGGCTGGGCAATTACCTTCTTGATGTTCACCGCAGATCGGCAAAGTGGTTCTAGGAGCGGGTCGAACAGCTCCGTGTAAAAGGGCTGCTTGGACAAAGTCTGTGCGTAGTCTTTAATGGCCTGGCATGCATCGATGACCAGCGTCGAGCGCATGCTAACGGCACAGTCGGCCAATGAGCGTTGCATTAACTTGAAAGCCTCACGAAGGGTGGACAGGGGAACACCAGGAACCCGAGCCAGCTGTCGAAGCAGTTGTACTGTTTGATGACGACTAGACCAGTTGTGTTCGGTCTCTTTACCATTAAACAGTTTCAACCCAACCTTTAGTTCCTGTATCATCCTCGGAATGCTGGTGGTTTTCGGGCTCGGCATTTCCTGCATTGGGTATTGGGGGTCTTTCATGAATTCAAATGTGCGAGGAGCGGTGGAAGCTGAAGGCGAATTGGGCCGAGGCGAGGGAGCAGGCGAGTGAACAGGCGAGTTCAAGCCCTGTGGGGGGATTTTGATGGGCATAATTTGCTTCTTAGGTGCTTGAACTACAGGTTGAGCTGCAGAAACCACCGGACGCACCTCCTCCACAAACCCGACCGCAGCTTTCAGCCTATCAATAACTTGACTAGACATCTGCATCTTCTGCATAATCACGAAGAGATCCACTTTGGCGGTTGTTTTGGCAGGTGCAAAGAACTGCACCAACAAAGAGTAGGCAGAACTGCGGTTTTCAGCATCGTCATCACGCAATTCCTTAACAACGGAGGCAGTGAACTTTCTAAATGCGATTCTGCCGTCCATCATCCGAACCCACCGACTTAACTCTGCAATTGCTTGTTTTCTAACCACGCCTTTAGAGTTCTGCAGCCCGTTTTCACGCAAATAACGTTCCGAACTGGCACGATCCGCCAACCACATAGTCCACAAGGCATCTGAAATTACCGGAACCTCAGACACTAAATCTAAGTTGGCAACTAGGCTGCCAAGCACCTGTTCAGCTTTGTCTTTGAGGGACTCTGGGTCCCCACTTTTGTTTACAATGGATGAAAGCGCTGTGATACCTTGCACACGAAGCTGATGGACTCTATAATCTTTATCAGTGGTGGGGTTAACCGGAGTTTCTCGGGGAAATCTGCACAACAAGTCCTCGAGCATTTCGGTAATTTCCTCAACAGCCTCGGCAAAATTGACATTGTCAATATCTATATCAGCAAGTTTTTGCTGGGCCATCTCGAAATCCGATGCATCAAGAGCCGCTTTGAGGCCTAAGCTAGGCATCAGTTGGGAGTCTGTTTAAGTTGGACGCGTTAGAGGTTAACGAGTGTTAAGGGTATATATTTATATTTAACCCCTTAATGCTGGTGGAAAATTGCGTGTACCCAAAATCGCAAGAATTTTTTAAATTTTTTTTTTTTAGTTTTTAATAGTAAGGATAGTTGAAATTAGAGCTTAGAACCATTAAAAACTAAGTTATTATACCTTTATGCCTGTAATTATTTCCTTGAATAAACCGCATCTAATCTCGGGTAAGGTGTATGCCTCCCCAGCTCGAAGACTCGCTGTTCAAGCTGAAGTTCACGGCCAAAAGCCTGCGTAGGCAGAGCGTAAAAGCAGGCAAGGAAATGGAACTTGAAAAAAAGAAAGTGAAGAAAGCTATGCTAGACGGAAATGAGGAGATCGCCAGGCTGCATGCACAAACCGCCACCCGAAAACGTGCTGAACAGCTGAACCTGTTGAAGTTGGCCTCGAGAGTGGATACTGTGGCCTCAAGAGTTCAAACTGCAGTAACAATGCGTCAATTAACGGGAAATATGACCGTGGTAGTGAAAGGAATGGACAAAGCTATGGAAAGTATGAATACTGAGAATATTTCGCTAGTTATGGACAAATTCGAGCAGCAATTCGAGGATTTGGATGCCTCAGCGTCTTATTATGAATCGGCTACTGGAACTGCGGCCTCAATTGACACTCCCCAGGAGGAAGTCGACTTGCTGATGCAACAAGTCGCGGACGATGCTGGAATTGAGGTGGAGCACAAAATGGCAAGTGCACCCCACAGCAAACTCCCGAGCGTGAAAAATGACCAGGTGGAGGATAAATTAGAGGAAAGACTACGTGCATTGCGTGGTTAAAGTAAACCTCGTTTTTTGTTGGCATTTTTTTTCGCTTTATCCTTATCGAACTTCAGCATCTCCTCCAGTGATCCCATCAGATGGTTTGACTTTTTCAATCCAGTTATAAAACAAAGGGAATTTGCTTTGGCCTGCTCTGGGGCTACGGACTCTGAGATAGCACACTGGAGGTCGAAGCTTGGGTACTTAGAACTAAATTTGGGCTTCGTAATGTCAACCACCAAACCAGTATTGCCAATTTTATCGAATTTATTGAAAATAGTGCGCTGAATGTGTTTTCTCAGTGGTATTTGACGCCTGAACATCTCTGCGATCACATAAAGTGATGTTTGGTAATTTCTCCCGATGAATTGGCACATGAGCCACGTCTCAAAGAACTGCCGATCTAGTTTAGTTGATTTAAACTCGTTGTAAATGTCGTTGCTTAGAATCTTGGAGTTACCCAGCCTATAGCTTGCATTGATTAGAATGCGGGCAGTCATGCTGTCTCCCACAAAGCTATGGTTCGATGCGAGTGTGCGGTACACTTGTAAAACCACTTGTGAGGAGTTAAGGCGGTAGATTCCTTGGAGAAGAATGTTACCGATGAATGTTGAACAATGGGGGGTTGCTTTGAGTATGTCGACAATGCGGGATGCCAGCAGTTCACTGGCGTGTCGAGCATCCTGAATTATGAGAATCTGGTGTAGCCAGTGCTCGTTTTGCTGGAGTGTCCACAACAATTCTCTCCAGTTGGTAATGCAGTTGAGACAGGCAGCAGCACTGCCACTACTACTGGGTGCACACAGATCGAAGCTAGATATCTCCTTCATGGTCTTGAGGTCTCGGTGCTGGCCAATTAGTTCAGCAAATTTGGTATACATTGCGGAAGTCAAGGGAACTCTGGGCAGATGTGATTTATGTTTCCAAAGGAACAGTGCCATTGAGTAGTTTCGAAGAGAAAGTGCGGTTTCAAAGGCAACCACCCAGTGAGATGACTTCAATTTAGAAATTGTAGCCCTGTCAAACTGCTCAGACTCTATAATACTGCCCAGTATGAGAGCTTCTAATCCTGATTTAGGTTTAACTGCAAGCTCTAAATCCTCTGTGCTCTTGTAATTCTTACACAGAGATTCGTGAGTAACGCATTTCGCGACCCCAGAGTCTAAGCACAGTGCACGGGGCACTGGGTCTCGCACTAAAGGCATCAGTTTTGAAAGTAGTCTTTGGCCAGGCGGTTGTATATCCTGTAGATTGCCGTGTTCTGCAAGCGTTTGAATTAATTCAACAACCATATCAGAGTTCCAAGGCTCTTCTGCCAGTTTACCGGCGGTTTTTGCCGCCAGAGAACCGTAGAGCAGCCTTGGGTGCATACGGTACATAGAATACGGGGTTCGACCCTAAAATTTCACTGGTCAAAATATCATAGATATATAATTACACAACGCTGGCTTCGGTTAAAGACTGGTCCAGAACACTATAATTATCGAGAATCAGACGGTAAATGAAATTGGGCGACACTCCACCATCAGCAGTAATCACAATGTCCACAAGCTCGGGTGAGATGTAGTCGTAGAGAGGATTAAGCACCTCGAGCTTGTCCATAAGCTCAGCATCGCCGTAATCAATAACATTCCCACTATTTCCAACCTCGATCAAATGCTCAACATCGAATGGGTACATTGGTGAGAGTTTATATGAGCCAGCCATGATCAACACCGGTTTCTTAAACTGTTTGGCAGCATGGCAAGCCATTGAGACTCCTGAAGAGGCGATGCAACCTCCATTTGCCAGCACACCTCGGGCACTGATTGCAACTTTGCTTACCTTTGCCATTACCGCATAAACAGCAGCATCAGGAATCAAAGTGGCTGAAACACCGGCAGCATTTAACCGCTCAACCGCAGACTTGGCCTCTGAGACTCCATTAGGATAACTTTCAGTGATAATAACGCTGATATTACGCTTCTTGGATGCTGCACGGATGAGGAAGTCAAAAACGGTCCGGCTGGCTGGACACGGTGCCAAAATGACCTCGTGGGGGTTGATCATGTCCAGGCCGGCCTTGAACAGGGGATCGTCATTGGTAATCTCGTCTATTAAGCCGTCAATTTCGTTTACAACTGCATCACGTCGGTCTCGGGCTTCATTACGTGCCTCGGTGTTTGCAAACAGACCGCCTGGTGTCAATCCCGACTGACGAGCAGCTTCTCCATTCTCCGCTTGTTGGCCAATTGAAAGAAGTCCAAACATTGATGCCGATTTATGGATTTCTTCGTCTGCATCTGCTCCTGCTCCAACACTTGATTGGCGGTTCTCGCTAGGTGAGTTGGTCACATCCGATGATTTCGCAGACGACTCGAGTACATATGCCTCATCAAGAGTTCGAATAGATTTTAAAACTCGTCTAACGACGTTTCCGCATGTGAACTCAAATGGTTGAGCATCAGCGAGTTTCGCACCAACTTCACGAACCTGCTCGATCATCAGCTCAACACTGGTCCATCGGCGAGCCTTAATGAACCGCTTGAGCATATTTGCAGTGGCCAAAGCCACTTCCTTAGACCCATAGATCTGGCGGCGCTTAAGCTGCTGGATAAATACCGTTAGTTGGGTATTAATATCGCCTTTGGAGGACATTGAAGGGGTAAGGTAATGTGAAATTTCACTCAATAAATCAGTTTAGTACTGGTGAGCAGTTCATTTATAAATAAAAACTTTCAGCTAGTAAAAATGAATGATGCACTAACACAGGAAAATAAAAAGTAAAAGTGTATTATATCTAAAATTCTCGGCCAGATAAGGAACCGAAATATGTGTATATACCTTGGGTCTTCGAATCTTCTTACTAAGAGTGTTTTTCATGATCTCACTGTTGAAGTCATTAAAGCTGGCCAATACGGTTGGAACTCGGCACTATATCGTGCCAACCCGGAAGGTTAATGTTATTTCTGTGTATGAACAAACTCCTCGACTTATCCCTAAAGGAACTAATGCTCTGAAAGTCCAGGAAAAGAAGCTGTTTGATAAGTACGACAAAGACGGTAGTAAACGTGCTCTGTTCGACAAGTCAAACCCCTCATGTCCTCGAGCCGGTGATGTCATTCGCGTTGTTAAAAAAGACAACAGCTCGTTCGTTGGAATGCTCCTCGCACTGAACCGAAACCACTTAGGAACTACAGTTCTACTTCGTACGAAGATCGGCGGAGTTGGTGTGGAAAACAGATTCCAGGTATACAATCCAGATATTGAGCGTATTGAGCTTCTTAAGGTACCAGCTATGCGTTGGCCCAAAGAGAAGCTCTACTTCGTACGCGGTACTAAGGACCACGATGCCGGTGACTTGGATGGGCTTGTCCGTCGCCAGAAAAGGCTACAAAAATAATAGATTCGCATCACACAATATATATTTGTACATACTCTATTTTATTTCCATTTCGGCTTCCTCTAATGTCTTCTCAAGTTCGGCCTTGTGGGCTTCTAACTTAAGTTCTCTCTCTTCACTTCCCTCAAACAGCTCAGTGGCCATACGTTGGATTTCAGAAACATGGCCGGTATGTACCGCTTCTAAGAACTCGCTGCTTGCTTTCTGCCATTCCTTTTGCAGCCTTCGCAGACCAACAACGACGCCAAGGGCAGCCAAGCTGCACATGGAGTAGGTGGAAAAGCCATTGATGAAGTGTAGGCCAAGTGCAACAGCACCAATAGGCAGTTGAACCGAAAGAGCAGTCAAAACAGCCCTTAATGATTTCTTCTGTAGCCTGTGAATCGGAGAGTCCAAGCTAAATGGCTTAGGGACACTCAAAGGAGCAGCATGAATACCACTAATGTACTCAAATTTTGCTTTCGACTCAGGTAATCCGTATACAACTAAGTTTGCATCATTCGTTACGTCGTCACTTCGAAAGTAGAGCTTATACCAGGCCAGATCACGATAGAGCAGGTTACGGACCCGAGGCATTAGCACGCCTTCCAGTTCAGCATGGGCACTTTCAGTCCATTCAGCTCGCATATTTGCAGCTTTTGCGGCTGTTTCCGGGTTCAACTTTGTGTTGAGTTCGTTAATTTGCCTTCGGCAACTATTGAACACCGACCGCCTTAGTGCCTCGTATATATCAGGCGTATCAGATACCAGTTCACGTAATTTATCAATATTTGATTGCTTCCGCAGTTCAAGAAATTCGCTGGCATTTTTGGGAGACGATTGGAGTAAGGAATTCGCCTCCACCGCCATTTTGCTGTTGATGCTAACCCCGTGGGTACTTGCACACTGGTCGTATACTGAAATACGAGGGAATTCAGAGGCATTATCACTAGTTTCTGAGTCTTTGGGGTCATTTCGGATATCCAAGAGCAAATGACACTCTTTAATATGGTCATAGGACTCGTTAACGTTCTTGACCTCTAAAAATTCAACCGGTTTTCCAGGGAACGGGACTGGATATACAATTAGTGAGTTATGAGTCTCTGTATATTCAAAACTGGGGCTTTGAACCACCAATGTGTCTTTAGATAAAGGTCTTTTCATGACTGCTTGGTTCCAAACGGTTTCCTGTACTGGTTCGCTAATCAATGCGTCTAAAACCGTTTTTGCAGATGCCCTGCCATTATGTGGTACTATTCCGACCCTTGGAATCGAAGATCTGGCTAAAAGTGTATTAATTCTAGCGTGTAATCCGCCAATGTCCTTGAATTTCAGCTTCAAGCGCTGCATTCTTACCTCGCCCTGACCCGCAGCCGTCGGTTTTCACGTTTTTGATTCGCTATTATTATAATATATCCGTTAATTAAGTTTTATTTATCTATTTATTTTCTTAAGAAGTTCCAAGATTCATGATAATAAAATAGAGATGGGCATTGGGAATATAGGTCCGTAATAGTCTGCCCCAGCTCATTTAATTACCTGAACCAGCTCTTTTTAAAAAAAAAAATTATTATATTATACTACTGTTACTATCAGTTCAAGAATATTAGCCTAATATAAAGTGCTGAGAACCCTTGTGCATAAAAGTTTCACATTACGTATATTATGGGTACAGAGCGGTTTTTACGCGTTCATCACTTATCATAATAATAATCACAATGAATGAACTTCAAAAAAAAGCAGCAGAGGCTCCAAATGGATATGTACAGATAATTGCTGGTCCTGGAACTGGAAAAACCGTTACGCTCATTGGGAGAATCGTTGAACTGATTCGCCGGGGAATACCTCCAGAAAAGTTGTATGTGATGTCGTTTACCCGTGCTGCAGCTCAAGAAATCCGCGAAAGAGTGGCTACCACAATTAATGATCCTTCTTGCACGCGTAAAATTCCCATTGGTACCTTTCATTCTTTGAGTATGAGGATTATGCGGCAATATGGCCCACAGGAGCTGCGATCCATTAGCATCTTAGGAGACCATGAAAAAAGAATGATCATTAAAAACCTCATGATTGAGAGGAAAATGGATTACACAGTTCCGCATTATCTAGCTAAGCGGTGTGATAATATCAAAGAAGTCCCTAAATACCTCGACGGGTACATCTCTAAGGTGCTACAACTCGTGTACGGAGAAACAGAGGAAGAAATGTATGGCGCTAAAACACATCCTAAAATTGTTGACTTTGCGCGTGCTTATTTTGCTCGACTGAAGATATTGGAGCGTTTGGATTTTGATGGGTTACTCCTTGAAACCTTGAAATTCCTTAGGACCGCAGACTGCCCAGTTCAAGACAACATAGCAGCCATCCTAGTTGACGAGTTTCAAGATACTTCTACTGTACAGCTACAGCTTATGCTTGAATTGAGTCGAAAGTGTGCCAATGTCACGGTAGTAGGTGACCCTGACCAGAGTATCTACGGGTTCAGGTATGCAAACCCCCAAAACTTCGAACTGATGCACGAGAAAACCAATTGCCATATGTTCTGTTTGGAGGATAACTACCGTAGTGAGCAGCCAATATTAGACGCTTCATTTCGGGTTATTGAATGCAGTGAGCGGTACGCCTCCAACCTCAAGCTCGTTTCACGACGCAGAGCCCGTTTCCAAACACCGGTCCAGATTCTTAAATGTCACTCGTCTTCCTTTGGTGATGTTTCGCACGTTGTTGCTAAGTCCATTGACTATTTGTTGTTGTGCGGTGTCAAACCACACGAAATATGTGTTTTGTCAAGAACTTCGAATTTTTTCTCATATGTGGAGTCTGCGTTTATGTCCCGGAGTATTCCATTGCAGCTGGTCGGTGGCAAAAAAAACTTAACTGATCCGCTCATTTTAGGCGTTATCAGCTTCCTTCGAGTCAGCCTCAAAGAGACCGACTCGTTAGCAATTGAGCAGTCTCTCGAGCACACAAAACCCAAAGTGTCACCTATGACGATTTCGGGAATGCTAAATAACGGAATTCTCTCTCTGGATACAGTTCGAGCTCATAAAACAGGCAAGCCCGGTATCTGCGGGTATCTACAGAGAGTGGAGACGTTCATGAAATCATGTCGGAATATTATACGCCAAGGAATGGCTCCCGAAAAAGCACTTACTGAGTTCATTACTGAGATATGTACTGAATTGAACTGCAGCACTGAGTTTTTAATCGACACCATTGCACAGTTTAAAGATGTTTACATTGAAGAAGGGATGAACTACGGAACTAGCGTAGAAGAAACGGTTGAATTCTTCACAGAATACACTAAGTTATGGGCGCTTGGGCCAACAAACCCCAACAAAGAATCCAACAAGGATTCAGTAACGGTGTCTACTATCCACTCAGCCAAAGGCTTGGAGTGGCCAGTGGTATTTGTGTGCAACTACGGAGAGAAATCGTTGGCAATGAGTTCTGAGGAGGTTAGACTGATGTATGTTGCACTCACGCGGGCTAAAACCATGCTTTGTGTCACCACTGCCAATGATCTGCTTGCGGAGCAGCTACTTGGGGATAAGCAAAAACCCAAGTATGATCTTCAACCGAACTTCGAAGCACTTTCAGACTGTGTGGAGCGAAAAGTACTTCATAAAGAACGTCCCAAAGTGACCAAAACCACTAGATTGGGGTCACTCACCATGATTGACGGGTTCGAATTCGGCTCAGAAATCAAAGATTCAGTCCAGCCCTCACAAGGAGTATCTAAGCAAACCCCAAAACAAAACCAAAACCAAAGCCAAAAACCAAAACCAAAACCAAAGAAATTCCAGCTGCCAATTTCCAGCTATTTCAAGTCCCAGAAATAATTCAGGGTTGGGTACTGGTTTTTTGGCATAGACATGTCCTATTATTCAATTGATGATATAGAGACCGACGGCATTCGCGTTCCCACCAAATTCCAAGTAGACGCGCCTGGATTGGGATTCCTGCTCCCTGATAAACTCCGTAAACGCAACAGCCCCGACGTTTACTCTGGTGCTGAAGTTATGCTTCCGTTGTGGCTGGCCACACCCCTGGCATCTGCTTCAGCCGAGGAAGGCAACGAGGTTCCGCTGCTTGAAATGCAAGAACCCGAGGCCCTGCGTCCAGATGTCCTCAATATCCTTAAATCCGAGCCCGGAGCTCTTGATCTGCGCTCCCAGAACCGATTATTCACGAATCTCGCGTTAGTGTGGAATGAGCTGTTTACCGGAGAGGAGCTTTCCCAAGTCCTTTACAATGCGGTGAGAATACGTGCTGCACACATTTTTGATGCTGCAATTGCGAGGCACGGTGCCGATCAGACGCTGGACGTCTACGAAACCGAGCTTTACCAGTCCGTCTCCAAAGCCGTGAAAGATATGCAACAATGGCAGAAAAAAGTAAATTAAATACTTAATAATTAATAATAATACTAAAACAACCCGTCGTCTTCATCGTCAGGCTTTGCCTCGGCCTCAGCCTCATCTTCGCTGTCGTCGTCATCAACGGTTGTCTTTCGTTCAACCTTCCTTTCGGTTTCGGGCTCGTTTTCAAGCTTGGATTCGTCGAACTCCTTCTCATCCTCGCTCTCCAACGGAGGGGGGTTATTATCATCCTCATCATCGCTGTCCTCAGCCTTTTTGCTCTTCCCCTTTTTGCCCTTCTTTCCCTTCTTTTTGGGCTTGTCCTCAACGTCGCTCTCACCAACCTCAAGCCTTCGCTCAGCCTGTCTTTGGGCCTCCAATTCTAAGGTTTCCTGCTGGAGACGGAGACGCTCGGCTGCCAGTTGGTTTTCGCGTTCAATGCGATCCTCCTCCTCGCGCTTCTTGGCCTCCTGAACAATTTTCAGCTCCTCCTCACGCTGCTTAACTGCCAGCTGTCGCTTCTCTTCCGATTTCCGCTCGTATTCACGCTGGTCGGTGATGGCCTGGGTGAGTTCCGGCAGAATTGTGTGTTCGGCAATGTCGGCCTTCTCATCAAGGTCGTCATTGTTGAAAGGAAGCGAGCCGCTGTCAATGGCAAACTTTTGGAAGGTCGCTAGTGCCTCGGTAACAGCCTTACTTGCAAGTTCGAGCTGCTCCAAAGTACGCTGGTCAGACGGTTTGCGACGAATAACGTCGCCGAGCTGCATCTGGACCAATGCAAGGTTGAACTGACCCGTTTCGGTTTCCGAATCTTCATTTGCCTTTAACGTCCACTCCAAGGAGGTGAACATCGCCTTAATGTCCTTGGTACGGCATCCTCGGGCGTACCAACTCCACCCAAGCAAAGCAGCCAGGCCAGAGGAGGGTTTCTGGTCGTATGCCAGGCCGTAAAGCTCAGAGGCACGGGCGAAATCGCCCACATCCATCAGACAGTGTGCACCGTTAATGGTGGTGGCCAAGTCGCCAATTAAGGTCTCTCTGAGCCTCGAGAATACCGACTGGGCGATCTTGGCCTGCTTTGTGGAAGCCAAAGCAATGGCAATTCCCTGGGCTGCATAGGCATTGTGCACATCAACCTGCAGCGCCTTTTCAAACAACTCAGTGGCCTTGATAAACGCGCTCTTTTGTTTTGCACGGTCATTTCTCAAAGCCACGGCATTGCGGAGGTACACGTTAGCGAGTGCAACCAAAGCGTATGTGTCGTGCTTGTCGTGGTCACTCAACGTGGAAATCAGCACCTGCTGTTCACGTTTGGACAGCTCCGCAACTGAATCTGTATCAAGCTGTCCGTGAGACTGTGTGCGTCGTAGATGGTAAGCGAGCAGTGCACGTAACTCCGTGTTGCTCGGGAACTGCTCGACCAGCTTCTGTGCCGCATTAATTGCATCCAAGGAAGACTCCGACATCAACGTGAGCCGGGCCCGGGCCTCGAACAGATGCTGGCCAATCTCCTTGTACTCGTCAACAACGTCTTTGCCCAGTGCCTCTCTCGCCCGAGCCAAGTTGAACCTAACCAGCCAGTCGGACTCTGAGTCCTCAATGGAGGAAAACTGCAGTTCGGCCTCAGCAAAGTCGCGTAACTTGAATGCCAGCACTCCGAGATTAATCCGCAGCTCTTTGGGAGTTGACGGTACCGCTGCCTGTGCCAAGCGAAGGTAACTTAATGCCTTATTCGGGTCGATTTTCTCCCACAGTTGGGCCAAAGTCACCAAAGCCTCGTACTTCAGCGGCTCGCGGGTCAGCCTTTGAGCGGTTACGTAGCTCTCCAGCAACCCACGGGCCTTCTGGGGCTCGGTTTGCACGGAAAAAAGACCCGAGTACAGCAGTGCGGCGGCATTTTTAGGGTGTTTCTGCGCTACAATTTCCAAAGTAAGCAGAGCCTCCGGTGCCCGGTCCTGGCTGAGCTCCACAATGCTTTTTCCAATGCTGGCAGCGACATTTTCCGGATCAGCTGCCGAGGCCTGGGAGTAAAGAGTGTGTGCGAGCTCCAGCTCGTTGGCGTAGTGGGCAGCCCGAGCCTTCCAGAACATCGCCTCGCCCAACAGTTCGGGTTTTGTGGCCGTAGCCAAAGCAATATCCGTTAATGTGGTCATCCGAGCCATGTCGTGCTTGCTGAAAAGGTAGGCAGCGATCTTCAGAGCCGGAAGTGCCGTCACCCCCTGCTTATAGGCAACCTGGAAGTGCTCAATGGCCGCAGAGTAGCTTCCAGCAAACGACTCCTGGGGACCCTGGAGAGCATCTGAAAGCTCGCTGATACCCAACAGAGCATTGCATACCCCCGGCACGCCGTGCGACTGGGTCGGATCCACGAGGTGCGGTGCATCCTCACTTAAATCCTCGGACTTATCGTCCTGCTGCTCCGCCTGCTCCTGCAGAACCAGATCAGCAACATCAATTGCCCTTTGCCACGCCTTTTTAGCCTTGACTCGGTCTCCGAGACGGTAGAAACACACCCCCAAGCCGACACGAGCGAGGTTACCCGGTTGAGTGCGAGGACACTGTTTGAGGACCTCCTGGTACAGTTTCAAAGCGCCTCTAAAGTTTTTGCGCGAGTACAGAACGCGAGCACGCCCCAGCTTGGCGTATACGTTCTGTGGCTGGGAAGCAAGCACGGTCTGGAAGCACTGGAAAGCATCGTTGAGGTTCCCCACCGCGGAGTAGAGAGCACCCTGAGCCAGCACGGCTGGCACCGATATTTGGTTGATATTGTGCTGGGAGGAGTCCTGGTAGGCATTAAACGCCCGGTTCCCGCTTTGCAAAGCGCGGTCGTAGTTTTCACGCTTTATGGACGTCTCGGCACGGCGCATCTGGGCAAGCGAGAGCCAGCTAAGCATAGCATGGAACGGAGCACGCTGTTCGTCGTCCTTGAGAGCCGAACAGTGTGCCAGGCCGCTGGAAACAACCTCAGAGGCCGGTTGAAGCATTAGACGGCGAGCGTACGCTGCCGCGATGGCCAGCCACCATTTCGGCGCGCACTTCTCGTCGGCCAGCAGCTGGCACACCTCCGTCGGGTCATCTGCGAGGTCAGTGCCTACATCTATGGTCAAAAAGCTGCCTGGTTCCAGCAGTGGAATCTCGAGGATGCGAGACATGAAACCCTGATCCACATTGACCTGCCCAAATATGTACACTACCGGTCTGCATGCAGTCTAAACTAATAGTATATGTAGAAATTATGTCTCGTGTTGGGTAGTAATGCGGGTGAACAAGTACAATTTCAAATGCCCGTTTGAGGAGTGCTCTAAAGTGTACACTAGAGCCGAGTACGTGCGGCGACACGCCTTAAGTGCACACCGTGTGAAGCTGACGAAAATTGAGAAGTATAACGAGGAAACGAGGCAAAGTGGAAGGGGATGTAAACGCAGAGATGAGCTTCGTGAAGAGTCTTGTGACTCTTGTGAGTCTAGTGAGGAGTCTTGTGAGTCCTGTGGAGAGTCTGGTGAGGAAGAAGCTGGTGAGGAAGAAGAGCCAGTGGTTATTGAAGAGCCTCAAGAGTCGAGAATGTCCGAACGTCGAATGCACGAACGAATGCATGAACGTCGAATGAACGAACGAATGAACGAACGAATGAACGAACGAATGAACGAACGTCGAATGCACGACTCGAGAATGGATGAACGGCTAATACAATCTCAAGTACACCAGTCTCAAATGCCTCAACTGGAACCTCAAATGCAATCTCAAATGCAATCACCTCGTTTCCAACCTCGCTTCCAGCCCCGTTTCCAACCAATGCATATCCTCGAGTCAGTCGATCTAACTAATGACCCGGAAACCGAGCCAGAGGACCCAATGTCGAACCCTTCTGAGTGCTATGAGTCAAACGGTCCCCAATTACTCACTCGCATGCCACCGCAGCCTTCAGCAATGCCCTCAATGCCTGCCCCACTGCATCAATGCCAGTTGGCACCCGACAAGCTGATGGAAACGTATATCCAGCAGCAGCACGAAGTAGCTCGCCTACAGAGCGAAATAAGCCACCTCAAAGTACTGCTGAAAGGCATTGTGGATTTAGTGCGGTCCGGACTAAACGAATAGTTAAATTTATATGTACTACTTGCCAATCTCAATGACGGTGTTGATTTTAAGCACGATTCGTGCCAACTGCGTTGCCAGCAGCAGCTGAGCACGCTTGCCGATAAGTGGGTCGACCACGAACTGCTCCTTCATGTCGGTGCTGCCCCTGAGCAGGCAGTCCACCCCCACTCGCGAGTTCCCCAGCTTGAGCTGCCGGCTCTTCAAATCGGCCAGCGTCTCCACCGGGTTCAATCCGCTGTTCTCCGCCAGTGTGAGCGGGATGGCATCCAGAGCCTTGCTGAAAGCCCGGAAAGCGTACTGGTCAATATCGCTCAGTTTGTCGGCCGCACCCGCAACCTCCAGCGAAGAGGCGATCTCCGCTGCTCCACCGCCATAAACCACACGGTCGTCGCGAACGAGGTTCCTGACCACACACAGTGCATCGTGGAGAGCACGCTTCGCCTCCTCGACAATCATGGCATTAGAGCCCCTCACCAGCACGGAAACGGTCTTGGCCCGGCTGGCACTCGCACCCGAACTGGTGGTGTTGGCGTGGGTGTCAAACACGGTCATGCGGTCGGTGCCGAACTCGACCTCGCGGACATCGGCAGTGCCCAACTTGTCCTCGCGGAGGTCCTCAACCCGGGCAACAATGCGGGCGCCGGTCGCAACTGCCAGCAGCTCGATTTCTGGCCCGCCAACCCAGCGCAGAGCCGGCAAGTTGTGCTGCAGAAGAAGGTGGTTGGCCTCGTCGTCAAAGCCCCACTGGCACACGACACAGGTCGCACCGGAGGCCTTGATCTGCAAGATCATCTTCTCAAACGTCTCCTTCTCGTACTGCTGCAACGCCCGGAACTCCTCCACGCTGGAGATGTCCAGCTTGTGCTTGGTCTTCGGCTTCGGGGGCTCCAACGGGCAGGTCAAAATAGCAATCTTCGCGTTCTTGATCTCTCGGGCCATTTGGGGGTGAGACATCTCTTTATCAACGAGCACGCCTCGCACCAGCCGGGAATCGCCGAGCGAACCGCCGGTCTTTCCCACCACCTGGATCATGTCGAAGTCGACGTCTTTGCGGGTGTTGTCGGCCACGGTGCTGATCGTGTCCACGGCAATCTCCGCAAACAAGTCCTGGTACTCGTTCACCACCTTAGACCCCAACGAGGTGCGGGCCGCCCGCAGAAGGTCGCCTTGGCTGAACTGGTCGGCCTGTTTTTCGAGCGAGGCCAGTGCGACCTGGCTGGCCACTTCAAACCCATTAGCGACTCGGATAGGGTGGATTCCTTTGTCAATGAGCTCGCTGGCCTGCTCAAGAAGCGCTCCAGCCAGCACAATCACGCCGGTGGTGCCATCACCAATCTCGTCATCTTGCGAGCGAGACAGCTCGACCAGGAGCTTGGCAACCTGGCTCTCGAGCTCCATTCGCGACAAAATCGTCGCACCGTCGTTAGTAACGGTGATATCGCCGTCGGGGCTAATAAGAATCTTGTCCATTCCACGCGGGCCCAAACTAGTCCGCACGATCTCGGCAACGGCTTTAGCGGCCTCGATGTGCTGTTTCACGGCAGCAACACCGTGGACGCGTGTTTTCTGGCCTTGGTCCCGCACAATAATGAGGGGACGGCCGGTCTCGTCCTGGGCCATAACGGCATTACTGAGATCGAGTTCAGACATGCTTACAAATCGGTGCCAATGCGGTTTTAGCAATGCAAAATATATAGGAGAAGAAAATATAAAATGAATAGGAGAAGGTCAATCTGCCATTGAGATAGAATGGGGTGGCACTCATACAAACTGAACTCTAGAATTAAAAGGAAGAAGAAATTAAATAAAATAAAATGTATAGGAGAATGTCATTGAGGTACTGGGGTGGCACACAATTAATGCAGAAAGTACTGGTTCTGCACCTACAACATGCAATTAAGAATTGAAAAGAAAAAATTAAAAGAAAAAATGAATTAAATATAAAATTAAATATAAAGTATACTCGGAGATGTCAGTAATCACCCATTGAGATAGAATGGGGTGGCACTCACATACATGAGATACTAAAATATAGTCATTGATGCAGAATACTGGTTCTGCACCTACAACTCACATACAGGAGATGAAAAATCCTCGAATACCAGAAAATAAACGGAGAAGGTCCGCCTATATCTCCACAGTAAACAAAAAGCGAGGCTACCAGGGCTCGAACCTGGAATCTCGTGATTCGTAGTCACGCGCCTTACCGATTTGGCCATAGCCCCGAAACTTGACTTTATATGTGTTTATCACCAGTTCAGTCTACACCATTACTCAATGTGTCTTAAATTTACAAGCTGAGTTTCCGAACCGTATTGAGTTCTCCCCGCCTTTGCCAGCCCTCGAATTCAAAATTCTAGCCTCTACCACCGATGTAGCGCGTCCTTTCCCAGTTCCTAGTGATGAGGGTTTGGGAATGTGTCAGCAGCAAATACTGTCTGTGCCCCAAATTATTTAAAACTAACGCAATCACTCACCCCCTCCACACCCCCCCCCACGCGTGACACCACAAGGTCCACGTGAAGTAGTCTAACCGTTATCAGTCCACAATAGATGCAAGTTAACGCCGGTCCCGTCTCGCAAGACGGCCAAGGCCAGAACCAGCCCCTCGGGTCCATGATGGGCCGTCCCTACGACAGTAAAACGATGGCCATTGACAGCCAACTTCTCCAGTCGGCTCACCACGACGAGCAGGTCCAGGCACTCGCAGCTGCCGCCCAGCAAACCGACAGGTCCACAGAGTACGCAATTCAACAGCTCCAAGGATACCCCGGGCTCAAAGACGAGTCGCAGTCGCAGCTCCACCAACTCCACCACAACCCCCACGCCCACCACCAGCAGCGTCCAGTCCCCCACAACGGCCCCCTCGGCGGTCAGCTCGGCGGCCACCCCGGGCAGATGTCCCACGGCGGCCAAATGCCACCCCCCCAGCTCCAGCACACCCACCCCGGCGCCCTCGGCCACCCCGGCCAGCTCCAGCACGACCCCCAGAGCCAAGTTGTTCAACAAAGCTCGCAAAGCATCGGCGGAAACTCAGGGTACAGCGGAGCTGGAACGAGCATTTCGAAGCCCGTGGTTGGAAGCGAGGAATACTACAGAATCAAGAAGTACAATCACAAAGAGGTGGAGCGAAGGCGGCGTGAGACCATCAACAAAGGCATTGACGAGCTCGGCAAAGTCGTGCCGGAGTGCGACAAACACAAAGGCCAGATCCTCGCCCACGCGGTGGAGTACATTAAGATGCTGAAGGACAAGGAGGAGACGCTGATGAAGCAGCTGACGTTAGAGAAACTCATCAGCGAGCAGTCGATCAACGAGCTCACTTCCGAGAACAAGACGCTCAAGGCCGAGCTCTCACAGACCTGGAAGGAACTGGACCACTACAAACGTCAGAGCGAGAGGTCGGCTCAGGAGTAGTTTTTGTTTTTGTTAATTATTTAATTTATTCGGTGTATTTAATAAATATTGGTTTTAAATCCCCAGCCGGTCGAGATCGGGCGTGACCAGCACGCGCTGCTGGACCTGTCCGAGCAGATTAGCCGATTTCGTATGTGGATTCAGCAGCATGACCTCCTCCACGCTGCCGGTAGACACGTCACTTGCAGTGAGGTCGTAAACGGCATCGCCGATCCGCAGGGTTTGCCGGCCGCTCGCGTGCTGCTGCAGAGTGCCGAGTCTGCCGAAACTACCAAGGTTAGTTTGCAAATTGTCATCCTCGCTTTTCACCCGCGATTGGATCTGCTCGCTGGGTTCCAGGCCGAGATCAGGCAGCTGCACGAAAAACAACGAGCCGTTGCTTGTAATAAGTTTACTAGAGACCTCAGCCTCGTTTGAGGTGCTGGGCATTCTAAGGGGGAACATTCCTTCGTGGGGGGAGGAGATATCAATGCGTTCGTCATTAGAGAGCTTGTTAACTACGGGGTCAGCCTCGGTTTTCACTCGCACTCCGCTTTTTGGGGTAGACGTGGACGTAGACTGGCCTGATTGGCGAGGAGTTGGGCGTGCAGGACCGGCAATCGAGGGTGCAGCGAGCGGACCGGCAGCCTCGGCCCTGATTCCGAGCTGTTTCTTGGGTTTACGTTCGAATCTCCCGCGTGGTTTGCTGTCGTCGTGGTACAAAACCTCAGCGGGTTTAATGGCGGGTGCGGTGCTCTCCCGCTCTTCCTTAGTACGGCGATCGACGGCTTTAGGCATGAACCGGCCCCCACGGCCGCCACGGCTGGAGAGTCCGCCCCGGGAAGACAGGCTTTGGAGTCGCTGGGGCTGTTTGTCGTCCATGAATTTTTCAGGGCTTGGTTACCAGATAGAGTAACACAAGTAAACTACAAATAATAAATAAGTAAATCTACAAATAAAGTAACTACAAGTAAATCAGTAGATCAACTACAAGTATAAGTAAATCAACTATAATTAACAAGTAACAAGTAAGTAACTACAAGTAACAAGTAACAAGTAAGTAACTACTAAGTAAATCAAGCAATCAACTACAAGTAAGTAACAACTACAAGTAACTACAACTATCAACTACCTTAATTGGCAGAGGAGGTGAATGCCTGCTTGGCCTCGGATTTGGCTTCGGCAAGGGGGGAGGACTTAATGCCGAGGAACTTACGCGAAACGGGCTGGATCACGCTGGCGTAGACGTAACGGGCACCGCTGAACGAGGGGAGGCCGAGCCAGAGGAAGAAGATGGTCTTGAAAAGCCAGTATGCGGGGATCCAGTAGATGATCAAACCAGACCAGAACTCGACGATGGTGAAGAGACCGTAAACAACCCAGTAGGTGAGGAACTGGGTGTCGTCGTTCTTGGTGGTCGTCTCAAGAGCAATGAGCGAGTAGTAGCTGGGGATAACAACTGATGCAAGGTTGGAGAAGAACTGGCCAATTCCGCCAATGTTCAGGTAGACAAGGAGCAGGTAGAGGCCAGCAAAGCCGCCAGCCATGTAGGTCTTGGGGACTTGAGTCTGTTTCTCAAGCTCAACAAGGGGGCGGATTTTGCTGAGCTCGACGTTGAGGCGGCGTTCGTAGGCGTTGATCTGTTCCATACTGTGTTTTAGGTGAATGTGTCAGGTACAGGGCTAAGGGACGGGGAGGGAGGGGCTTATGAACCTGAAAAATTATGCGTGTTAGGGCTGGAAACCGTTAAACGGTGCTTGCTGCACATGCAAGTTGGTGTGAATAACTTTTTAAAAAATTAAATAAATAAATATGAATAAATAAACGTCAAACAGTCCTGTGTCCTAGGTGCTCCCGCCATACCTCTGAATACACCTTCATCCACTCTTTCTTGGCCTCAATCAATTGGTCGGCCTGCTCGGTGGTGTGTCTAAACACGAACGGAGACGTGATCTGCAGAATTTCGTTTATGGATTTCAAAAGTGCCGCTAAGGTCGGGCGCGGCTTTTTAAACTGGGGTATTGGCGGGAAAATGTGCAATACATCTTCTAATGCCGAGGTGATCTGTTTGACCCGGCGACTGTAAACATAGTTGTGGTTAACCGAACTGAAGGTCGGCTCTAAAAATGTATGGTGAGATGCGCCGGGCCTTAAAAGCGGTTTCATCGACTCGCACATCAGCACAATGTCGGATACTCCACAGTACACCTCCTTGGTGACCATGCCGTCTTCAGTGCTGTAGTTAGAAAGCTCAGCAACCACCAGCGTTGACAGGCCTACAAACTCAATTATGAGCTCGTGGAACTCGGCTTTGAATTTTTTGGGGTCGGATTCCTCCTCCAGCAGCGCTTGTAGAAATTCGGAAACCTTGGTGGTAAAGTACAGGCTGTTGGCTTCGGGGGTACAGGGGAACTTCCACATTAAACGCTTGACCGTCCTAACCAAAATAGGCAGAATGGTGTGCAGGGTCCTGGAGCTTTGGGGGAAGGCAAGCTGTACAAACATGGGGAAAATGTGGTTGACTATGGCATTGTACGCCGCTACTTGTTGGTCACGGTCCACAAAGGAGTCAACCGCGTCTATAATTTCGGCACTGAAGGTTGTGTCGTCGATTTGCATTACGTCGTAGCGCGCATTGTCAACCGATACATCAAGAAGTCGCTTGAGTTTGTACGCAAAAAAGTAGTAGCTCGACAGTGTCAGCTCTTCAAAGTAAAGGGACTCGGCTTTATAGAAGTCCTGGGTTAGACCTCGCGCCTTAATTAGAGCTACTAACTCCTCAATGTTCCTTTGCAAGTTCTCAAGCGATATAATGTTCTCGCTGATATTAAAGGTGAAGTGTTCAGAAAGCTCTGGGAAATCGTTAAAGGCAAGTTTGCGGATGTCTACAACCAGGGGGGAGTAAAGAACTTTTTCTGCCTCATTCATCGAATTTAAATTGTTAGAGACTTGGCTTAGAATACGTTCCCAGCCTGAAATCCCACTGATCAAAGAATTGGAGGAGCCAAAATATTGTCTAATGGCTTTCCGGTGCTGTGCGATATCAAGACTCTCAAATTCAATTATGCGCGCAGCTTTAAGCAATTCAATTCCGGCAGGCGGGATTCGTGGCATCGCAAGTAATTCACATATGACTGCGGACACTTCAGGTACCTCAATCTGCGACCGATTTAGCTTTAAAATCTCGGCACAAATGTTTAAGGCCACATCCGTAGTTGAATCACTTAACTGGGTGTAGAAATTTTGGGGATCTTTTAGAATTGCTCTTGCATAGCGTGCGATGTCTTTTTTACTGAAGTGGTCGTAGTACTTTAAAGTAATTGGGGTGCTGGACATCGACTGCAACCTAAACGCTAGCTCCCTTGTTTCCTCAACTTTTGATTCTAAGCCAAGATCAACTAGTAGCTCGGTAGGCACCGTTTGCAAAGTAGTCAACTTGTTGCTGGTTTTAAGGCTCGCGTGAAGAAGCGATTGAGGGACGTTCTCACCGGACTGCAAAATGTCAACACGCATCCATTCAAGACACTCTTTGGCATCCATGGGCTCGGTAACAATGTGTGACACTATTTCCCAGGCACTAACAGCTTTGATTCTAACTGCAAGGTGAGAATTTTTTAGAACAACCAAGTCACGGAATTGCGATATCAACGGTCTAATCTCCGGTTTAAGCATCCTAAATAAAACAATCAACACTCCATACTGGTGAGAAGCATTACTCAAATCCGATAAACTAATTGCACTTGTTTCGGGGAACGAAAGAGCACTTAGGGGGGTAACACGACTTCTTATCCGGCGACATGCTATAACCTCAGCGGAAAACTTCCGCAGCATCAATCCTAGAATTTCTAGGAATAAATCAAAATCGTTGGAGGGGGTGTACGTTCCATCGAATCTGCTAAGTAGCAGAAATTTTGGTAGCCAGATCTTCTCACCTTTGGGATCAGCATAGTTTTTCTGTTGTGCATAGAACTTGAAAAAGTCAGTAATCACATCAACATTTCCAGGCCAGTTCCACTCAGCAATTAGCTTTTGTGAGTACTCCATTGAGCATCTGATTAATTCATCGGTTTGTGTTTCTGAACTAGTCAAAATGCGCACTAAGTCCCAGCCAAACGTAAATGCACCAGGTGGGTGCACAGCAGTGATTAAAACCAAAAGGTGCCAATTTGCTTCAATATTTCCCGTTGGAAAGACATTCGGTACTAAATCTTTGTACACCCCTAGCTTCCCGGCAATGTGGGCCAGTTCAACGCCAACAACACGACCAGGAGAATTGTAGTGCACCGCATCAACCTGCTTTGAAATGTCTCTTTGGAGGTAGTATATTGTCCACATAGCCAAAATGCGAGACTGCGAAGCCCGGCGCGAATCTGGCCGTAGAAGTTTGACTCTTTGGCCAAGGATTAGTGCCGCCAAAGAGACAAGCTCAACAACGTACAATGCAGTTTGCGACCAGCTGGAGTTGGTTTTAATAGTGACCTGAAGCATTCTTTTACCAAGTTTTATCCATTTGTGAAGTACCAGTTCAGCAAATTTAGGCTCAACAATCTGACTTTCGTCGCAGAGATAGGCTACTCCATGGAGAAAATACTTGTAGATCTCGGGATAAATAGAGGAAGTCGTATTTTTCACATAATTTTCAATGCATAACTCGTAAATATGCTCAACGTCTGATAGCACCTGAACAATATTAGCCTCATCCAAAGCGGTTCCAAACGCAGAACGTTCGTAATCCCACATCATGGGTATGCTTAGCATATTAAGCAACTCGCTGCCAACGAAAGAAGACTTTGGCATAAGTTTAGGTTCAAAAAATCGTGTAGGTGAGGATTTACGGACCTTGATAAAAACCTTCTGTTGTTGAGTGGAGGATTTGTGTTTATCACTGTGGTGAGACGAATAGCTGCTGGATTTAGCTGCGGGGTTATAAGTAAAATTTGAAGCTGTGCTTTGAGTTGTGGAGGGGAATTGAGCTGGCGTTGGTCTTTCTAGTACTGTGGTGTGGTACATATCTGCGGAGTAATTGCGAAACCGTGGAGGTGGTGCTCTTTTACGCTTTTTGGATTTCTTTTGGGGTCTAATGTGGTTAAACAAGGTCTTAAAGGATGATTGAGCAACACCATGTGGTTTTGAGCGCTTCAGATTTAAAGAAAGTCTGGATGGCCTCGGCCGGCTTGTCCCGGATTGAGAATTGGTATCCTCTTCAAGTCCAAGTTTTCCGTTTCCCCATCGTCTTAAAACCTTCATTCCTTCTGGGTTGTGCCCAGCAAAATATTTATTTCTAGGGGTATCGGGTTTAACTTGGTTTCCTGTTCGACGCTTTGCAGTACGAGCAGCGACTTTAAGTGCCAAAGGGGCGTTTTTTCCTAGTTCATGCACAATATCGGTAATTCGAATTTGTGTAGAGGCATTGCGGTGTCTTGTTGTTGCAGGTACCATGTAATCTAGATGATCTCTGCCTTCTTGAGCTTCCAGTGGATAGTCAAAAGAAGGCATTGAATCTTCCATAGAGCTCTCAAGCGATTCTTGTAGTGATTCAACAACACCATCATGGGTTCGTGATGCTGGAATTGAAGTCTTTAGCCTTTTTGAGTACAACATTACCACAGATGATGTGTCTGACGAATTAGACTCTGATTCATCAGAGTCGCTGGATTCGCTGTCAGATATCAATTGAGGTCTCCTTGTTGGTCTTCTTAAAGGGTGATTGTATTCAATTGTTTCTGGTGAGGGTGGATTTTCATAGTTTGGTTCCTCATTTGCACTCTCAGTGCCAAAGTCACCTTCTTCTGCTTCATCATTTAAAGCATCTTTGTCATTAAAAAATTCACCATAGTCCTCATCTTCGCTGTCACTGAGTGCACCATGAAAGTAGCTGATACGTTTGCGATATACCATCTCATGTGTCTTTTTTTCCTTAGCCACCCATTCTTTAAAATTAAAACGACGACGTCTAGAGTGTTCCATTTGTGTAGGTTCAACAACACTCTCTAAAGCCTCATTGGTATTCAAGGCTTCTTCATTCAGTTCAACAGGACTTGGAACCAAAGCCGGCTCTGATTCTACAAGTTCGGCTGGACTCGCAATTGTCGCGTCATCCTTAACCTGTGAAGGTGTACTTGAGTAACTTTCACCAAAAGTTATATCTGCCCATTCTTCTGGATTTCGAAAGCCTATATCAGACTCAGAGTCAGGTATTTCCCCAGGTATCATGATTCCATTTCATGTACGCGTTTTGAATAACCCTACTGCACCTAGCTATAATTTAATACACAAATATGATTCGTATCATGGCTTTCAAAACAAAAAATACACATAAATTAGGGGCTTAGTTACTTAGATATATAAAATGCTTAAACATAGCGGATTTTAACCGGACGCCCTCAGCTTCGCCAAAAGCAGGATATCAACCCTAATTTTTCAAGTTAATTTTTTTCGAAAAACTCCAAAATAGTATGGGGAAAAAAGGCTCTGTATTAAAGAACCTGAAGAACAATCTTCAAAAGCATGAGCTTTTGCGGAACCAGAAGAAGCCTGGTCGTGATAAGGAAGATAAGTTTCAGGCTCAACGTCGCCGAGAGAAAGATCAGGAATCTCTGAACGCTATAAGAGAGGCCTTCAATCCCTTCAATGCTAAATTTAACCGTGCAAAGTCTACTGGAGGTGGTAAAAGCGAGGGTGGCAGGCCGGTTGCTGCTCGCTCACAAGCGGAGATGCAACGTCGCCAAACTTGGGATGCTGAAAAGAGGCTGAAAAACAAGGTTGGTGGTTTAGTTGATAGGCGATTTGGTGAAAACGACAAAACTATCAGTGAGCAGGATAAAATGGTTGAACGATATGCTCGAGAAAAGCTTAACCGAATGAGAAAATCCGGTCGCAAAAGCTTTAACATCGAAGATCAGGCGAGTGATGATGAAGGAGTTGACGATATACTCACACATGGAGGAAAGAAGCTCGAGTTCCAGGACGATTTTGCTGAAGAGGACTTGGGCCTTGTTGAGGAGGAGGAGGCTCCATTGGCCAAACGCCCCCGACTTGATGCCGAGGAAGAAGATGACACGCCTGAAAGACCCAAAACCAAAGCAGAGATCATGCAGGAGGTCATAGCGAAGTCGAAAATGCATAAACTCGAACGCCAACAGCAAAAGGCGGAGGACGACGAGCTTGTTGATAACCTGAATGCTGATTTTGATGAACTCATGGCTGATTTGGCTACTGTCGAAAGTCAAAGCAAAAAGGAAAAGCGCGAAATGGATGCATACGATGTTAATATTCAGGAAATGGCATTTGACCGACGTGCTGATCCAAAGGATCGTACGAAGACCGATAGTGAGTTGGCCGAAGAAGCCGCTGAGCGGAAAAGATTGGCTGAAAAGGCACAGGCTGCCAGAATGGAGGGTGATGAGTTGGATATTGACTACGAAAATGCTGGTGATGATGCAGAGCTCTTTGGTTTGCACGATGCCAGTGATAGTGAGGCTGAAAATCAGGCTGAATCGGATGAAGAAACCGGGGCTAATGGCTATGCAAAGGTCAATATCCCTGAATCTTTAAAGGAATTGCACAGTTCACTCGACGGTGAATCTGATATTTCTGCAAAGATCAAAACGTACGTTAAAGTAGCTACACCCGGTCGTGGATCCGGATCAAAGCCTCAGCTTCACAATTTGGCATCGGCATTGGTTCAATTTGCTTGCGTGTCAAACAATTTTGGTCCCGTGGTGAGCATCCTCCACGATATTAGTCCAAATCACGGTGTTGGGCTTGTAGTAGCCAACACATGCCGAGACTTGGTGCACAAGGTTCACTCGAAGCAACAGTGGGGTCGTAAAGAGCTTTTGCTTTTCAGTTTAATTGGTTCCCTCTTTTCGACCAGTGATCAATGGCACGTTGTTGCCACTTCTGCATCACTTGTAATCACCCAGCATCTCTCACAATCGGTGAAATGCACCAAGGAGGAGGTTACCACCAACCTGTACCTCTGCGACGTGTTATTGACCTACCAGCGCCTCTCAAAGCGGTACTACCCCGAAGTTGTGGGTTATTTGTTGCGTGTCCTTTACATGTTAAACCCCGAGGCCAATAGAGAAATTGTGGAGCGTTTTGTCCGAGTACCGGCTCGTGGATCTGAAAATGAATTGGATCTCAGTGGTGCTAAAATATCTGCTGATGGTGTTACGAAGATTGGTAGCCCGGCATCAGCAGAAAATATCGCTATAATCACCGCAAAATGCATTAGCAAGGCTGCTAGCCTATGGAGGAGCTTAGAGGCATACAGCGAAATCATGACCCCAGTACTTCGTTCGATCGAAAATGTTGATCAGACTAATAAATACATTGCTGAGACGGTGTCGAAACTCACCAAGCTTATCAGTTTCAATACTGCAGAACGTAAAAGCCTGCAGCTTCAGGAGTTCAGACCAGTGGGCATCATTACTCAGGCTCCTTTGTTTGATGAGAACTACAATCCTGATGTTAAGGGCAACGGTTTGGATCCTGAACGTCGTGAGCTACAGAAGCTTAAGGCATTGCATAAGAAGGAAAGGAAGTCTACTCTCCGTGAGATCAGACGTGATGCCGAGTTTGAGGCTCGCCAGATTCTTACCGAGAAGCGGGAGGAGATGGCCGCTTACCACGACAAGCTGAAGAGACTTGAAGGGCAGATCAATGGCGAAGAGGGTGCTGAAAGAAATGCTTACGAACGCGAAAAGAAGAAACGCCGGCGTTAGGTGTATATAATTAATACATGTACTTCTACTTTTTGTATAAGTTGTTTAACAGCCCAATGACTCCATCCCTGGCTATGCTCTCATCTAGGCTGTCTTCGTTGTCATTTGTCAAAACTTGTGAACTGAGCGTACTATGAGGTGTAGATGTATCTTCTTGTATGGGGGTTAGATCCTTAAGTTTCATCTGCTCATATTGCTGCATCACGCTTGATTCCATAGTTAATTCCATTAGTGGCGGCTCAGGTGGTGTTATTTCAGATGCTTTATCACTGTTTGAAACCGTTTTGCTAGGTTTAAAAGACGATTTATACTTGGTTTTAACCATATTGTCTGAGTGGGTGCTTGGGGGTGATGCTGCTTGGGATGGGCCTGGCTGGGGTCCAATTACAGAGGCTTTGGGGTTCATTTGGGGACCATTTTGTCGCTGAGTATAATCCGGGTGGGAATTTGAAGGATGCGGGTGATGAGGCGGAGGATTAGGAAGTGGTTCTGAAGCCTGAAACTGGGAGTGGTGCACAAAGCCTCCTGTACCATTATAAACTTCCATAAAGTTGAGATAGCTTTTCAGCATTTTTCCATCCTGAGTAGAATAAAACTTATCCAAAGCATCGCTTCTTTCCTTGACTTTTGCAGCTCTATCAGTGTTGAACACGGCAAGCGTGCAAACTTGGCCACCTAGCTCGTCAACATTCACACTAAATTCACGGAAGAAATCAATTATTCGCTCACTTCTATTGGCCAGCTGATACCAAAGAATTGCAGGGTTCAGAAACAAGCTTGCGATTTCCCTGGCGATAATTTTGGGCTTCAAGTCGTACAAGGTGCAAAATTCCGCTTTTATGGGCTCAGTGTGCAGCTTCCCTTCCCAATGCTCAGGCATATAATGCGTGAACTCAATTATCTGACGCATGCTTGCTTCAGGATGATAAATAGCCTGTTCTTGGGGTGCAGAAAGCATGGCCCTGGCAATCACAATAGCCAAACCGAGTGTAGTCAGAGAAAGTTTCATATCAAGCGTGAGTAATTCGGAATCATACACTGATAAAACAAGTAAAACTGCTGCAAATGAGCTCAAAATAAATATCACAAACTTCAAAACAAGTTCGGTTTTGTACCGCGGAAACTGTGAAATGTATCTCTGAGCCGGGAGTTCGCTCATAGAAAGTCTACGACGGAATAAATGGTATAGCTCGTTGAACTCTCGCAGACGCCATTCAGCAAGTGGCGTGTACTGTCTTGAGCCGAGGTTTTTCGGTGTCGAGTAATACTCATTGAAGTACCTGAAAAAATAGTAAGCAATGCTGTAGACAGCTGCCAATGGAGCCAGTAGTATATTCATTAAAGCAGCAAATTTAAACCGTCTTCGCAGTCCTTGAGCCAGCAAGTCCCGCTTGCTTTCTTTTAGAACAATGCTTCTAATGTGTCCTTTATCGTTAAAAACATAATCATCAAGACACATGCTTATACTGAACTCAAGTATTTTAGTGAAGAACTCAGTAGTTCCGAATCCAAAGGGTAAATCAATCTTTAAATCGAGGATATTTTTGTTGTACAGGCCAATCATATAGTTCTCTTGCCTCATAATTCGGTTTACAATCTCATGAGTATCCAGTTTGCGTCGAGTAGAACCGTTGGTTGACTTTAAATTAACTAGCCTCTCCATAACCTGTAGCCAACTGATTGTTTGGATCTCATTCTCACTAATGTGCAGCAAATGGTGGTAGAACTCATGCATTTCCCATAAACACCGAATGTCACTAACATACTGAAAAGCTTTCAAAAGCCAGCCAACTGAAAATAGCCACAAAAAAAGGTGATGTGTCCAGGATGTGTGAGCTAAACATTGAGGTACTCGGGCTTCAGAGAAGGTTGCTGCCTCTTTCAATTTGTTGTAGTCAATACACTTAATCACAAACGTGCTGAACCAAACCACAAAGGCTACAGTGAACATTTGAAGCAATCTTGCTAATATTATGCAGTAAAAACCGCGATAGTTGTAATATTCATAAACACGTTGTAAAAATATGTCAAGATTCACAACATTTGCCCAATGCCATTCAGCAAGCTGAGCAGGAGACAATTGGTTAGAAAAGGGTGGTGGTGTGTGTTCAGCTATCAATTCTGGAGGTGACGGGTCCTCACTCTCAATTTCCTGGTATATAGACTCCATAATCACGACAATTACCGCTCACCAGCAGTAATAGATTCGTCGCGATGTGGGTGAATATTCCTGGCCCTGAGTTTAACAAGACCCCAGTGGAAGAGTCTGAGCCATTAGGCTTTCTTTGAATGCTTTTGGCTAAAAAGCTGTGAACAATTTGTTAAACTACAAACTGTTATTAGAACTGAGTGAGAGGAAATATATTCATGAACAACAAAGATTCTTTTACCTTGTCGCTCTCTTTATTACATTAGAAAATCCTGTAAATTTGATTGGGTTTACCAATCACTTGGACCTATTTAGTTAAACTATGCCACAAAACTGATTCCTAAAGATTACTGAGCAAAGCCATAATGGAGACACGATACAGTAGAAAAAGTTGGATTTCGGTGGGATTTAAAAAGACTGGGCTGGGTCAGCGATTTTATGTCACCTGGTCACCGTCCAGGAGCAGTGTTATCAACGAATGGTTTATATCAAAACAGGGCAGTGTAAATATAATTAAAGCCCGCGATCATGTGCTCTACTCTATATTTAATTAAGTAATCCCTTTGATACCGATGATTAAAGGAGACCCTCTGTGTCAACATTATCTCTGAGCACGTGTTCATAGGCAAATTACAAAACCTAACCTATATTCTCAAAAAAGTAATTCTAAACACAGGCTCTAACATCAGTTTTCTCAACGTAAATTGTAAATTAACCAGTCTATTATATATTAAAAGCAATATTTAATTGATTCATAAAAGTTATTGGGAATTCAGGCTTGATTTAGATGCCATATACAAGGGTTTATGTGAATGTTCTTTTTTGGGAGCTCTACATAACCCAAACCACTAATTGGAGTTTGTTAAGCGGGAGCTAGATAACATCGAGACCAATGGACATACTTTTTCCGTCGATGGGGGTGATTTAGAATTCCAGAAGATTTCAGATTGCTTTGTTTTTCGTTCTGACCTTCACAAAAAAAATAATTTAGTATAGGCAGCTGTAGTAACCCCATTATACGGTTTTAAAATTATTTTTTTAGCCTGAGACATTACAATCAAATGCTCTAAGCGTTGCGCCTTTTTCACAAAGAAAAAAGGGTTTTCATGCAGTTGCCTAAATGCAACTGCAACTGCAAGATTTTGAAAAATTGATGTCATCAGCGGCTAGGTTAATGTAGCCGGGTTCATCTTAGTTCACTTTTTTCAGAGTGAAATTTTGCCAAAAAAAATTTTAAAGGGATATAGTTGTAGGGATTTACATTTAAAAATAGTTTTATAATGGTCTAAATTGATGGGGGGTTCTTGTTGTGGAATTACGCCCGGATTCCAATCGCACGCCTCGGTAGTTATGACTTACATGAAGTTAAGCCTTTTTAGATAAAAATTCAGCCTTGCTCATGTAATGTATACATTTCCGTACCCTGGTTTTTGTCAAGTGTATCCTTCGGTGATATAACTAACTGAATTTTAATGTATTTTGATTTAAATTAGGTGTAAACTATACTTATGGTGTGTATTTATATTGTGTATTTTTTATTTAGGGATTTAGAGAAATCTTAGTGGGAAAAAATTGATTCATTGAAACTATCTAAAAAGGCAGTCTCGAGATAAAATGGATAGGGTGTGGGCAATTTATGCAAAGCAGACTTACTTGCACATTATACCCTGATGAAATTACAAGTGACACACTATTAATCCTGAAAAATGCATATATATGGGTATTAGACACCTGCAGTCTGCATACGATCTAAAGCAAAGCTGACACCGAAACCATGGACCTCAACTTAACCCCAAGGCGGACGCCTAGAAAGCCTGTCCCCCCTCCTCTTAATCTCCATAATGCGAAGTCTACGAGAAAAAGACCTTCTTCTTTGTCTCAAATGTTGAATAAATCAATGGTGGCACCAAAGAGTGCTGTAGTAAGCCTTCCCTCATCCCGATCATGCTCTTCTGGCTCTTCTAACTCTTCTCGACTCGGACGGGTTGCTGAAGACATCACCCCTGTCAATACATCTCAAGCACCTGCATCTCCTCCAATTTCACCTTCAAGTAGCCCTGGAACCGTTAATGGCTTCGAAGAGCCCCTCACACCAAACACTGATCCAGAGATCCCACCCGAAATTCCTAAGTTTGCCATTGGACGTGCTCACATGCGACTGCCTCCTATCACAGTAGTCAATAGAGTTAATGATGGTAAGGAAACCAGTGAAGCCAGTGGTGCCAGTGGTACCACTGGTTACTATTTGATGAGTCCTGGAAAGACTCAGGATACCCCACCTCCTATCCCACCCAAATTTCGCGACATCCTTGCAATTAAAACTACTTGCAATATATGCATGGATCCCGACTTGATGCGTTTGAATGGTGTCGAGGCGGAATGTGGGCATTACGCACACCACTCTTGCATTAAACGTTTGAATGACCCCATGTATGAAACCCCAACTATATGCTCCCTGTGTGAGAAGAGGCTCGTATTTCATCCGAAAAGTCCTGCTCCAAACTCAGCATGCTCCATTAGCAGTCAATACAGCAGCTCGACTTTTGGTGACGAGCTACTACTCGATGACTGTGAGGTTGAGCCCCTAAGCACCCGTTGCTTTCTTCAGAACTCTTCTGAAAATTACTATGATGTTTGCATCAAAATCACATCCAATAAGAATACTCAAAAGAGTCTTTGGAAGCACCGTAACACCGTCTCTGATGCGCAAAGGTTGATGGAGAATGCCAATAACGTTCTTGATCTCGTACCTATGTCACATTTGAGTTTAAAGGAGAAGCGGGCTCTTTTCGGTAACTTACGCATGAGTTCGACCTTCAGCTACGAAGGGGAAATCCAGGTAATTGGACACCTTTTTGATAATTTCATCGTGCTCAACTCTGTTGGTATATTGGGTGAAGAGCATTTCTACTCCTTGACTGACCTCCGAAAGGATTCAATTGACATTTTCTTCGGTGACCACAATTACCTGATTGTACATGACCGCAGCTCCAACTGTGCGGCCTCCCTTCTTTCCGAGAAAGCTCACAGAACTCCTTCATTCAGGCTTCGCTCTGACCCGAAAACTGTTACTACCTGGTTAGCAGCACTTAATGACTCCACCTTGACATTCCAAGCCAGCGAAAAAGTAAACGGAAAGCTCATGCCATCTCCTATTAGTGCTGGTTATGCGGAGACACACAGCTTGGAGGCTGTTTTGTGTTTGCCAATTGAACTAGTTTCCAGAGCTCTTCCAGCGTTGTTCGCGAGTATGGGTCCTCAGGATCTATTAGGTCTTGTTGTTTCCGCTAATGATGGCACATTTGCCTGGATCGAGCCTCATAAGCTATCATGGAAGTACTGGGGAGATATCATCAATCTTACTGAAGTTGGCTTGAGTCATTTTACCGAAGGTAACCTTCCTGTACTCGAAACAGCAGGCAGAATTCTGAATACCCCCTATCCCGGTAAACAACAATGCATTATTGTGACTTCAGGTATCACCTTGGAGAGCAACATTCTCACTACGAATACTCCAGACTCCCAGAAAAGTCCCATTAACTTATACTCCATTGGCTGGGGTAACTACGACCTGTACCAACTCACCGAGCTCGGCAGTGACACTACTGATGAAAAAGCCCGTTTCTATCACGCGAACAATTTGGAAGATATTGCCCAGTATATGACTGCAATTGCAGCTTCTGAGAAGCACTACCGTCACCACAACACCAAAGCGGTGATCACCACGGCGGATAACGTCTCATTTGCTGGATTTATCGGACAGCCACCTAGCGCAGTCACAATCCACGGAGATGGGTCAATTGAGTGCAGTGTTGGAAGTTTAATGGCAGGAGAGTCCAAGTCATTCTTACTGAAAGTCAAAGTTAACGGGCAAGGACACGACCACAACGACATTCGCGGCTTGATCCAGTGCAAGACACTATCCTTTTCGGCAGCTACCCACAAGCAGTTTGTTTCGCCCTGTCTCTCTGTTCGCCAGTTCGAGAGTCCCTGGGCCTCTCAAATCTTTTTCGAGAAACTCACCAGGATGGTTTCCGAGCAGCTATACAAGTGCCGGTTCCTTCCATTCGAGGAGATTAAAGACGAAATTAAAGAGATAGTGCGAATTGGACAGCTTGAGGTCAAAGAGTATTTGCAGCACAGCAACTCCAACTCCAACCCCACCTGCATTGGCGGTGAATCGATGGTGCTTGTGGACATGTACGATCCGGTTTTGAGTGACTTGGCGAAACACAAGTGCATCAAACAATTCGGCAGTGGACTCTCCGAATTGAAGCACGTCTTTGCTAGTGTGCCCGAAACCGAGGTCGCGATAACCGGAAAGCTCACCGAGATGATACACCTCTTGCAGACGCAACGAAGCGTGGTTTCGAGGAACATATTAGAATGTCTCTATTTCGAGACCCTCCCCATGAACGTCATCTAGATAAATTACATTTCATTTAATCAATTAGTTTACTTAGTTACCCTGCCCTACATCACCAACTGTTGGTTACAATGCCTGTACAGCACTCTGTATTCAACGACTATCCGGAGGTGCGATTGGTCGGTAATATGGCCATTCTCCCCCTCCGGACCAAGATTCGCGGCCCTGCCTACCCCACCGAGGAGTATGACATTGCTGACGAGATCATTGATCTGTACCGAGTAAACAGCTTCTTCCGCAACTTTGAGATCAAAGGAGCCGCTGACCGGACGCTCATTTATGGCATTTTGTTCGTTAACCAGTGCCTTGGTTTGATAAGGCGGTACCCGACATACTCTGAGGCATTCAAGCACCTCAATGTCGTGGCAAGCGACGACTTCAGCATTCCTGGGGAGCCCCAGTTCCCACTGAACGGGTTATACATTCCACCAGCCTCTGGTTATGAAGGAGACACCCTCCGTGCCTACCTCTCTCAGCTCCGCCAGGAGGTTGCGGAGCGACTGCTGGCATACGTCTTTGCTGACGACCAGCAGAAGCCCTCGAAGTTCTGGCTCGCCTTCAGCCGGAAGCGGTTTATGGGTCTCAGTTTAACGTCTACAATGGCTTAGAAGTATATAGTTTGTGTAGCTACCGAATCTACCGTCTGCCGAACAGTTTATTGTCTACAGGCCTTTTAGATGCGAGATACGTCGACAGCAGCCCGTCGCCGTTCTTCACGTCGGATGGAGCAGCCGCAAACTGCGGGGAAACGGTGTTGTCATGCTCGTGCTGGGCCTCGGAAACCTCTTGGTATATCAGCAGGTAAACTGTGGCCATTGAGTGCTCGTCACCGAAGAAGCGGAACACAAACGACTCGTCGACTTTGTCCACAATCTCGTCGTCAAACAGCAGCCAGCCCTGGTCTGTCTTGGTGATGACAATGTAGTGCCCCTGGTAAGGCCCACCTCCCAAGTGCACAATCACCGAGGTGAGTTCGTAGAGCTTTTCTGGGGTGGTGCAGTCGTCGGTGTTCACCGGGAGACGCAGGTATTTTGTGTAGAGCACGCGGTGCAGCAGCTTGGTATTCTTTTGCTCTTCCTCACTGAACTTGAACCGCTTGAGGTGCAGAATCAGCATCTTCGGGGCCTTCCTGACCTTCATGCGCTTCAATGCCTCCTGGTGGCTTCCACACACGTCGCAGAAAAACTTGTTGTTTCCTCCCAGAACTTCGTAGGCCATGAACTTCTTCAATCCATTGAAAACGCTCGAGTTCGGAGCAGTTTCCAAACTGATGTCGTAGGTGGCCTCATTGCGGCGAGTGACGGTCTCGCAGAACAAACACCGCATCTCGTTGGTTATCTCACCGCCAAACAGGTCTTTTGCATGGGTGCTGTTGGGTTTGATGCTGTGCTTGCCTTCCTCCTCAACCAACCGGTTCAGAAGGAAGTTCAAAAACTCCTGGGCGTCCTGGTGCATCGAACTCCTAAACATGTCGTTCTCCTGTTTCAGAACATCCACCAACCGCGACGGACTCGCAACACCGGTACTGCTCGAATTCTCCGAAATGCTCTCAAAAAGGTCTTTGAGCGCGGTAACCAACGTTTCTTCGCAGTTATACTGCTCGTGGAAGCCATGGTCTGCATTCACAATCGGACCACGCAGCAATGCTTTTCGTTTTCTCACCTCAATGAGCGAGTCAACTTCGGGTCCGTTGGTTTGGCTTCCAACACTGGCGGTGCCTTCAGTAGTGTGCTCGACATTGCCGCTATGACGTGCCATGGCAGCGGTAACGGTGTCTGCCGAAACCGGGTTTCCATCGATGTTGTCCTCCAAAAATCCCACAACCGGCTTTGTGCCGCAAAGTAGGTACTGCTGCTGGCTAGCAGAGTTACCGGACTGCGTCTCGATAGACTGGGTTTCTGAAGCCTCACCGTCGTTGCGTGAGAACCGGGAACGAAGGGATCCGAAACCAGATTTCTGATGGTTGCCTGTATTAGCAGCACTTGATGTGCCTTGAGATTCGGGTTTAGGAACGTTTCTACTCGGATGTGGCTGTTTTCCGGGTGTTTGCAGTCTCGGTGGCCTCTCGGTGGGTGCTAGGGAGAAGATGTAGTCCTGGAAGGGCTTTGTGTGGTACAATGCTTGCAGCACTGAATTGCAGTAGCATGTATTGCCAAAATTCTCTAGTCCGAAGACTTTTTCATTAGCAGAACTCATTTATGGTCGTTTAATGCTAGGATCAACACCGGTGATAATCGGAGTGCTAGTCTGGGGTAAGGAAGGGTTTTAATTTCATACCTGAAAATTACTGCCGGATACGATCTGGGTGTGATGGCTAATCAGGACACAAACCTACCTTTCCCACTGAAACACGTAGGTGAAATCGGGTGGAATTGACAATTGGCTCGGCAGAATAAAAATGTAGATGTAAAATATGTCGAAATAAATAAAATGAAATAATTAAAATAGCAAACACGTAATGGGGTATCAAAATGACTCTGTTCGCTTTCAGGGGGTGTCTTCTTCATGAAGCTCTTCGTACTCACGTCTTTGCGTGAAGTCCTGAAGCTGAATATGGCCTAAATTGAAATTCTCTAGCGCCCAAATCCAGGCATAGTAGAGACCAGTGCCACACGCGGCCATTATGGCCATTGTGGCTATGAAACTAGCAAACGTCATTGAGTCTGGGTAAAGTTCGGGATTTCAGGGTTGTCGCGTCAGCCACGGAATGCTATATGGAAATTAAATAAATATTAATGGTTTGCTAAACTCACGGTTCTCAATTGTCGCTTGGGGATCACCAAATCATTTTCCTTATTGGCATTGGACTTGGCATTCGAAAGTACCGCCAAGGTACTTGTCCCCAGGATTCCTTTGTACTTTGCAAGCACAATGTCGCGAGTTTGCTGCTCGAGGGAATAGTAACGACTCTCTAAATCTGTAAGTCTGGCTGCTCCGGTCTTCAACTCAACCTTAAGGTCCTGTACGTGGGAAGAGAGATCGTCTTTCTGTGCTTTTAACGCACCAATTTCAGATTCAAGCTGCTCTTTCTGCTGCTTGAGCGAATCAATTGAGCTTTTCTCAACATTTAACTCTTTCAGCTTTCTGTTCTCTTCCTGGGTTGAGCTGTGCAAGCCTAACAGATGATCCTGAATGGCTCTTACTTCGCCCTGTAGATCTTTCACGCACCCTTGGGAGTTATTCACCTGAGAGACAATTGGTTCAAGATGCTTTAATTGGTCTAAACCGTCAAGTTTAGACAATTGTTCTAGCTGAGTTAGATTTTCAAGCTGAGCCATGTCGCTAAGTTTAGCAAGCTGTCCGAGATGGTTGAGTGAGTCAAGGCGGGAAAGGTGAGAAAGGTTCTCAAGTTTAGCCTCGAGTTTGGAAAGGCTTTCGAGTTTAGAAAGGGCATCGAGTTTAGAGAGATCATTGAGTTTAGAGAGATCATCAAGTCTGGAAAGATCAGTGAGTTTGGAAAGGTCATCGAGTTTGGAAAGACCATCGAGTTTAGAGAGATCATTAAGCTTAGAAAGACCATCGAGTTCATTGAGCTTAGAAAGATCCTCAAGTCTAGAAAGATCCTCAAGTCTAGAAAGATCCTCAAGTCTAGAAAGACCATCAAGTTTATTAAGACCTTCAAGTTTACTGAGACCTTCAAGTTTAGAAAGATCATTTAATTTATCAAGACCATCAAGTTTGGACAACTCACTGAGGTTTTTTAATTCCGCATTAATTCCTTCCAATTTGGACAAACTGGCAAGACTTTCAAGATTCTTCAACTTAGCATCAAGATCATCTAATTTAGAGAGGCCCTGCAATTTAGAAAGTTCAGATAAATGTGTAAGTTCGTTCAATTTTGCCTCCAGCCCCTCGAGTTCCGTTAGCTTAGCTAGACTCTCTAACTTCGACATTTGTTGCAAGTTCTCAAGTTCACTCAATCGTTTAAGCTCATTGAGCCTATCCAATGCGACTCCATGCTTTTTGAGCTCATCGAGTTGGCTAAGATTCTGCTTGTTCAACTCGACCAGTTGGTTATCAAGTTTTCCAAGATCCTGAGAATTAACGGTTTCCTTTGACACTTCTTTGTGCTCCAAAGCCTCACGCATCTCTCTTAATTCACTCAAATCGTCTAACCTTTGTAAATGCTTAAGTTCTCCAAGTTGGTCCAATTGCTTTAGTCTCTCTAACAGCTTGAGCTGACCCAATTGCTTTAGATCCTCAGTAACGTGGCTGGTTGTTTGTGCTTGGGGGGCAGTTTGGCCCTGCAGCAGCGATTTCAACCCATACATGGTACGGTCCATGTCGTCCAGCTTATCGAGCTTCTTAAGATTATCTAACTGCTTCAATTGATCCAGCTCGGTGAGCCTATCGAGCTGTGCCAAACCAGTCAGTCTTTTACTGACTCCATCATCCTCACGAACACCCTTAATCTCCAGCATTAGCTTCTCCAAAGCCTGGCCATTATCCTTAGATCTGGTGCTTAAACTCGCAAAATCGTCTCTTGTGTCGCGAACATCAGTTGAAATAATCGAGAGGACCTGTTTCATGCTCCTTAGGTGGTCCATCGTGTCGTTATTGGGGTTGGCCAATGAACTAGACAATGGACCTGTTCGAACCGGACTGAGTCCCATCATTCCTCGCTCGGGTGGTAATGGATAAGGCGGTGGTGTTTTTGGGATTGTGTCGGTGTTCAGCGGCATTTAAACTGTGGGCACGAGTGGAAGTGATGGATTACAGTACGGGGGTACTGATCAAGGTTCAGGTGGATTGTGCGTTAGGGTTAGGACTGTAAACAACAAATTCCCAATCGGGTATTTACGATCTCCTAAGGGGACCGAAAACACATAAAAGCATCCATAAAATACTAGTATCGAGGTATACACTCCAGGACTTGTGATAATTTCTCAATACAGCGGACACGTATAACCCGAAAAACAAGATTCTTATTTTTTGGAGCAAGAGCCGCGTATTTTGCCGCGGAATGTAGGCTCACATACCATGTACACCGGGGTGAAATAAATATTACTAAGTAGGTGATAGGGCCTATGACTCAGCATAAGAATGAAAACTATTCATTCAATACCACTAGGTACTGTTAGTACAGCTATTGGGATTTGTCAGTTGGCAGCGGTGAATTTCACGTGACATCACTCACATCGATTTGTCCCAGCCTGCCCCAAGTTTTTTCACCTCTAGAACCCAGACGGTGTATCCTCAGAGACACAATACCTAGGAAATCATGGCTAAGTTTTTGAAGCCCAACAAGGTCGCCATTATTACTCGGGGTCGTCAGGCCGGCAAGAAAGTCGTTATCATCAAGCCTTTCGACGAGGGCACTAAGTCTCACCCCTACGGTCACGCTCTCGTTGTTGGTATTGAGAGATACCCCCAGAAGGTCACTCGCAAGCACAGCGAGAAGCAGATCGCCCGCCGCACCAAGATCAAGCCCTTCATCAAGCGTGTGAACTATACTCACATTATGCCTACCCGCTACAACTTCGACCACGATAGCCTCAAGACTACCGTCTCCCAGGAGACTTTCGATGAGCCCTCCAAGCGCGAGGACGCCAAGAAGGCCATCCGCAAGATCTTCGAGGAGCAGCACAAGGCTGGCAACAACAAGTGGTTCTTCGAGAAGCTTGCTTTCTAATTTATGTATCAGTGCCCAGTACTGTAGATAATTATTCATGTAACTAAAAAACGATACTGCCACTCACCCCAACGGCCCTTGATGGCCCTTGATGACTTTTAAAGACCTTGGAAAGACTTTTATTGGTGGCATCCACCCTTAGTAAGTCATGCAAGCGGTCAGACGGTACTCGGTGATCAGCACGACGTCCAATTTGCAGAGACCGGCTTTCCCTATTAAGGATATAGTGCTCAACCCCGAACAATATGCAGAAAGTCTGAGAATTCGCGGCATGAAGCTCCACAATGGCAGATCAATCAACGATATAGTCGCCCAATACCACCTCCAGCGAGACTTACATCGCCAGCGACAGCTTGCAGCAACGGAACAAAACCGAATAGGCAAGGAAATCAAGATGAGCCTCGGCCAAAAAGGCTTGAAAGACTCAATTCCTACCAACGAGCTCCGACAATTAAGTGCTAAGGCCAAGGAAGACAGAATGAAGGCAGAGCAGGAATTGGCTGCTGTGGAGACCGAATTGGACTTAATGCTAGATACAGTTCCGAATTTGGTGGCTCCAGAGGCTTGTAGTGTGCCCGAAGGACATGACTACGAGGTGGTCGAACGCTTTGGGGGCCCTGAACCGACTTCAACCTCCAGAGATCTAAGCCGCGACCACGTTTCTGTGGGTTTAGAAAAGAATATAATCGACATTGAGGGTGCTTCGCGGGTTTCTGGAACTGGAAACGTGTATTTGGTAGGGGAAGGTGCTCGCCTAGAACAGGCCTTAATAGCCTACTCCCTCGAAATTTGTGCTAAGAACGGATTCACCATCGTGAGCCCGCCAACTTTGGTACGTCCGGAATTTTTAGCTGCCTGTGGGTTTAGACCCAGGGGTGACGATGAAGACACGCATATCTACGAAACCCAGGAACCCAAACTGTGCTTGTCTGGAACCGCAGAGATTCCCCTTCTGTGCCAAATGGCCGAGCAAAGCCTGGATCTCACTCATCCAAAGATGAATTGTGCTGTTTCTCGGTGTTTCCGACGAGAAGCCGGTTCGCGAGGATCTGATACCCGGGGCCTTTACCGGCTCCATGAGTTCACCAAGGTTGAAATGGTGCTCTGGACATCCGCAAAGGACTCAATGAGTATGCTACACAAACTTGTTGCGCTCCAGAAAGAAATATTCAAGTCGGTGTTGGGAGGCATTGGTACCCCGATTCGCGTAATAAATGTTGCACCACACGACTTGGGTGCACCGGCATACCAGAAGTATGACATTGAGGCGTGGATGCCGGGCCGTGGAACCTGGGGGGAGATTTCCTCGGCTTCCAATTGCCTGGACTTTCAGTCTCGAAGGCTGCACACGAAGGATGCCAACGGTGAGTTTGCCCACACTCTCAACGGAACGGCACTGGCTGTTCCCAGAGTTATTTTAGCAATAATTGAGAATGGATGGAATCCTAAAACACGCACTATTTCTGTCCCGAAAGTACTTCAAAAGTACATGGGAACCGACTGTATATAATTAATTAAGCTTGAGGCGGGGTTTGTTTACACCAACACCTCAGAAATGTCCTCGGCACTGAATTCATCGTTAAAGCCCAATGACGAAGAAGGCATTTTAGAAATTAAAAAGCAAATTGAAAAAGAGCGCGAGATTTTTAATTACTTCACTAAGCGGTGCCTTAGCTTGGAGCTTGGCCTTACAGCTAAACGCGTAAAACAACTTCCGAAAAAGAGCCGGGACAAAAGGGTGTACCGCGATAATACGTATAATCTGGTTTTAGCCCAACTCCACTCTGTTTACGAGGAATTGGGCCAAAAAGTAGAAAAGAACGCAAGTTTGCGAGTCGACTATTAAGTACTAGTAGTAGTAGCTATTTCTAAATCGCTTAGTCAAATAGTTTTTATTGAATGCGTTCTTCGCAGTGTATATTCACACAAGACTGCGAACCCGGCCTTATTTTGGACTCCTTAGAGCCTGTTAATAAATTTACATTGATTTCAAACGATTCAATCTCCGCTCCATTAGCTCGTTCGTCCCACAAAGGCTCATTCACCCTAAAAGAGATCATTGCAAAAACCGATTTTGCCATTTCAATTCCTAAAAATAGCACCCATGATTCATTTCTTTTGAAAAATGAGAAATTGTTCCTTTTGCTTAGCCCCGAAAGCTTTGCTAGCTTCGGGCTGGATGCCCAAAAAGTCCAACTCGGATCACCACCAGTAACCAAATACCTAGCAGTCTACAACCTCACACAAGCAGGAAAGCGCCTTGAGAGATTGAATTGGGTGCTAGATAATACATGCACAGAAAAGCATGAGTTTTGGCTTCGGATGCCAGCTGGAACCGCCTCTGATGAAACAATCGAATCTTCCGTACATACAATTGGAGTTCCAAGCCTGGAACCCCCCAGTGCTGATGATTTTACGGATTGGTCTAATAGCATTATAGAGTGGGTTGGCCTATGTGTTTTAAACCCAAAGTTGTTGGCCGAAACCCCAACAGTAGACAAAGTATTTTGTGCATACGACGCTTACGACGACGTGAAATACGGCACGGTGGCTGTAACCCATTCAGAAGGTTTTTTCAACAGCTTTGACGTCTCTGAAATCTGGTCTAATATAAAAAGTGAGTGGGCTATCTTGCATGTTCAGGGATTCTCGTCTTCCCCAGTGGCCTGGTCCAAAAACTCTGCCCATACTGGTGAATTGGGATACACTTTGTTGAAAAATGGCGATAAAATTTCGTGTTTCAAGTACATTTAGTTTAGTCCTGCCCTGATACCCAAAGGGGAAATACACCCTGCAAGTGACGTCAATCTAAAGATAATAGCTGAAATAATAAATATTAGTATTCAAAAACGCTTTGCCTGTTTTCAGCCTGCGTGTGGTAGTGATGTTTACCCTTCTCATGGTCATCCTGAACGACTGACGTAGCGTTTGGCACCACACCAACGGACAAAGATGTATTGCCCGCGAGGTCTGCATACGGGTGTACAGCCTCTCTCACGTCTTGTAAAGGGGTTTGGGACAGTGGTTGGTGGCCGATTGGCTCTCTGTTCTCAATAGAATGCGACGTAGCCACTGAGCCATTCGACATTCTCCGCTCGCCAGCGAACCTTCTAGGAGGAGTTGCAAATGGTCCTGCATATGAAACCGAGGATCTTGGGGAGTTCGGAATTGAGTGTATTGACCCACTCGAGGCCATTCTTAATCTTCCCGAGGAAGGATACGCTGGACTTGGACCGTATACAGAATTAAGCTGTCGCGTGAGTGTTGTCTCGTCTTGGGAAGCTTCAATAGACGGAGCGTAGAGGCTCATATGAGAAGGGGAAGCCAAAACAGAAGGAGGGGCCATTGGAGGAGCAAATCCAGGAATACTTTCGTTCGATGTGACCACCGAGGACGCATAAATTGATCGTGGCTCTTTTAAAGATAAACTCGAGTCGTTTTCGCTAGTGTCGGAGGTGTATGGAGTTTTAGCATCAAATGGGGTCTGGGATCCGTCCCAAAATGAGACCTCCCCAAAGTCGATCTTTTCGTGTTGCTCGTTTTCCTCTCGGATCTTTCGTCGGTGCCTTACGGTAAGCCAAATAAACAGGATAATCGTTATCAGGACCGGAATTCCTACTCCAAGTCCCACAGCAAGTCCAACGGTCTCACTACTTCGAGAATGAGACTTGCTTTGCATTATCGCTGTTAGTTGTGTAGAGTGTTGTTTCAGCCAAAAAAAAAGGCTTATGTTGTTTAAGGGGAAGATAGGATAGGAAATTACGCGTCTCAGGGTTAGGCGGAATGCAGCCCGATTCAAGCCCGTTTATTTTTATGCTGCAACACCAGACCTGCAACTTAATGTATAATACTCGGATAGTTTAAATCTATTCGTGTTGCTGGTGGTCAGGATTGGCTATTATGGAATTCTAATTGGTATTTTTTTATTTTTTATTTATTTGGTTT
This sequence comes from Starmerella vitae, assembly GCA_030584925.1. Taxonomy (NCBI): domain Eukaryota; kingdom Fungi; phylum Ascomycota; class Dipodascomycetes; order Dipodascales; family Trichomonascaceae; genus Starmerella; species Starmerella vitae. Next base: position 51,848 of record JAJMCB010000002.1, on the reverse strand, counting down.
CGTCAGTTGATTTGCCAACGTACATCACCCCGTTTAAGGACCTATCGGGAAAATACCGGAGTTGAATGCACGGATTTTATATGATACATATTCTATAAACACTCGCCCGCGAGTGTCACTTTAGTTTTCACTTTAGTTTTCACCTTTATTGTCACCTCAGCTGTCCGTAGGTGCTCAATTGAGACCCCTTCTGGTCCTCCATATCATCATCGAACATCGACCACAGCCTTATTGTTTCGTCACCAGCGCCACTAACCAATGTATCACCAGTTGGACTCATCGTGAGGTGGAGAACTCGCGATGCATGGGCTCGCAGCCTCGTCAATGGCTGCATGTTGCTGTGCTGCCACACCACAATGTCGCTATACATGTTACCCTGAGCCGAAACCAATTCTCGAGCTCGTGGGTTCCACACCAAATTGCACACCTGCGACCCAGTGTTAATTGAGTTCACAGCCTTGCCCGACAGTGTATTCCAGAACCGGATGGTGCAGTCGCAGTAACCACCACCCGAGGCAAGCAGGCCTCTCTGGTGCGGCGACCAGGCCAGACCCTTCACTGCCGAGGTATGCTCATCGTACTCAAACAGCGGTTCCAAGGAGGTAGCCGAGTTCACGCCCGACCAGATTTTCACCTTGTTGTCGTTGCTACCCGAAGCGAGCTGCTGGGTGTCGCAGTTCCACTTCAGGCCACAAACCTCACCAAAGTGACTCTCTAATCGTTTAATGTAGTGGTCCTTGATGCGACAGTCGCGGTGGAGGATTGTGTTGTCAAGACTACCGGATGAGAGAACGTGGCTGTTCCACGACAGCGAGCTGGCACGCTTGGAGTGGCCATCCATGCTTCTCAAGCGTCTTCCGGTGTTCACATCGTATATCTGTACCTTTCCGGAAACAGTTCCAACCGCCAGGTGGTCTCCACTGGGCATCCACGAAAGCGAGGTCACCTCGTCCTGGCCCAGTTTTGCAACAACCGAGGATTTACCGGTGTGGTGGTTCCACATGTATACAAAGTTGCGTAAACCAACTGCCAATGCATCGTTGGGACCCCATTCGAGGACATTGAGGTAGTAGTCGTCGGTGAGGCCTGGGGCATCCAAAGTCTTCGTTGGGGTCTGTTTAAAGGTTCTTTTGAGCGGTTTGGGCTGCAACAGGTAGTCTCGAGACTCAGCACGCAGAGATCCGAGTCCGGCCCCACCCGTGGACACTCCGTGGGTAATGTCACTCAACTCGCTTTCACTGCGAACAAGTTTCTGGGGGGAGTATCTGAACACACTGGTGCTATTGCTGGTCCCCAATTTATGCTTTCGAGGGCTATTAGGCAGGCTCAGGCTACTGGAACACGAGTCTAATGAATTGACGCTGTGTGATGGACTGACTCCGCCTGGTCCAGGGCTGTTGAGGTTAATGTTGCCGAAAATCGAGGTCAAACTATCAGTTTTCCGGGGTGAAATATCGCTGCCGAACATCTCCGACTTCAGCAAATTGTGGTAGACGTCCCATGTTTCTTGGGACTCTTTCGCCTTTGAATCGGTGGGGTCAATGTTCTCGGTCTTGTTGGGGCGCTCGGGACTGTTTCTAATTGAGTTTGCCACGCTAAATGCTGCCCCGAGGTTCACTCCTTCTCGGTGGGGGATGAATCGGTCAATGACCTTCTTGCGTCTTGGAGTCCGTGGTGGGTCCATGAAACCCAGCCCAGTTTTTTGCCGAGTAAATAAATAAAGAGCAGGTAAACAAAAGCGAGTTAATTAATTGGATTTATTATATACATTATTTTTTTCTCATCCATTCGTTTATTTAAAGGTTTATCGGGGGGATTTGGAAATTTTGCTTGGGAATTGCCGTAGGTGGGGCTGCCTTATATGGGGTTGTGATTGTTTACAATTCCCACTCCATTACCACCACCAATTGAAAATGCTGCAAACAGACGTAGACCGCATGAGACGCCGGAAAATCACCAAAAAGGGATTCCGCTTGACCGCAATGGTTTGTGGAAGGCCTGGAACCGGAAAAACAACGTTCATTAACACGCTGTGTGACGGGGAGATTTATCCCACCCAGCAGGAGGTCCCACCAACCACCGAGGTAACTGCCCGGTCCCAGCGAGTTGACCTTGGCGAGGCCGATGGCACCGTAGTCAGTCTTACCGTGGTCGACACTCCCGGTTTCGGCGAGCGAATTGACAGCTCGCAGGACGTCACGGTTATCAAGCAGTACTTGGAGGACCAGTTCGAAGCTGTGCTTCGCGAGGAGGCATTGGTCTGTCGGAACCCCAAGTTTGAGGACAACCGCGTGCATGTTTGCTTGTACTTCCTCCCGCCCACCGGCCACGAAGTGCGTGAGTTGGACCTGGACGTCATGGCTGCCCTCAGTTCACGAGTGAACATCATCCCTGTAATTGCCAAAGCCGACACGTTGACCGACTCCGAGCTTTTGGCCGAGAAGCAGCGAATTATGGCCAAGATCCAGAAGCACAACATCCCCATCTTCACCTTCAACTACGACCAGGAGGATGCAGAGAGCATTGAGGAGAATGAGGCACTGCGTGAGATGCTCCCCTTTGCGGTTGTGGGCTCCCAAGACATCTTCCAAGTTGGCGATGAGTACATTCGAGGCCGCCAGTACCCCTGGGGATTCGTTCGGGTTGAGGACCCGCTCCACTCGGACTTTGTGGCCCTTCGCAGCGTGCTGTTTGGCTCGCACATCCAGGAGCTACGTGAGTCCACCAAGGACATCATTTATGAGAAGTACCGAACCGAGCGTTTGTACAAGGACCCCGAGCTGTTCCACAAGATTCGGCAGGAGGAGGACCGCAGCAATGATTTGCGGTTGGCAACTGGTCCAGTCAACATCGCGAACTTCCCCACAAGCTTTGCATGAGTAAGGATCAGTTCAACCAGTAGTTAAAGCATCATTAGTTTAAGCATCATTAGTTAAAGCATTTCAAGCAGTAGTTCAAGCATCATTAGTTCAAGCATCATTAGTTAAACCAATAGTTCAAGCATCAGTAGTAACCAGTTAAACCAGTTAAACCAGTTAAACCAGTTAAACCAGTAAACCAGTTAAAAACCTACCCGTTTTTCCACTTCCGCATACACTTTTGAGGTTCGCTCCAGTGCACGTTCCCGTCCGTTTTTGGCCACAGACTGCAGGTACCCCATATCCGACATTAGTCTATTGTATTCAGCATTAATTGGCCCAATTGCCTCGGTGATAACCTCAGTGACTGCGTTTTTCAGCTGCATGTGGTTCCTTAAATTCCTCGTGTTCAAAAACTGCTGGGGCTCAATGTTAAGCAGTCCACTGGCAATAAGCACTAAATTGCTCACTGCTGGCCTCTCCTTTGGGTCATAGAGCCTGATTTCTCCCTGAATTGAGTCTGTAACCGCTCTTTTGAGCTTGCTGGCAATGGCATCCGCTCCATCGTTTATGAAAACACACGCATTTGGGTCCGGATCCGACTTCGACATCTTTTTTGTGTGATCTCTGAGCGAAAGCACACGCTTGAAAGGAGTCAGCACCGTTTGCGGGACACTGAATGTATCACCGTACCTGAAGTTGAAGCTGTTGGCAACATGCCTCGTGAGCTCTAAATGCTGGCTCTGGTCCTCGCCAACCGGAACAATATCCGCATTATTCACCAAAACATCCGCGGCTTGCAAAACCGGGTAGCTAAAAAGGGCCAAGTTCACATCGCCTAGTTTGGCACCAGCCCGACTGCTGGCAAGTTCGTTGACATTTGCGGTGCTGTCCAGCCCCGATTTGGACTTCCACTGGGTCATACGGCTCAAGTACCCCATACTGGCCACACTCGAAAGCACCCAATGCAGCTGTGCGTGCTGGTGGACTTGGGACTGGAAGTAGAGGTTACACCTCTTTGGGTCGAGCCCACAAGCAATCAAACTCGCTAAAGCCCCCCATCTGAGCCTCTCCAACTCGACTTGCGACTTAGCAACTGTCAGCGAGTGCAGATCGGCCACCATGTACACCACCTCCTTTGTTCCCTCGGTGTTGGCCAGCTGCCTCCAGGCGTTCACCGCACCCAACAAATTCCCCAAATGAAACACTCCCGTAGGCTGGATTCCACTCATAACCGTTTTGTTCCGCACATGGTTGGCCAGCTGGCTGGCGGAGGTGGACAGCACCGACATGAAATTTGGTGCTCTGAGGCTTAGGGCCCAAACATGAATCGAAATTTGTTGCAGACGGTGCTGGCCACCACCGCAACAAAACGAGAGGCTCGCCAGTACATCCAGAAGTACGGTGCCCAGTCTGATTTCAAGCCCGTGAGCATCATCAGGGTGAGCGGTCGCCAAAACCATGCCGCTTTGGGCACTGAATTCGGCCCCAGTTTAGGCCGCACAATATCGCACATGAAGGATCTCGGGGCGGTTCCCGTTGTTATGGTGGACGGAAGCCCCCAAATTGAGTCGTTTTTGGCCCCTAAAAGGCAGCCCTTGCGTGCCTACGAGCGGCAGCTCATCAACCTCAGCGAACGACTGAGCACTTACTTGGCTCCGTTTGGCAAACAGACGCTGACACTGAACACGCCCTTCGAGCTTTCGTGCCAGACAGGAATTGAGTTCAAACGCGACTGGCTGGACCAGGCGCTGGCCGCTGATCAGGTCCCAGTTCTGCTTCCCCTGATGTACGACCGCGACAGCAACGAAAGCAAGCTTTTTGACTCTTTCCAAGGCTGTCGGGAGCTCGCACGCAGCATTTCAAACCCGTACGTCATGGACAAGCTCATATTTATCGACCCACTGGGCGGGCTGCCCTCAACTCGCCGGAAGCATGCGGCCCATGTTCTGGTGAATCTGATGCAGGAATACGGTGACATCAGTGCCGAGCTGCGAGTACCCAATGGGGAGCCTGATGCAGCCCAGCACCAGCAGAACTTGGATGCCATGCGTGAGATCCTCGAGGTTTGTGGTTCGCAGTGCACCGGACTCATCACCGATCAGTACTCTGCCGGTACCGTACTTGGACGGAACCCGATAATCTACAATTTGCTAACTGATAGACCGCTGATCTCGCCCAGTTTGCCCACAGAGCTAACTAGAACACAGCTGCGGACGTCGCTTGTTCGCACCGGCTTCCCCGTGTACGTGAGGCAGAGTGCAGGCCCCACCAAAGGACTGGACCTGTACCGCGAAGACAAAGTGGGAAACATCAATTTGGTGAAGCTGAAGCGGATTATTGAGAAGAGCTTCAAGCGGGAGCTCGACATGGAGCACTACCTCAAGCGGCTGCAGAGTGCCGTGGCTGCGATTATTGTGGTTGGAGACTACGATGGTGTGGCTGTGATTACCTGGGAGCAGAGCTGCCTGTCAAGCCGCAAGATTCCGTACCTCGACAAGTTCGTGGTGGATCCGAGTAGCCAGGGTGCCCAGGGGGTTGCCGACATCATGCTGATCCAGATGATCAGGCGGTTGTTTCCAAACGAGATGGTTTGGCGGTCCCGCAATAACAACCCGGTGAACAAGTGGTACTTCGAACGCAGTCGGGGCCACCTGCGGCTGCGGAACTCCAACTGGACGATGTTCTGGATCTCGGAGGAACCCAATTTAGAAGAATACGAGGCTGTTTGCCGCAGCATCGAGCCTTCACTGAAGTGATATATGCATACATAATTAGGCGCCTTCCTGGCCAAAATCGTTCGTGAACTCAATCTGCCTTTGGAGGTCTTTGGAGTTTACGGTGGGTCGCGTGGAGCCTACACTGCGGATGAAATCCTTCAGTTCGAGGGGGGGGAGGTCCAGCTCGTCGGACTCGACGTCCATCCAGCTCATCTCAACCGCTCCTACGTCTCCGGGGCTGCAGGGCATCAGCTTGCGTTGGCTGCTATTGGGGGGAGTCGTGTCTTTGAAGTGGGTGGCTTGCTGCAGCTTTCTAACCGGCTGCATGAGCGCATCTTTAACCACAACAGCAATGTCGTGGCCACTGTACCCTTCGGTCATACCCGCAAGCTGGCGGTAGTCGTTAGCTTCCAGGCTGGTGGGTGTTTTGTCGACGTTTATCTCGAACATGCGGGCTCTAGCATTGGCATCCGGCAGCGGAATGTAGATTCTCCGCTCAAAACGGCGTCTGACGGCGGCATCCAACTGCCAGGGAATGTTTGTGGCCCCTAAAACCAGCACACCGGCCTGGTCCTGGCCGACTCCGTTCATCTGCACCAGCAGTTCGGTGATTATTCGGCGGCTGGCATCGGAACCGGCCTCGTCTCGCGAGCCACAGAGTGCATCCACTTCATCAATGAAAATAACCGACGGTTTGGACTCCCTGGCCGCAGTGAAGAGCTGTTTAACGAGCCTCTCCGACTCGCCCATCCATTTGCTCACGAGGTCACTGCTGCTGATGGAGAAGAAGGTTGCTTTGGATTCAGTGGCAACTGCTTTGGCCAGATACGATTTTCCGGTTCCGGGGGGGCCGTAAAGCAGGATTCCGGAAACGGGTTTACGGTTGCCTACAAACAGCTGTGGGAACTTCACGGGCAGAATTACCGCCTCTTTAAGGGCCTCTTTGGCTCCATCGAGGCCAGCAATGTCACTCCAGTGCACATTGGGTGTTTCGCTCACCACCGAGCCTTCAATTGCTTGCCTCAGCTTCTTAGTATCTTTGTCGTCGTCATCGTCTTTCTGACCTGGTTTCCGGGCTTTTGTAGAGCCTCCACCAGCACTGCCATCACCAACACCGGGTTTGCGAGCGTCTAATTTCTCTAAATGCTCTTTGAGTTCCTCGGCTCGGGCCATGTACTCGGCAGCTTTGGCCCGAATCTGGTCCTGACTCCGCCGGTTCTTCTCGTATTTCAATGCAGTCATGAAATATTCGAGGGCAAGCATGTATAATTTCCACGCCTCCTCATACCTCGCGGCATGGTCGGCATCAATTGCTTTTTGTACCTGGTCGATGCCTTTCTGCAGGAAATCGGAGGACATGCCCTAATCGCAGCCCTTCGCAGGCTTATAATAGTGTGGTGGATCAAGTAGAAAAGTTAAATATAAAGTATGTATAAAATAAATTAAAGGGAGTGATATCACGTATATGGTGGGAAAATGTTTATACGTTTGGCTCCGGGGCGGTCAAAGTTGGTGTTGAGCTGGGGCTTGACATGGTTTGAGGGCGTCTCGTAAGAGTGGGGGATCACTGCTTTATTGTGTAAAAGGTCTTTAGGTCCAGCCTGGGGGGTCTCAACTGTCGAAAGAGAGTTCGGTTTGGAAAGCTGAGGCGATGTTGGAGCAGCAGGGGGGGGGAGTGGAACCTGTGTCATATGGGGTGGAACCATCGCCTGCTTTTGGAATTGTGGACCGGGGGGAGGGTGTCCAAACCCAATTGCCATATGGGGGGGCATTGGTGGGAATGGTGCCGCTATTTGAGCCCTGAAATTGGGATCCACTTGTGGGGGGGCCGGGTAAGCCTGGGGCTGGGGGGGCAGAGACTGTGATTCCTGAAGGAATTGAGCCGGATGACCTAGGAATGGTGGGTATTGAGCTTGTTGCACCGGTTGTTCAGGTTGATATTGGGCCTGGGCCTGGGCTGGTGGTCCTCGGGGTGGTCCTTGGGGTGGTCCTTGAGGTGAAAGTACCTGCAGCTCCAAAGGTAAAGCCTGGGGACCTGGAGAAACCGGGGGGTAAAATTGTGCTTGAGGAGCCGGTTGTTGTTGTTGGCTTGGCCAGAACTCTTGAGGCTGAGACATATGAATCATTCCTGGGGGGGCTGTATTGTCGTGCTCAATGAAGTCTACAGGGAGGGGACCATATTGACTGTTAGGATGGTTCATGGGCGGTACCTGTGCCATTGATTGTTCCATATTTTCAAATGGAATGGGAATCATGTTGGCAGGTAATGGAATTTGGGCCATGATTGGGGGCTGGTAGTGTGTCTGGTGAGGAGGCAGCTCTGCAATCGATTGAGCAATTGCTTCAGAATACATCTGGAATGGGATTGGCCGTGCATAGGGGTGTGATTGAACCATTGTGTTATACGCATTTTCCTCGAAAGGGGCCGCTGGGTCAACGGGAGCATTGGATGGATTTGCCAACCTTTGCTGTTTCAGATACTGATAAATGAGCTCAGATTGTGCTTGTTGAAGGTTTGGACTGTTGTACACGGGGTACGACAGAAGCTGGTTCGGAGAACCGTGGTCAATGTCTGAACTCAGAGCGGGTGAGAGGGGGGAAGAATGAGTCCCAAAGTCTTCTGTGGGCGATGGAGAGCCGGGGTCACTATATGAGGGGTCATTGTATCCTCCTGAACCATCATCTGTGGGCTGAGCGTAGGGAATACTTTGATATTGGTTACCAGTTGGTCCTGCGTAGGCGGTTGCAGCAACAGTGGGCTGTCCAACGTAGGAGTAGGTGTTGTAGAATGGAACCGATGTGGGTTGCAAGGCTAGAGATGAGCTCAATGGAGTCTGGAATCCCACGTTGGGGTTATTCGTGTCGGTTGGTGATCCTGTGGGAATAATAATGCTAGTTTGCCCAATGTAGGAGGGAACCACCGCAGGTGCTGCGGGGGAGTATTGTGGGATTACAGCGGTAGCAACAGGCGGGGGGCAGACACATGGTGATGGCTGGGCCTGAATGATGTACTGGGTTGGTTTGGGCTGAACTGCTTGAATATAGTACTGCTGCTGAGCCTGAGGCTGAGTAGGAATGTAGTACTGTGGCTGTGGTTGAGCCATTGGCTGGGCCATAGGAGGAGCCTGCATGGGGGGAGCCTGCATGGGGGGATAGTACTGAGGAGCAGGCGGTCCATATTGAGGGCCATACTGAGGGCCGTACTGAGGGCCGTATTGAGGGCTACCGCCGCCATTACCACGACCACAGTTTTGGAAGCAGTCAAACAAGTTTGAAGGTCTCAACCTATTAAAAAGACGGCCTAAAATACCAGGACAATGCTCACAAGTTTCTTCTAGAACCCCACGTATCGGAGCACCGGGATAGGGACCACCGTACATCGGGGGCTGGTAGGCTGGTGCAGGTGCATATTGAGGAGCAGGTGCATACTGAGGAGCAGGAGCGTATTGAGGAGCAGGAGCGTATTGAGGAGCCGGTGCAACGTATTGAGGTTGATAATAGTTTGGTGCTTGGGCAGCAGCCACGGGAACAACTCCTGCGTAAGTCAAACCAGGAGTACCACCGGCACTATTACATCCGCATGGTGGAGGTGGGGCTGGAGGGGGACAGTTGTTATTGGTGTTGCAGTTATTGTTGCAGTTTCCACTTCCGTCACTTCCGTCAGAACTTCCATCACTGGAGTCAAGGCGAGTAAACTTGTTTTCTAAACGAGGCTGGCTGAACTTCAGTTTAATATCAACGGTGCCATCATCATTACCGGCCCGATATCCTTCAAGATAAGACTCGCGAACTCCTCGTTTGTACACACCAGCTACCTCGTTCACCCGGCCAATGGGAAGTCCTTGTCCAGGGGGGGGACCTTGTGCAGGAGCAGTGCCGGGGAATTGAGGCTGTGGAGCATGTGTTTCAGTTGGCCTGGGGTAAATAGTATACCGAGAGCGAGTTTCTAATGTAGCTGAAGCTGCTGGGTAACCACCACCATACTGGGGCTGGCCATAGGGGTAACCACCGGTGCCACCATATCCGCCGTATCCATATGCAGGACCGTACTGAGGAGCCTGGAAAGCATATGGATTCATCTGCTGATTGGCAATATAGACTGGCTTGTCAGTTAAAGTAGGCAGAACCGATAGTGTTACCGAGGAAGAGACCGCAGTAGCAGTAGAGCCCTGATCTAAAGCAGTTTCCACAGAGATAATAGAGACATGGGGAAGCGATGTTGAATCGGTAAACCCACTTCCTAGACTTGTACTGATGTTATGACCGAGATTTGGAACATAAGTTTGAGAAGCCTGGTAGTCGTTATGGACTTCTCCATCCATGTACCCGTAATAGTAACCGCGAGTCTCTCCTTCAAGGTAGGCCTCTTCAAAGTTATCAGCCAAAGTACCTGTCTGAGCAGCCCGGTATCCATTGCGGAATCCAGTACTATAGCCATCAACTTCACCCTGCTCAAAGCCTTCATAGAAGCCGTCCTTTCCGAAAAATGCGGATTCGATGCCGTCCTCAAACCCATCCATGTAGGCATCATGGGCGTTTGTAGTTTGAATATCAATACTAGTCATACTGGCGATGAATGAAGTAGAGAAGCAACTGGTGATTGCGGGTGTTGAAGCTGCTGTAGCAGATGTCGTAGTGACAGAAGTTTCAGTTGCGACCGTAGAAGAACCTGTAATTGTAGAGTTGTAGAATACAGGCGAAGAAGTAATAAAAGCAGAGGTAGGGACAATAGTAGTTGATGTGTGTTCATGTGTATGGTGATGGTGATGCCCGGTCTCCTTGTCGCGAATGTCGAAAACATTAACCAAGTTACCAATGGCACTGTAGTTAGTGATGAGTGGGATGCTAGTAGCCGTGGGATAAAATGAGTTATAGATGTAAGTGGAGAAGAATGTCTGCGTGTTCCATTCGTCGTCTAACGGTGTTGCAGGGAGAGGTTCGATGCTGTGCCAGTGCACAGGGGTATCATCTCCGCTTTCGGCGGTATTCGAAGTACTAACATCGACTTCGATATCCTCATCATCAGTGCTGCTAAAGACGAAACTAAAGCTTTTATGGTGCCATGGAGCGGGTGATGTACTTGTAGGCACATCGGCCAGGGATTCAATAGCTGTTACTAGAGTAGCAGAAGTCAAGAGACCTACAGCTGTTTTCATCTTGTGAATATAAAACAGATTGTACTAACGATTGAGTTATTTTAACAGCATTTATATATCTGAGTAGTCCGATCTGGTTGGATCTGGTTGGATGCAGTGTTTCCTGCTGATTTGTCCCAATCGGGTAATTTTTTGAGATGTGGTATGTAAGTCGTCATAAAGTCTTCAATAGCACTGCTATAATTAGACACATGCAGGCCGAGTGCGATTTTGCAGAATTGTAATCGGTGTGTTGTTGCAAATAATATGCAAATCACCTGCAAGTAAATGTGAGTAATATATTCCAGCCAATCCTCATTATTTTTTTATTTTTATTTTTCATCTGCAAGTATAAACTATGAAAATTATAAACTCTATTAGCGAATTAGTTCCAAATTGCCATCGTAAACCTCGGCATGGAAAAATATTCTTATAAAAGCTTCTTTTATAAGATTCAGTGAAAAGTTACGAATTGAAATTACATACAGTCCCTAATCGCAGCTTTAAACTATGTAAATATTAAATATACAAAATAAATTTATCTATCTTAGGCATGTATACAAACCCTGCCTCAGATGTTCAAGAAGAGGTTTAAGGCGGGCACAGCAGCACCACGTACCAAAACAGTACTTGTGCCCCCACCCAAGGAACCTGATTCACCTCCTGAGGTGGTAAATAAACGTCCACAGCTTTCTGCTGAGCAGTTACTGAATCGCTATGAACCCCAAACCAAAGCTGTTATAAATGAGGAATGGGAACTCGAACAACTACGCAAAAACGGCATTGAAATTCATTCTGAGACCCCAGATATGGAATTAGAACACACAATTGAGCTCTTAAAAGGGAGGATACGAGCCAAAATAATCGACCTAGAGGCACAACTCAGACCCGACCCATAGTCATCTATGACTCTTATATCATCATACACCACCACAACAACTTTTCCACACTTCACCCTCCCACAAAATGGTTCGTCATTTCATTTCCATTGCCGATCTGACCTCTCACGAGCTTAAATACCTCGTTGACCGTGGCTTGCAGTTCAAACAGGCCATTCGAGCCGGTAACTTTGATTACTCTGAGTTTGGCTCGAAATCGCTTGCCGGTCAGCAGATTCCGCTTATGTTTTCGAAGCGAAGCACCAGAACTCGAATTTCGAGTGAAGGTGCGATCACATACCTCGGAGGCTCGCCGATGTTCCTTGGAAAGGATGACATTCAGCTTGGCGTCAATGAGAGCTTCTACGACACTGCTAAAGTGGTTAGCTCCATGACTTCGGCAATTATTGCTCGTGTTGGCCCCCATTCTGAGATTCAGGAGCTCGCAAAGCACTCTAACAAGCCCGTAATCAATGCTCTTTGTGAAAAGTTTCACCCCATGCAGGCAGTGGCAGATCTGATTACAATCAAGGAGACCTTCGGCACCTTCGATGGCCTGAAGATTGCCTGGATTGGTGATGCCAATAATGTGCTTCACGATCTCGCTTTGGCTGCGGTGAAGGTTGGAATCAACATTTCTGCTGCCACCCCCAAGGAGTACCCTGTTTCCGAGGAGATCAAGGCTTTGGTAGCCAAACACGCTGAAAACAACGCCAAGTTCACCACCACAACCGATCCAGTAGTTGCTGCTCAGGATGCCAACATTTTGGTTACTGACACTTGGGTCTCTATGGGCCAGGAAGAGGAGAAGCAGCTCCGCCTGAAGCAGTTCGAGGGTTTCCAGATCACCTCTAAGCTCGGCCAAAATGCCAGTTCTGACTGGAAATTCATGCACTGCTTGCCCCGCAAGCCTGAGGAGGTTTCCGACGAGGTCTTCTATTCTGACCGCTCGCTGGTTTTCGAGGAGGCCGAGAACCGGTTGTACTCTGCCATTGCTGTTATTGAAGGCTTTGTGTTGAACAAGGGCAAAATCTGTTAAATAGTACATAAATAACTAATTCATTAATTAAAACTCCGCATAGATTTCCTGGGCGTCCAAAACTATTGGCTTTAACTCAACGAACTTCACATCAGATGTGGGGTCTGAAAACAGCTTTTGGGCCATTACCGGTTTAAAACCATTTGAGGTTCCCACAGTTATATGGGGATGGGCATTTCCGCCGCCTTTTACCTCAACTTTGAACGCAATGACGTTCCGGGACCAGGCTAATCCTGTCACTGTAACCGGCTCAAATGTATTTAGCGGCAACGAACGGATGTTTGGACCGGCATTTTTCAAGCTATGACTGAACTTGGTTCTGTACTCCTTGTGAAGAAGTTTGTGGCTACCAACATGGGCCAGAGTGACGTGGAACTTGTTTTGGACATTTACGTTGCCAAGTGGGGCCTTCAGGTCCTTAGCTACTTTCAACAGCGAGTTGTAGTTTTCCTCATTAATTACGATGGAGAAATATGCGGGTAGTCTCGGTTTTACTGGAGGAGGTACTTGCGTAATGCTCTGATTGCGGACCTGTTCAATGGCCTCGGAAATTTGGAAATCGGTGAACTCTGGAACCTCAACTTTGGGCCAATTCTGTTGCCGGAGGCGGCTCATGATAGATTTAACGTTATTAAAGGTGTTACCAGGCTCCAAATTGATAACCAGGTCGAAGTGGTTATCGGGCTCTTTGTTGGGCCTCACGACCTCAAATCGTTTTTCGAAGTTCGTGATTAGCCCTTTCACTCCTTTAACGCCCATTTCACTCACCTTCACATTCTGGTGGTTATCTCCGCGGGCCAATACGCGGTCTCTAGTGATTTGCATAGTTTGGCTGGTTACACCCTCGGGCAAAAAGTTTAAACAAACAGTCTTCACGTCGTATCCCATGGTTACCGCCAAATTATCCGACAGTTCAAACAGCTTCTCACGTTCGGAAACCATTGAATTGTTGCGGTCTAAGATGCACACATCCTTAACTGCAAGATCCCTATAGACCTGATCCATTAGTGCTTGGAACTTTGCTCCCTTTTTGACTACACCGTCACTTTGGCGGTGCCCCCACCCCAGTAAACTTGACAAGGTTTGGCCAACGGTCGACTTTCCGCATCCCAAAGTTGCAACTGTGACCAGAATGTACTTTGGGGTGTTCAGATCCAACTTCAACAGTGTTTTCTCGTTCATGTCACTGCCTGACTGGTAGAACTGGTCGCGAATTTCAAACAGTCCCCTGCTTTCGGATAGAATCTGGTTACCGAGTTGTGGATGCGAGTCTAGGTACTGCTGAGCAAACTGCAGGAACCTGATACAGCTTTCGGTATGCCTACTCCGCTTGGCCATCATGTATGCCTCGTTAATTGAGCTGTTTAGGTACTTCTTGAGAACCTCACGCCATTCTCTATACATAAAGTACGGTTCTTCAAACTTGTACTTCCAAAAGAAATCCTCTAAGCCATTGTTTCCAAGTTTCTTGCACCGAATAACGAATCCTTCAACTTCGCGGTTTTTGTACTTGCCATCCACCGAGGATTCCTCCAAAAATCCATACAAAGAAGTGTAGTCACCAAACTCTAGAAACTCAGTAACATGAAACCCAAAACTCTTTGCCACTTCGCGCACTTTTGCTGGGGATTCCGTGCGGAAATTTCGCTCATTGTGGTTTAGGCCATTTAGGTATATTCCACCCAGTTGTCCGGGATACGGCAGAACGTGTTCTTCGAACGAATCATCACAAACCTCGCCAACAGCAGTCCAGTTATTCGCAGCTAGAAGTTCAGCAAACTCTGATTCGGTCTTGCCAGCATTACTGATCATCTTGAGAACCCACTCCCTGGCCACTTTACAGTGGTTTCTTTCATCTGAAGACTGAATTGGGCCAGAACTATTCTTTGAAGTAACAACTAGTTTGCCATTGAGGCTTCCAATTAACACCAAGTATCCATTCTCCTTAACGGTAGCGTAGTAGGGACCTCGAGTCTGGGCAACCAATTCCTCAGCTTTTGTGGCTTTCACCTCATTGGTATTAAAGAACTTGTTGTATCCACGACACACGATTTTGTCTTCAATGGTAAACAGTCCTCTAGCCGAACACGGAAGTTTGGCCTTTTCTGAGTAGTAGTCCCATTCATTAAACTTCCAGCGAGTTATTTGAATTTCAGGAGGGAAGCCCCATATTTGGTATATGTTTTTTCTAACTGATCCTGTCTTCTTATGACTAGTACGAAGCTCCAATTCGTGAATTAGGCTGGGATCACTCATCGTTTACTTCCACTTATGGCACTACCAGCTATTATATATAGGCTTGAAAAATTAGGTAAGTCATATGCAGTCACAGGAGGGAGAGGCCACGGTACACGGTACTGTTTAAACACGTGATTATGTTATACATCACCAGCCAATTACCTAGTTGCCCCAACTCTTCTTCATCAGGATGTCCTTTATTGCTAAGAGAGGTCTGTCTACGCTTATCCCCCCCAAGATCGCCTCCCCGGCCAACTTGGGTGCTAACCCCAAGGCTAAGCAAATGACTCGTGTCGTAAACTTCTACAAGGGCCTTCCCACTGGCACTCCTGCCAAGGTTCAGCCTAAGGGCTTCTCCGAGAAGTACTTCGCCAAGTACATCGCCACAAACAGCAGCAAGCCCCTTGTTCACGGTATTCTTTTCTTCCTCACACTCGGATACTCTATGGACTACTACTACCACCTCAGACACGAGCATTCCGAGGGCCACTGATAGATACAAATAAATATTATTAGAAACTCATCTATTTAACGCTTCATGCAGCTGTGAAGCTCTTTGATCTGCCGAACGCAGCAAAGTTAAACGAGAACTCGCTGGGAGTATTTTGACTTTGTTCGCGTGGGCCGCCAGCAGATCAGTTTCGTGCCATTGCATTTGCGGAACCACAAACCGGGATTTGCTGCCGAACGAAGACAGAATAGACCCCGATTTGGCCTCATAGCATTTGCAGGTCCCGTCTTCCATGGCCACACAAACGGTACCCGATTGCAAAGCGAACCCGTGCTTTAAAGTGGACCAGTTTTCGTATTCTGGGTACTGGAGAACGGGCTCGCTGAACTTTCGAACGTCGAATAGAAGCATTGTGTCTTTCAAAAAGGTGGCTGTGACCAAACTTTGGTGTTGGCCAATATTAGTGACCGCGTTTGGCAGTTTGACGTTGGTTGTCGGTTGGCTCGGGTCCTGCCTCAAGTCAAGTATTCCTAAATTTCCGTCTTTAGAGCCAATGAAAAGCTCTTTTTCGATGCTTATTGCACTCACGGAGGGAACCTTATACAGTTTTTGCTTAGTGCCCAAGGAGTAGTTCCACAAAGTGCAGCCCTTTTGGGACCCAATAAGGAGATTTCCTGCTCCTTCTAGCGTTGAAATAGCGGTAACAAACTGGTTGGCTAATTCTAAACGTTCACCAGAAACCGCAATCACCGATTTGTTCAAATTAACGGCACCAACAGCTACGTCGTTGTTAACCTCACACATACATACAGTGGAAAGGCCTGGGGGGGAACGAGTTCCACCAATGGATAAAATGCCATTGCGACTTCCAGTAACCAATTCGTTACGTTGTGGGAGGTACCTGAAGCAGCTAATTATCTCCTCTGGCTGCCCATTATATATAGTCTTGGCCCGCTTGGAAATAAGTTTGGCCACATGCATAGCGGAAGAGTGTGGTTTTGGGCTTTTAAACAACTTTTGACGTTGTTTTAATTCTCTACGGTTGCTTTTACGTGCATCTGATGCAATTGCCGATATTGTATATTGACTCTCAGGCAGCTGTCCTGTTTTCAATACCTTGAAGTACCTTTTTCGTTCTTCGTCCCACTTGAAGCCGGGGATCTCGAGCATTTTTGGAATGCTTGATTTTTCCTCAGCAACCTAAAAAAATTAGAACTAATGAAAGTGGTGAGGAAAACGACACCTAGAGTACCAGACACTCGGGTTTTAAATGCAGAATTCCACTCAATTTGCCTAGCACAATAAGCTTATGTTGAGGATTTACTAGTTTAGGAAAGTTATAATTAACCACTTTTGTGTGGCCTTATGCTTGATTTGCTTCCGGTTCCACACAGTGGTGAATATAGAATTTATTCACCTGCCCTAAATGTTGTCTTAATTTTCAAAGCTAATGCCAGAAATAGGTCAATAAATCCTTTTACTGCCAAATAATTTCACTAAACAATTATTTTTGAAACAATATTATTACCTTCTAATTTCATTGTGTATTTTATTTAGAGAAAATCCATTAGTTTTAGCCGCATTGATTGCAGCATGATTTGTGGCCCAGTGCCTAAAGTTATAAAATCAAACTTTGAACATTTGTGACAGGTATAAACGGTATATAAACAAATTCAACGCTCTGATCAGTATAGAGCCGGTCCCTGGGGGTTTTAATTTTTATGACGCCTGATCAATCAGATTCCAATAGGGGCTATTTTGATTTCAATCCCGAGAGTGGAAAGCACGACCATCACGATTCTAATGGTTCATCATTCTATAGTAGTTTTGGATCAGAAAAAGAAAAGGAGGTCAAGATTTCCTCAACAGTTCGGGTCCAAAACCCACCCGAACTGAGGCGAGCACTCACCGACAAGCAGAGGCCCCACTTGCTGGAGAGACTTAAATCAGCACAGAGCATTACACACCACGAATGGCCACATGAAGGGCTGATAAGAAATGATAGTGTTTTTGGCAAACAGAGTTTGGCCAATGTGAGGTTGGAGGATGCAATGGGAAAGCGAAAAACACAGTTTTCGATAATTATAATTATTATTACTGCAGCACTAACTTATGGACTACATGGTGTATCCAACTCAGTATCTAACGGTATTATTACCGACAACACATTTATTCAACAATTCCCCCAGACAGACACCGTACATACTACCGGTGACCTGAAATCGCACAACTCCACAATTCAAGGAGTTACCGTGGGCTTATACCAAGTGGGTTGTGCATTAGGAGCATTTGCCTGTTACTTCTTGAATGATCGTTTCGGACGCAAACCAACGATTCACATGTTGGGGATCTGCAGCTGCATTGGCATCATTCTCCAAACCACCGCGTTTTCCCTGACTCAATTAATTATTGGCCGAGTGGTCACTGGCTTGGGAGTTGGAGCTGGCCACGCAACATTCCCGCTGTACTTGGCAGAGAGTGTACCGTCGCGGATTCGCGGCCGAGCGATTATTGCCTGTGCGGTTACCGGAAATTTTGGTCATTTCCTGGGCGCTGTATACGAGATTGCATTTTATTTTGTCAAAAAGAGTCCGCAATGGCGCATGCCAATATTACTAGAGATTATGTGGGCCACTGCCAGTGCTATTCTTCCATTTTGGTGCCCCGAATCACCCCGATTTCTGCTTTCTAAAGGTAAATATGAAGAGTGCATTATTGCCCAATCCAAACTAACTGGTTTACCTCCCGACGACCCCGAGGTAATTGAGGAAGTCAATGCCTTAGAGGATGCATTGCACGAGGCACATGCCGAGGATGGAGACTCTCGCCCCCCCGCAAGACGTTGGTATCGCTCGATACTTGCAGTGTTTATTCAAATCATGAGCTCGATGAGCGGCATTGACGTTATATCATTCTTTTCAACTCAAACCTTCCACGAGCAGCTCCACTTCTCGCCGCTTATTTCACGAATATTAACTATGGGTTTACAAGCATGCCAGTGGCTATTTTCAACGCTGGCCATCTTTGCAATTGACACCATGGGTCGGCGGCCGTTGCTTCTCACCTGTGCAGCCCTGATGGCCATTGCAATGGGCTGTCTTTTCGGTCTGACCGGTCCCTGGGCCAACAAACAGATGCTGGAGTCCGCAATTCTGTTTTACTTCTTTACCATGATGGCCTACCCCATCGGGTACCACCTCATCCCCTCAATGTACGTTGCAGAACTGAGTCCCGGAGCGATTAGACACCAAGTGAGTGCACTTACTGGGTGCCTTCACTTCCTGTTTGACTTTCTAGTTACGCTAATCACGCCCATTGCATTTGCAGCCATCAACTCGAGGTACTATATTGTGTACATGTGCACAAACATTCTTACCTTCATTGTGGTTTACATGTGTTTCCCCGAAACCAAAGGTCTGGAGCTGGAGACCATTGACGAAATCTTCGAACTGGCGCCTTCGCACCTGAAAATTGTCCCGTATGCAGCAGAGAGGGCCGCACTGGCCAAACAACTGGCCCTCGACTTGGAGGCTGAAGAAAGAGCCGAGGCTTAAAAATAGCTAAAAATATATATCTAGAACTTCTGTCTGAGCACGTTCCAGGCGGCCATGGTAGTCTCCTCGCCCAATGGGTCGTCGGCAGGCAGGTACCCCACGGACCGGACCGCGTCCTTGGCCTGGGCCACGGTGTGCTCCTCCCACAGCTTCTCGACCAGCTGCTTGGTGGAAGGAGGAAGTTCTTGTTGGGACGCGAGCCATGGGAGCACGACACCGTACTCCTCAAAAGCGTCCTTGAGCGGCAAGACACCCAACACGAGCTGAATAGTTTCTGCAAGGGAGGCAGGGAGGGCTTCCGGGTACTTAGCAGCGAGTCGGGCGACGGCGCCAGCACCGTTCGCGATTGTGCGGCCATCCGTGGTGTTCTGGAGGACCTGGGCGAGAAGCGGGAGAACCTGCGGGTAACTCTGCTTGATGGTTTCGGCATCGGTGCTGTGCACCGCCAGAGTTCCTACACCGTAAGCGGCCACCGACCTCACACCAGTGGCCTGGTCTCCAAGTGCAGTGATGAACGCCTGCAGCAGAGCGCCAGTCCACGGCGAAATATTGCCCTTGAGAGCCACCACGAGGTCTGCAAACGCCCCCACGCCCGTCACGCGGTCAGCATCGACCTGAGAGGCCGCGTACGGCTGCAGCATGCTGGCGATTTTCTCGAACATCGGGGCGAGCTGGGCACCCATAATGTTGGCAATGGCCGTAAGCAGCTCCAGAGCCGTTTGAACGAGCTGGTTGGCCAACTCGCTGCTCTCGGCACCCGGCTCCTCCTCGTCCTCGGCATTGTCGTCGTAGTCCTCGAATGCCGGGTGGGTCTTCTTCACGACCTCGAAAATAGCATTCAAAACCGCCTCGACGATTTCCGGGGTGGGAAACGCGTTTTGGCCTAGAACCTCGACGCTCTCCGCGAGCACCGCGAACACCGAAGTAAGAACCTCCAAGTCGTCCTCGGTCTCGAGCATCTCCATGGACCCCTTCCAGGCAGCCTCCTGGACCTCCTGGTTGGCCGGGAAAGACTGGTAGATTCGCCAGATACCCGTCAATGCGGACAAACGGATCTGCTCGTAGAAGTGGTCGAGGTGGGCCTTGAAGTGGTCGAGGCTCTCCGTGAGCAAAGGTGCCATGTACGGTTCAACCGGCACGTACTTCCACAGAGCCCCCAAACAGTCCAAAGAGTACTCCTTCTCCGCACACACCACGGTGTTGACCTTCAAACCGTCCGAGATGTCGGCATCCACATCATCAGTGTCGATGTCCTCGAACATGATCTCCTCCTGGCCAAGAATGTTGCTGAACTGGGGTACAATGTGCTGCACGTAAGGCCCGAACTGGGCCTTATACACCTCGGCCATGTCGCCGATGTACAGAGCCGGGAGTTCCCGAAGGTTGACGTCCTCGCTGTTGAGGCACATCAACGCGGTCTTCATCCAGGCATCGAGGTACGGAGCGAACATCTCGGCCCCCACGGCACAGCACACGCGAGACAAGGTTCCTAATGCCTCAGAGACCAGCTTAGCTGAGCTCGGCTCGATCTCGACCTTGGCGGTATCGGGAATAGTGACGAACGGGTTCAATGCCTGGATCGTCTCCTCGAAGTACGGCACGAAGTTGCGGCCGGTAACCTCGGCAGCACCGCCAATGGTGGAGACCACAAATCCCTTCAGCTGCAGATCGCCATTGGAGCGAACGACGTCCAGCAGTCGGGGCATAAGGTGGGGCAGGTACTCCTGGCTAACAACCATGTTGGGGATGGTCCGGAGCAGAGTGCCCAGAGCGTAGCAGGTGTACCGGCACACCTTCATGCTCGGAGCCGAGTCGAGCATGCCGTACACCAGCGGAACCAACGTCGCGTGGTGCTTCCCGGTCTCGTCGCTCGAGATCTCGCCGATCTGGACCAGAGCCTGCAGGGCAGCCAGCCTCACGGCGGCATTCTCACTCTTCAGACCCTCGATGATCCACGGAAGCAAAGTGCTGGCCTCGCTGGCAGCAAACTCCGGCGCACCCTCGGCCGTTTCAGCGAATGCGAGGTAGGCAGCCCGGTGGTGCAGCGGGTTCGGGGTGTGCACCAACGACGGCAGCATTCGAAGCAGCGGAGCGATGACCTGGCTAGGGGGAAGCTGCGTGGCAAGGATGTTGAGGGTGTTCAAAGCAATAATTGAGCTACTCAAGGTATCATCCTCGTCGTCCTCGTCCTCATCCTCAGGGTCGCTAGCAGCCACGACCTGCACGAGCTTCGTGGTGAGCTCAGGACCGAGTTTGTAGCGGTTAATACGCTTGTAGCGGTACGAAACCGCCGTGGAGACCACACGAAGGGCCGAGGCGCGCAGCTCGGGCTCCACAGAGCTGTTCAAACCGTAGTCGTTGAGCATGTGCTGGAGAAGCTCACTAAAAGCCGAGCCAAGGAGGTTGGCATCAGAGTCGATGAGCTCGCTGAGGTTCTCAAAGATGAGAATAGCGCTCTTATCGTCACTAGCATCAACACACTGCTTCAGAACCCCAACAATCTTCGGGACGAACTGCTGGAAGGCCACGGCCTCGTCGCCGCTGAGCTCCACACTGAGGCTGCAGAGAGCCTGGACGCTGTTAACACGCGTTGCAAGCGATTCAGGGTCATCAATAGTGCTGCTGAGCAGCTGAAACATGGCTAGCGGGTTCTCAGCCGCGGTTTTGCAGTAGTCGGACTCCAAAAGTGCATACAACACGTAGGTGGCCGTCTCTCGCTCGCGAGCATCGGTGCTCTGACTTGCCCGACTAAGTTCAGGCAGCAAACCGTTCCAGCGCCCCTCGTCGAGGTCGATGGATGCGATGGAGGAGATGATTCTGGCCACGGTGTGCCGCACGAGGTCGTTGTTCTCCTTCATGGAGTCCCTGAGCAAAGAGGCTTTGATATCCTCCATTACTTGCTCGCTTAAAGGCTTGTCACTCTCGTACCAGAACCGGGGAAGGACCTTGCGGACCTCAACACCACATATCTGGCGGATTTGGGGCACCTCGTGGGTCTGCATGATGCGAATGAGGGCCGGAACAGTCTCTGGCTGCTTGTACCAGGTTTTCTGCAGTTCGTCAGTTGCAGACTTCACGTCGGCGGTGTTGTTGGCGGACAACACCCGCTGCAAAACAGACTCGAGCTGCGTAACGTACTGGTCCATTTGAGTGAAAAATTCCTGAGTATGACTAATATAGGGCAATGCATATGTACTAGTGAAATTTAGCCGGTATTTAGCTTAACTGCGTCTATTACTCTAATTCGTCGCCGGAAATCTCGAAATCGTCGGCCTCGGGGTCTTCCAAGCCGCTCTGGAGCTGAGCAGCTTTTTCTTTCGTGCGCTGGTATATTACGTAGGAAGTTACAACGCCAACCACCAGTGCAATTACAACGCTAATAAAGTTCGCCCACCATTTGGCGTTGTCTTTGGTGTTGCTGAGGTTGGCCAGCCGCGAGCCAATGAAAATATGCAAAAACAGTTTTGGGGTGCAGCACAGTGTGGCCACAAAGAACTTCCAGGGCTCCACCGAGGGCACCGTGCTCATAGCAGCATTGCTCAAACTGTACGGGAGCGGACACAAACGGATCATCCACAGCAGGAGAAACGAGTCCTGGCGAAGGGTCTCCACAAAGGCAGTGAACCGCACGCTTCTGCGGGCCAATTCCCGGGCTCGGTCACGTAAAATGTACCGGAACACCATGAAACTGCAAAACGAACCGAAAAGAGTGCCACAGGCAATCACCGGCCAACCGTTTGGGAAACCGTAGACCATACCCGTGAAAAGAGCTAGAACCGAGTACCCGATCATTGGGGGGAACGAAACCAACAAATAAAGCAGAAGAAGGATCATCCACTGGTATTTAACCTCGCGGAACTTGCTGGAAAAGGCTGCCATGGCAGCCAGCACTCGGTTGTGGAAGATCGAGAGCAAGGTCATGAAGGTGAGCAGGCAGGCGAGTCCTCCGCCCACCAACACTCTTTCGCGGAACTCCAGGGCATCAAAGGCGGCCAAAACCTGCTTTCCCGTGGCTTTCAGCCGTTGAAGGCCGGATGCTAGTCTGGCACGCATTGGGTGTGGGTGGTGAACCGGGGCAAGGCAAATCAAGGTGAATGAAGCACAAACTCGCTAGCCTTTTGGCTAGTGACGAGACGCTTCGGCAGCTCAGCATGGGCTGGAGACTGGATCCAGCCCAGAAATTCGTGCCTAAAGTAACGGTTCTTGATAAGTTGTTTGACGATGCTGATTTGTACCAGCAGGTGCCGGTAGCAGTAAAGCACGAGTTTGTTACCCCGAAATCAGAGTTTGCAAGGTCCCACACCGAGATTCGCGGCTGTAGCAGCGTTGCAGTAGGCACATTATTCGAAAAACAGCTGATTCGGAAGTGCGGGACCTCTATGGACTTCTCTCCGTTGTGCAATATGCACTTCTTCCCTCCCTGGCACTCACTGTGCCGCACTCGACGGAGCCGACCGGCATTGGTGGGTATTCGGGGCACTGGGTCTCCTTTTAATGGGGTTGAAAGTTTAGAGACACAGCTGTTTATGAAGCAGGCCTCTAAAACAGCCGTTCGTAGTGTGAATCCGCTTGATTACGCTACCTGGAGACAAACTGCGGTTAGAAGGTTTAGAAAGGCCCTTTTTGAATCGTTTGAGCACTTCAGCACAATGTACCCGCTTTATAAGATCGATGGGATGTACGTCGTGATGATCAGGCGAGTTCCCACTCAAGAGGAGGCCAAAAAAATAATGATGCAGTTTATAGCCCGAGTTGCTAAACAGAATCATGCCTGGGCGGACAAGGAAGTGTCTATGGACGGTGTAGAGCGGCAGCTTGCCAAGCAGGAACTCGAGGTTCCTAATTATACGAAAAGGGAGTACTGGCGGTGATTTTAATTGATCAATTTTGATTGACCAATTTTACATTAATTAAGTCTCTAATTATTTATTCTTATTGTATTCTTATTTTCACACACAACTTTTGGTTCTGCTAATTTCACCGGATTTCACCGTGAAGGTTCGATTTGTCAGCATGAGCTTTCCCTACGAGGACGGGCTACTCCAGAACGAGTTGCAAATGCCCGAAATCGGCGAGAGCGTCACGTACAACGATACTGAAATGTCGTACGATGATATACAGCAAGCTCCCATGTATAATCTGCAGCCTCCTATGGGGATGTCTGTAACCACGCCTGCCACCGTTCCTCAGGCCTACCAGTCCCCAACAGCTCTGCCGAAAGCACCCCCAACATTCCACGGAAGCGGAACCAAAGGTCCTGATCCACTATTTCGCGTTCAAATGGGCCTTAAGTCCGGTGTCCAGAGCGAGGCTGACTGGTGCCTCACCACTCTTCTCACATTCACCACTGCCCACAACTCCGATCTGCTCCGGACGCGAATAGACATTCTGACTTTGGTGGTGGACTACATTAATCGCAAATGGCCTATAGTGACGCGTTCAAAAACCACGATGGATGACGACTACGATACTCTGCTGGCTCGCCAAAAGGTGCTTGAGGCACTGCTTATCATGCGAAATGTATGCATTGACCAGAAAACCGCTACTGAGCTCGCTTCTCGTGCCATTGGGTTCGTGGAAAAGGGTGTGTGGCTGCCTGATCTGCCTCAGTACCGCGAAATGCAGCTGCTGTGCCTGGAGGTGTGCGAGCACGTCTGTTTCGTTGCCGGTTCGGGGGATGCAGAGCCCCAAAATAAACTGTTGGAGGCTCTGCCTAATCTCCTCACTAAATCGCAGGACAAAAGTGTTCTGTTGAGTGCACTGCGAAGTGCCAGTCGGTTGCTAGTGTTTGACCCCCGCGATTCTGGTTTTCTGACGCAGATGATGGCCCCTGCAGTCAAAAGGGCAGTCAAGTTCCTTGTAATGGACGATGTGGACTTGCAGGCGTGCTCGCTTGAGTTTATACAGCAGTTCACCTCGCGAGTGCAGCGGGTCGACCAGCTCCAGCAGGTCTGTGGGGACCCCCAGGTGCTTTCCAGGCAGCTCGTGCAGCTTTTGAGCTTTAAAATGGAACGCAAAACCGCTGACTTCCCCCGGCTGCCGCGTCGGACCCGAAAACTCGCCCCGGTGGTGCCTCCGGTGGTGCCTCCAGCGTTGATGCAGTCGCTGTTACGCTTGCCAGAGCCCGAGAGGGCCACCGCGTGGATCAGAGCAAGCTACGACCTTGATCCCGAAGGAGAGGTGCTTCAGGTCTCGCTGTGGACTGCGTACCAGCGGCTGTTTGAGCCCCACGAGCGGGACGGGACCGGTCATAGGCTGCTCAAAGCAATTGATTTCATTCGAACGTGTACTACTAATGTCCGAGGTGCCCAGGCGAAGGTCGTCAGCACCCCTGAAGGCCCGAAAAAGTTTATTATCAAGGGCCTGGTTCCCAGAGAAACTGCATTGAGCGTGGATGCCGCCCCAATCGACGAATCCCGAACGTCCCGACCACCGCCGGTGTTTGCAGCGACTGCTGCTTTGTGCCTGCTGAATGTGGCCCGGATGCAAGGCGGAAAGCCGCTGCTGGAGCCACTAATTCCTGAGATTCTCGAGAGCGCGTGTGTCAACACGTCGATTTTTGAACGGGTGGACCAGGTCCTTTCGGAGGTTTCTAGAGAATGACAAAACAAAACAATAAATAAATAAATAGTTACCAAAACCATCCCTTTTTGACCTTCTGGGATCTTTGGACCTGTCGCCAACGCGTTTCCGCAGCATCGACTTTCAAGCTGAAGGCCATGACCGACTGGTCCACATCGCGGATTTTGACGCTAAGTGTAGCGACTTCGTAGTCAATGCGGGCCATAAACGCCTCGAGCTCGCGGACTCGGCGTCTTACGGCCTCCTCTTTCTTGGTGCTGGCCTGGATGTGGTACTTAATGAGCATGCTGTCACGCTGGGCATCGGTGATGTACCGGTCCGTGTCCCGAGTATGCAGGGCCATGTCGTCCACAACACTCAAATCCAGCTGCATGCGTTTCTGCAGTTCCTGCTGCAGGTGTTGGGCGCCTTCGTACATGTTAAGCAGGCCACTAAGGGGCGTAAGGCTCTCCCACCCAAACAGCGTGCCTTCAATGATCCCTAGACTCTGGGCTCTTTTGCGAGTTTGGGTCAAACCTGCAGTTTTCAGCACGCTGTCGTCTTTGGTGAGCAGTTTCAGCAGCATGGAGTCGGCCTCAAACTGTTTCTGGAACCGTTTGGGTTCGTGCTGGGGGGTGTCGAAAATGGGCTCGAACTCAACCTCCTCCACGAGTTCGGGCTCGTCCTCGGCTTTGGGCCACTGCCACTTCTCGAAATTCTGCCGGATCATCGAGTGCTCGATGTCGTCCAGGTCCAGGGGCACGCTGGGGGTGCCGGGGTGGGACCCGCGACGGCTCTGGCTGGCACTGGGGGAGGTGGAGGGAACGGTGGAATTGACGGTGGAGTTGACGGTGGAGTTGACGGTGGAGTTGACGGTGGAACTGAACGTGGAATTGAACGTGGAATTGACGTTAGAAGGAGCCGCCGATGAGGTTGTGGAAGTTACGTGGGGGGCAGGACCTCCGGAATTGGCCGACCCGGTCGACCCCACGGTTTGAGCTTGGGGGGTGGATGGTGGAGGTACCTGGTGGGGGTTGTACTTCCCCTCCGAGGCCAGCGAAAAGACTGGGATGCCCGAATTGGGTCCTACATGGGTTCGTGGGAGGTCGGAGCCGATATGTGGGACCGACTGGGTGCCCTTTCCGTGCCAAAGCAGCCTTGCCCGGTCACCCCTAACATTTTTCGCGAGCAGGTCAAGATCGAAGGTCTCCCAATCATCCAATTGTTCGGTGACTTTGCCGGAAATACCTTCTTTCACGGTGGATTTCATTGCGGTCAGCACATTCGCAGTTCCGCTGCGGCTGCCGAGCTTCACCGTCTCTTGAACGAGTTTAAAGTAGGTGGTTTCGTCAAATTGCAATGTTCGCGGCAGCCTCTGCAGTTTCTGGAACCGTTTGATGCATGAGAAAAAAGATTCGGGGTTAAACGGGTCTTTTGGTGGTTTTAAACCCAAGGCACTCAGTCGCTGTCGGGCTCCAATGACAGTGCCGATTAGTGCACAGCAGGTGGTGCGCATGTACAGCTTCTCCTGCTCCCGGGGGATGGCATCTCGGTACCTTTGGCGGCCAATTGAGGCCCACCAGGCCGAGATCGCTTTTAAAGTGTGGTCGCATAACAACCCGTCTACGTACAGTGGGTTCAGCAGCCCAAAGTATACCAAAGCAATCTGCATGAGCGTAACCAGTTCGGTAACCGCGTATGGACCGGGTACACTGGCATGCACAAGGAAAACTCGGCGGAATGTGGCCAGCACTGAGTCGCTAGGCGGTGAGGCCGTTACTGGAGCTCTTCCAGCCACATTGAGCCGCCTGAGGTTTTCATTAACCACAAAACCGCTAACTCCGGTTCTGAACCGAGATGGAATTGACACGAGGGTTAAATTAGAGGGCAGACTCGACAACGATGTCACCAGCATGTTTCCCAGTGAGGTCTTTTTGGGCAGAATGTGCATCCGCACCAGCTCCTCGAACCTGGATCGGGTGGTGTTCGACCACTGGCCGAGGTCTGCGGGCACCAGCAACACCTGAACGTCCACAACGTGCTGCGAATTGCCCGTGTAGGCGGCCACAACCGTGTTTATTCGCCGCTCGACCGCCCACTGCTCAATAAGGTACGACTCGTAGCCCGTCATTTGAGCACTGAGCTGTCCTGCCCTGCACTCAGGCTGCTCGAGCAGTCCCTCGAACGCAAAAGTGTCTACTAAGAGGTAGGCCGACTCGGACATCTCAGGAGTAGGGAAAGGGAGTGTGGTGGGTTTATACATAGTAGTTTAGTAGTAGTTTAGTAAAGTAGTTTAGTAAAGTAGTAAAGGATATTATTGTTTTTATCATATAATTTAATAGTTTTTGTGTGGTGAGTCTATGCAATAGTAGTTTAGTAAATTAGTAGTTTAGTATTGTGTTTTCATCATAATTTATAGTGTTTGTGTGGTGGGTCTATACAGCAGTAGTTTAGTAAAGTAGTAGTTTAGTATTCTGTTTTTATTATAATTTAATAGTGTGTGTGTGGTGGGTCTATACAATAGTAGTATACTAAAGTAGCAGTTTAGTAAAGTAGCAGTTTAGTAAATTTTTATCATTTATAGTGTATTTAGTTAGACTGTACAGTGCTCAAAATATGTCCGCCTTGCACCACCGAACCAGCCAAACAATGCAATCATACACACAATAGGCAGCACAACGCAGTCGTAATTCATGGTTTTGTACGTGGTGGGTGCCATAAGTGGGAAAAACATAAACACAATGCAGATTGTGAGGTACAGCATGGCGGGGATCTTCACCACCAATGCCCACTTCCCGAGGTTATAGTACCCAGGTCGCTTGTATTTGGCTCTAACTACGGAGGTGCCAATGGCTAGCAGGTGAGCTCCGTAGATGCCGGTAAATGACATTGCCACAACTGTGTAGAAAGTGGACAATGATGCAGCAACAATCGACAGCAGGCCGACTGCCCCTAAAGCCACGAGGAATGTGGCGTGGACTGGGGTATCAAATGTAGGGGAGATGTGCGAGAAGAACCCGTTCAGTCCTAATGGGAACCCGCCATCCCGGGCAAACGAGTACACCAGGCGTGAGACCTGGGTCAACAGTCCAATGTTGGTACAGGTTTGGGCCACCAGCAGAATCGCACACAAACAGGAGGCACCGACTTTGTTTCTGATGGCTTGGTAGAATACTTCGACCGTGGGGAACCGGCTGGCTTTCACGAAGATCTGCTCGGGGTTGCTGATGCAGAACATCAATGCAATCAGAAAGGGGAAACAGGTGATGAAACTCGTGAAAATGGCAATCACCATCGCCCGAGGCACCTGTCTGGGGGCATCCTTGATTTCCTCGGCAACACGGGCCACACTGTCGAACATCGCGACGCCATATGAGCTTTGAAGAACGCCAATAAGCACTGCCACACCGGTATTCCTCCAGCCATAACCAGAAAACGAACTTGTGAATACGTAGGTGCCAGGCATGTACTCGGCAGCACACGAAAGAACCACCACAAAGCAGATAATCAGGCCGCATATCGACCACCCAAGGGCGAAGTATGACATTTTGGGGAGGATTTTACTGCCGAAGATGGTGCCAATTAGGGCCATCAAACCCGCTCCAATTCCCACGAGGAACAGCTGCCACCTTGTGGACTTGTAGTTATCAGCATCGAGTTCAGCAATACCCAACACGTTGATTCCAATTAGGTACCAGTTAATCGCAGTGAAACTGGTCATGCTGCATATTTGCACCCATCCACAGAAATAAGATATTCCTCGGCCCCATTTGGTGCCTTTGGTGAGAATTAGACACCAGAAGTACTGGCCTCCAGCTACGGGGTAGGCAGAACACATGTCGCAAACACACAAACCAACCAGCATAATGAAAAAACAGCATCCAAGCCAGCCCCAAACCAACGAGGCTGATCCACCGTCAATCATGGTCTGCTGAAGGGTGGAGGACATGGCAACCCAGCATGAAAGCACCGAGAAGCCCAATGCGACCATAGACGGTAGCGTGAGCTGTCGCTTCAGCTCACGCTTATATCCCATCTGTTCGATGATTTCAGGCGGATACCTGTCCTTCTCCGCTTGGATTTCTATTTCACAAGAGGACATTTTTTTCCTCCTGTTATACAGCAATGAAAAAGAGTGTGGGGGTTTGCCGGATCGAAAACAATTACCTAATACGTGAACAAGGCCGTTGCTTACATTTATGTAGGGTCCACGCTTGGCAGCCAAAACTTGACAGTTGGGATGAGGGACACGTGTGGGATTTCCCGAACTGTGTTGCTGAATTAATTGATTAGAATCTTGAGCTGCAGATCTGGTTAGACCCTTAGTGCTGTGGATTATATGCAACCTATCATCCCGGAATAGGTTATAAACCTAAACCTTAAATGTGCTAAAAGCAGAAATAGTTCTATCGTTAAATAATTAATGCTTATGGGTAGACTAGTCTTTTTTGGATGGCATTGAAATTTCGTCAAAGTTGGTTTCCAGGCCATCGACCACGGGTGTGACCATGTGGATGTACGTTTTGCGGGCTCCTCCAAACCACGATACAAGTGCCAAAATTCCCACAATTCCAAACGCAGCGCAGTTGTAGTTCATGTTATTGGATGTTACTGGCATGGTTGTGGGGAAAAACATGAATACTAGGCAGAACAGCAGGTACAGAAGCGCGGGGACCTGCATGTATATAGCGTACTTGCCAAGATTGTAGTAGCCCAGAGCCTTGTGTTCTCTGCGGATCATGTACACGAAAATACACAAAAAGAAGGAGGCGTAGAGTCCAGTTGAGGAGATTGAAATCACGGTGAAAAAGGCCGTGCTGGACCCAAACAAAATTGCTACCAGGCCAATGGCAACCGCCATCACCAAAAGCATTGCATACACGGGTACGTCCAGGATGGGGGAAACATGCATAAGCCATTTATTGGTGCCAAATGGGAAGGCACCGTCCCTTGCAAATGCATACACTGATCGCGACGCCTCAGTGAGCAAGCCAACGTTCGTGAACGACTGGGCCATGATTAAAATAACGCAAAGGCAACTCGCCCCGACTTTGCTGTTAGTGGCCTGGTAAAATATCTCAATTAATGGGAAGCCTGTGGGTGTATTAACAACTTGATCCAGGTCCTGAATGCAGAAAAGCAGAGCAATGATGAAAATAAACGTAGTGAAGAAGCTCGATAAAACTGCCAGCACCATTGCTCGGGGCACTTGCTTGGGTGCATCCTCAATTTCTTCAGCAATGTGGGCAACGCTATCAAACGGAGCAATTCCAAATGCAGACTGCATTATCCCTAAAATAACCGCCATTCCAGTGTTTTGCCAACCGGGGCCGGAGATTACACTGGTGAACACGAAGGTGCCCGACTCAAATTTCGGGGCACAGGCAAGAATAACCACAAAGCAGATGATGAGTCCACCCAGGGACCAGTAGAGTGCGACTTGGGTTATTATGTTAAGAATCTTGTTTCCGTACAAGCAAACAAACATCGATACAACCCCGGCTCCGATTGAGATCAGAGCTACTTGCCAGTTTTTGGCCGAGTAATCGGGATTATCGAGGTTTGCCACCGCAGCAATATCAAGTCCTACCAGGTACCAGCTAATTGCAGTCATTCCGACTAATCCACTCAACTGGATCCACCCACAGCTGTACGATACTACACGTCCCCATCTGGTGTCTTTTGCCAACATCAAACACCAAGAATACTGGCCGCCTGCTACGGGGTATGCCGAGCATAAATCCGCCATGCACAGCACAACTGTCATAACCAAAGCACAGCATCCAAGCCAGCCCCACACAAGCGGAGCTGGTCCACCATTCAACATTACTTGGGCCAGTGAGCCTCCCATAGCCACCCAACAGGACAAAACAGAGAATCCGAATCCGATCATGGAAAGGAGTCCAAAATTCCGCTTGAGTTCCTGTTTGTAGCCCATATTGTTCAGGATATTAGAATCCTTTTCCTCGAGGATTTGCGATTTTACAGCTGCCAACTCTGCATCATATTCTTCCTGAAAACGCATGTTTCTCTTTTTTTTAATTAAAGCAGATTGGAAAGGATAAATCTCAATCGCTTATCTAGTTTATACGACCCTTTTCCATAGGGCTAGGCGTATAACTCGATCTGGCTCCGCGGGTAAAGAGGTCATTTTTATGCGTTATCTAGGAGATCGCCGAGACTGGAAGTGGCTTCGCGATCGAAAGAAACATACAATAAGCCATACAGGTTGGAACTGGTTAATATATTTCCATTACATTTAGATAGAACCCTAATTGTAGTATACCGGATACAGCAACCGGGGGTTGATGAGTTCTTCCGGTTCCCAATAAAGATAAGGTGGATAATTTCATTACCCAGCGTTAACTCGCCGACACTTCGATAAAATCCCATGAATTTCTAATATTTCATCGTATTGAATTAGGTATTCTCCCCACCCACAAAAAAAAGTTTTAAAAATAGCAGTGGACTATCCAGGTGGACTAATACTAGTCCTACAGCGGTAACAGCCAAAACTTGTCAGCCTTGTTTGCTTACTCATCAAAGTGCCAAATCATCATGGACGAACAGGCAGATGATCTGAACACGCCGCTGGCCGGTGTGGAACCGATACAATCAGTGCCCACCCCTGAGTATGTTTTTCGAGGAGCACCTATGGTACTTGTACAAATGTATTTTGCCCAAGACATTGCCCGCTCGGCCGTCAACGCGCTCGGGGAACTGAGATGTGTACACTTCCGGGACCTCAACGAAGGTTTGAGTACATTTCAACGTCAGTTTGTCACTGAACTCCGACGTTTAGATGATTATTTCCGTGCTGTTGGTGAACTAGAGCATCTGACACGCAGTAGCGGGCTAATTGACGATTTCCAATTAAGAGAGCCATTACTGCCCTCAAGCGATGTCCAGCAGCTTGGCAACACGTTTATTGCCGATAGTGAGAAACTGAGGTCTCTAAAAAGCTCTTATGATAAGTTGGTTGAGCGAAGAATGGCACTGGTTGAGGAACGAGAGGTTCTTAGGGCCAGCGAGTCGTTTTTCGGCCATTCCAGCCGTTCACGGCACCAAAGCCCCGTTAATGCCCCAAACCACGGTGATGAAGACCCATTGATGAACTATACCGATGACTTGGGTGCCAGCGATGATGAATTCGACGTTGAGGAAGAAGACCCGTTTGCCGATCAGCCTGAAGCACCCACATTTGCTCCAAATGGCATGGTCGTGCTTGCAGGCACAGTTGATACATCCAAGAGCATTGTTTTAGAGCGATTGAGTTGGCGTGCGACTCGTGGTAACCTATATTTCCGAAGGCAGACACTCCCCAGTATCGGGAAAGACGTTTTCATGGTATACACTCACGGAAAGGAGTCTAGCAAAAGGGTAAGACGCCTGGCAGAGAGTTTAGACTGCAGAATAAGCGAGCTATCCACCACTGGACGAGACCGCAGAGTTGCAACCTTAAACTCCCAAATCGAAGACCTCGATGCAGTTTGTTTGGAAACAGCACAGATGCTCCAGGTCGAAAAGGATATCGTGAAAACGCGATTGAGTGCTGGTAAAGCTGTGCTGGTCAAAGAAAAGCGAATTCAGCAAACTCTGAACCTGTGTTCCACCGACAACACACGCCAGGGTCTGCTGGCTGAGGGCTGGATCCCCGCTGAAAACTTTTCTTTGGTCCAAAAAAGACTGTCTGAGCTGTCAGCTGAGACTGCCCAACTTGCAGTCGTGCACCAAGTCCAGACCCACCGCACTCCACCGACGTACCACACTACCAACAAAGTAACTGCGGCATTCCAGGCCATGGTTGATGTCTACGGCATCGCCAGGCACGACGAGGTCAACCCAGGGCTGCCCACCGTGATCACCTTCCCATTTATGTTTGCCGTCATGTTCGGTGACCTGGGTCACGGTTTTGTGCTCACTTTGGGTGCACTGGTTTTGGTGTTAAAAGAGAAGCGAATTGGGGCCATGCGAGAACGCGACGAGCTGTTTGATATGGCCTTCCAAGGCCGGTACGTGCTGCTGCTCATGGGCTTGTTTGCCATGTTTACTGGTGTGCTGTACAACGACCTGTTCTCGATGTCGATGACGATTTTCGGGTCTGCGTTTGAGTATAAAAGCCACAGTGCCGGTGAAACGGTGGTGGGCGAGCGAGTTGGCCGTCGAGTGTATCCGATTGGGCTGGACTGGGCGTGGCATGGAGCCGAGAACAACCTCAGGTTCACCAACAGCTACAAAATGAAGCTCAGTGTGCTGCTGGGGTTTGTGCATATGACCTATTCGTTGTGTTTCCAGCTCGTGAATGCGAAAAACTCGCGGTCGTTTGTGGATGTGTGGGGCAACTTTGTCCCGAGTATGCTGTTTATGCAGTCAATTTTTGGATACCTCTCGCTAACCATTGTTTACAAGTGGTCCGTGGACTGGATCGGCCACAACCGCCAGCCTCCCGGGCTGTTGGACATGCTGATCAACATGTTTTTGGCCCCTGGTAAAATCGACGTGAAGCTCTACAGCGGCCAAGCCGTGATTCAGTGCTTTTTGGTGGTCATTGCTTTGGTGTGTGTTCCCTGGCTGCTTCTATTTAAGCCCCTCTACATTCGCCGCCAGCAGAAATCCGGCCGAGTGGGCTTTGCCCCGTTACAGCTTGACGAGCACACGTTTGCCATTGACGAGGACGAAGGCAACGAGCTGCACATTGCTGACGAGCCCGAGGAAGTACACGACCACCATTCGAACGAGTCGTTCGGCGACATTATGATCCACCAGGTCATTCACACCATTGAGTTCTGTCTAAACTGCATCTCCCACACCGCCTCATACCTCCGTCTGTGGGCTCTGTCGCTGGCCCACAACCAGCTCAGCCAGGTTCTGTGGAACATGACCCTCAAAAATGCCTTTGGCCCCACCGGAGGCATGGGAATTGTGATGGTGGTGGTGCTGTTTGGGGCCTGGTTTACCATCACGGTTTTGGTTTTGGTGTGCATGGAAGGCACCTCAGCAATGCTACACGCTCTCCGTCTGCACTGGGTCGAGGCGATGTCCAAGCACTTTGTTGGCGAAGGCTATGCATTTGTTCCGCTTGATCTTTTCAGCACTGCTGAGTAGTATGTATATATTGCTAATTAATCAAGAGAATTCATATGTATATACCATCCACTTGCGGGTAAGGTTTACCCCACAATGGACTCTCTTCGCGTAGTCTTCACCGAACAGGAACTAAAGGTGATTAGACGAGTGCTGGATGTCTCCCCCACGCCTTTCAAGCCAATTCATCCCCTTATACGCTCTACGCGTGCGTTGCTAAGGTTGTATGCCGTGCTGTGGCTGATTGGACGACGTACCCGGATCAAGCTCGCTAATGCAGGCTGTTTGAGCATTGTTGTGCTGAGATCGGTGCATTTCGCAGCCCAAAAACTAATTTCTAATGAGCTGTCGGCGGGATTGGCCAGCGGATTGGCCGGGGTTGTGCTGGCCTGGAAGCTTCCGGTGGGTGTTAGTACCCCCCTAACCGTTTATTTGGGTGGAAAACTGGTGGAGTACGTGTTTGCTTGGGCCGAAGACCGTAATCTGCTCCCATTTAAGCGGTTTGTGGGCTCAAAGTCCTGGATCCTGTTCCCTCTTGCCTACTCACAGCTCCTCAGCACCGCCTTCACCGCTCCAGAATTAGCCCCCCCCAGCTTCAAGCGGGTGCTTGGACTGCTGAGTTTCGGTGCATTTTCCCCCCACACCGACAATCTGCTGAAAGTAGTTCCACTGGCGTCTAATTTGGCCCCCTTTCAGAGCTCGTTGGTGGCCCCCACCGGCACCACCACCGTAACTGCTGCAATCAATGCTCTCCCCAGCTCTTTAGAGACCACCACAAGGCTGCTTACGGCCCACCCGAACAACAGCTCGGTTTTAGGGGCCCTGCTGCACCCTGAATTCGGGTCTGGATCAGAGTTTTTCACGGCCCACGTTCTGCACAATGCCAAGATGCTCTCGCAGTACCTTTTCCCCGCATACCTGGCCCGTGCAGTGCTGCTTCCCTCGGCATCGGCCAGTTCGGTCACCCCCCGTCGTGCACTGGCCACTGCTGCACGTACAGTTGCCGTGTACACCTTAGTTTCCTCTACAACCGTTGGCCTGATCGAGCTGAGTGCCCGCATACTTGGCCAGAAACGCGGCAAGTCCCGTTTCCGCCTAATTGGTTTGCTTAGCGGCCTTTTCGCCTTCCTCAACCGCCAAACTGGCAAGACCCAGTACCTCAGTATCACCCGGTTATCCATTTTAACTTTGATCCCCATATCCAAACGTCGACGAGTAGTGAGACTTGTGCTGCCAGTGGTGTGTGCACTCGTGTTCTGGCTCGCGAAAGCACACCCCCAACTTGTTCCGCGTATTCTACGGAGTGCAATTGAGTGGTGCCTCCAAGGCGACCTCAACGGCCTGGATTAATTATATATGTGTACTAGAGTTATGTTGGTACTATAACACAAATGTACTATACTGCTGGTACTATAACACAAATGTACTATACTACTGCTGGTACTATAACACAATACTATAGTACTGCTGGGTACCGTAACACAGACTGGGTACTATACTACAGATTTATGATGGGTTTTACAGGCTTATGCGGGTACCACACTTAAAAATGATGGTACTTGTATACCACACTGGGTACCACTTGTAGTTTGAAGACTTATGCTAGGTACCACTTGTATATCACAATTCTAAACTGGGTACCTCTTGTAAACCACAATTCTAAACTGGGCATCACTTGTATACATGCGAATTTTTCACTTGTATACACAATTCAGAGTTTCCATACCAAATGGTTACACCTCAGCCAAAAAAACATCAATGCTTTGCCAAACCTCCACAAGCCCCAAATCTATGCTTTTCGAGCTCAAAGTCTCTGTGGCCCGGAACTGGTTAGGGCCTGTGTCCATATAAGTGTGCACATTAAAAACAACGTTCGTGCGCTCGCAAACAAACGCCTCCATGCACACCCCCACCTGATCGAGGTTTGTAAACGATTGTGGGAACCTCAACGAACGAGGAGGCACCGTACAGGCCTCCTCTCCACTGCGGATCGCAGCCACTGCCGACGGCCGATCGAAGCGTCGGAGATGGAAAGCAGCTAATTCAAGGGCCGAATTGAGCGTTTCTATTTGTGCAAACGAGGATTTCGCATTGAAATCAACGCCGTTGGCGGTCCCCCGGGCATGCAGGCCCGCTCCGTGCCGTGCGAGCGTCCCCCGGAGCACGGTACTGCACGAGACGTTCAGCGGCACTATAACCTCGCATTTCAGCCGGGCACGGCACTCGTCGAGCTGGTCTGCGGCCCGCACACACTGCTGGCGGTGCTGGTTTGCGAGCCACCGTGATGGAGCATCCATACTGCCCTCGCCCAGGTCAAACTTTCATGAACTGGTCGACTATGCGGTTGCCGATTCGGTTGCCGATTCGGTTGCCCGTGCGGCCCCTGCGGCCCCTGCAGTTGCCTATGCAGTTGCCTATGCAGCGAATACTGGCGGCAAGGCTGGCCCGGCCCCTTCAGTGCTCAGTAAGGGGCCCCACAAGTCGCATGTACAGCACCCTGAACACCTCGAACTTCTCCAGATCGGAGCGAGCCGAGCAGGCACAGCAGATCAACCTCCGGGCCCAGCTCTCGGCCTCTACAACCGAGTCCAGCACGCGTTCCGAGCTCAAGCGGCTGCTCGGACTCATCAAATCCGAGCGAAAAGCGCTTGCAGTTGCTCTGGCTCTGCTTATTGTGAGTGCCGGTATTGGTTTGTGTTTGCCCTTTATCATTGGCCGCATTCTGGATGCTGTGAACACCGATGCCGAGGAGAAGCTCGTGTTCGGGTACCCCTTGCAGACGTTTCTGCTGTACACTGCCGGCCTGTTTCTGTTTGGCAGCGTCGCGACTTATTTCCGCATTGTTTTGATGCGCTCGATCGGCGAGCGGATGGTCACGCGGCTCCGGTCGCACACTTTCCGGAACCTCGTGCTCCAGGACGCCGAATTCTTTGATGCAAACCGCGTGGGCGACCTCATTTCGCGGCTGGGAACTGATGCCAACGTTGTTTCGCGTGCAGTCACCCAGAACGTGGCCGACGGGCTGCGGTCGCTGCTCACGGCGGTGATGGGACTCGGAATGATGTGCTACATGAGCCTGCACCTCACCACAATCGTCGGGCTGTGCCTCCCCCCGGTCATGCTCGGTACGTGGGCCTACGGCAGGCGTGTTCGGGCGATCTCGAAGTCGCTCCAGGACTCAATCGGGTCGTTGACTCGAGTGGGTGAGGAACGACTGAACAATATCGGCACTGCCCGGGTGTTTGGCGGGGAGACACAGGAGCTGCGGCTGTACAACACGCAGTTACGGGACGTTTTTGCGATTGCGATGCAGGAGGCCCGTGCTTCGGGGCTCTACTTCGGTATGATGCAGATGACCGGCAACTACATCGTGATCGGGCTGCTTGCCATTGGTGCGGTGATGGTCGGCAACGGGCAGCTCACTTTTGGCGAGCTCTCGAGCTTTATTATGTACACGGCATACTCCGGTTCGGCCCTTTCCGGCTTGGCGACCTTCTACTCGGACCTCATGAAAGGTGCCGGGGCGGCCCAGCGGCTGTTTGAGATCGAGAACAAGCGGCCCCAAATACCGGCGGTAGTTGGAGCGAAACTCGCGAACCCGGGCGGGGATATCGTGTTTGAAAACGTGAAGTTCTCGTACCCCACGCGGCCAGCTTTGCCTATTTTCAAGGACCTCAACATGACGATCAAGGCCGGATCGAATGTGTGCATTGTGGGCCAGAGCGGGGGCGGCAAAAGCACGGTATTGTCGCTGCTGCTGCGGAACTACGACCCCACCAGCGGTAAAATCACGCTTGGCGGCCAGAATCTCGCCCAGGTCTCGCCTCACGATCTCCGGAAACACATCGGCGTGGTTTCGCAGGAGCCGGTGCTGTACAACGGCACGGTTGCCGAGAATATTCTGTACGCACGGCCGGAGGCCACTCGCGAGGAGGTCGTTGATGCGGCTCGGCAAGCCAACTGCACGTTTTTGTCGGACTTCCCGGACGGCATCGACACCCACGTGGGTCCCCGTGGCACACAGTTGAGCGGTGGTCAAAAACAGCGGATTGCCATTGCGCGGGCAATCATCAAGAAGCCGGCGATTCTGGTGCTGGACGAGGCCACCTCGGCATTAGACGGCGAGAGCGAGATGCTCGTGAATGCCGCTTTGACGCAGCTGATCCGCAGCAGCGGCACGACGATCTCCGTGGCGCACCGGCTCTCGACCATTGCCCGGTCGCAGGAGGTGGTTGTGCTGGGCTCGAGCGGGCATGCGATTGAGCAGGGTCCGTTCCAGGAACTGTTTGCGGACCCCAACAGCGAGCTCAGCAAGCTGCTTCAGCGAAGGGAGCAGAGCGAGCCGATTTAGTTACGAATTTATGATATACAGTGGGGGATGGATGGGAGGGGATGAAGGACTAAGGCTGAAGGACTAAGGGGGTGAATGGCTAAGGAGACTGTCCTGGCACTTCTTCTAAATAGCACTTATTCTGCCTAGAACTCCTGCATAGAACTTCCTCTACATAGTACTTCCCTTGACTAGAACTTCCTCTACATAGCACCTAACTTCACTAGAACTTCCATTCATTAGAGAACTCCTTTACCTAGCACTTCCTGCATAGCTCTCCTTCTGCATAGTACTTCTCTAATTTCACTAGAACTTCCATTCTTTACACCTTCACTAACATTTAGAACTTCTTCTTTATTGTTTAGCACTTCACTTCTTTACCTACTTCACTTAGACTCCCTTTACTACCACTTCCTTCTGCATAGCACTTACACCTACTCTAATGCTTTACTTCCCAACTCTTAGAACTTCCATTCTTTTTGCCTAGTGATTCTCTAACTTATAGAACATCTTTACCTAGCATTCACTAACACTCAGAACTTATTATTTGTTTAGAACTTCTTCTATATAGCTCACTAACTTCTAACTTCACTAACCTTTAGAACTTCCATGCTTTATTGTTTAGCAGTGCATAGTACTTCACCTACTTCTTCACCTACTTCTTCACCTATTTATTCAACTACTTCTTTACATACTTATTCACCTACACTTATTACCTACACTCTTCACTTATTACCTACACTCTTCACTTATTACCTACACTCTTCACTTATTACCTACACTCTTCACTTATTACCTACACTCTTCACTTATTACCTACACTCTTCACTTATTACCTACACTCTTCACTTATTTATACTTACCTTCTTTACTTATTTCTTCACTTATTTCTTCACTTACCTAGTTCACTTATTTACTTATTTCTTCACTTATTTCTTCACTTACCTACCTACAGTAGCACCTTTTCTGCAGTAGCACTAGTATATGCACCCCACGACTCACTTAGTCAGCATGGATCAGATCCTGGACAACTCAACCGAGCTTGATGTCGGCCTGTTCGACCGGGTGGTAGCGGCCTTCTACGGCCAGGCCTCCCCCACCGAGCGCAAGCAGGCCGAGGCAGTTCTCAACAGCTTCCAAATGGACTCGGAGGCCTGGATGCGGGTGCCTCCCGTGCTCATGCAGAGCACCAGCGACCAAAGTAAGTTTCTGGCCCTGAACGTGCTCGACAAGCGCATCAACACCAAGTGGAAGCTTCTTCCCGAGGACCAGCGCGTCGGAATCCGCAACTTCGTCAGCCAGATCTGTATTGAGTGGTCCGCAACCGCTAGTAAGTCGCTGCTCAACAAAGCCGACCTCACGCTGGTGCAGATTCTCAAAATGGAGTGGCCCCACAACTGGCCCGAGTTCATCCCCGCCCTCGTCAGCAGCTCGCGGTCCAGCATCGAGGTCTGCGAGAACAACATGGCCATTTTAAGGCTTTTGAGCGAGGAAGTTTTCGACTACGGAGACGCCACAATGACGAAAGCCAAAGCCGCAGCACTGAAATCCCAGCTGAGTGCGGAGTTCGGCGAGATCTTCACGCTGTGCCGCGAGGTCCTCGAGCAGGCGAACCGCCCGTCGCTGATCAACGCTACGCTTGCCTGCCTGCAGCGGTACCTCTCGTGGGTGCCGTTTGTGTTTGTGTTTGACTCTAATTTGCTGGAGCTGCTGGTGACGAAGTTTCTGCAGCCCGTCGAGAGCCGGAATTCCGCGCTGCAGTGCCTCACCGAGGTCGCACAGCTGCAGACTCCCCCCAACTACGACCCGAAGCTGTACGAGTCGTTCACGGCCAGTTTGCAGGTTCTGACTGCAGTGGTGCCCGTAAACACCAACTTTGCCGCGCAGTACGGCCAAGCCAGCAGCTACGAGCAGCTGTTTGTGTCGAATCTGGCCCAGTACCTCACGGCCTTCCTCAAGTTCCACCTCCCGCTGCTCGAGAGCATGGACCCCGCGGTGCTGGTGACCGCCCACGAGTACCTGGTTGCGATCTCGAACATCGACGAGCGCGAGCTGTTCAAAGGCTGCCTGGACTACTGGAGCCTGCTGGTCTCGGACCTGTTTCGGGAGATGCCGGGTGCCCACGCGGACTACACGAAGTCTTATTTTGGTTCAGGAGCGGAAGCAGGCGGTGCAGGCGCCGCTCAGCGACGGGAATCGCTTTACGCGCCCGTTCTGGCCCAGCTCCGCCGCGTGGTTATTGAGCACATGGTCCGCCCGGAGGAGGTGCTGGTCAGCGAGAGCGAGGACGGCGAGATTGTGCGAGTTGTGTACCAGGAAAGCGATACGATTACGCTCTACAAGAGTTTAAGGGACGTGCTTGTGTACCTGACACACCTCGACGTCAACAACACCAAGGAGATCATGCTGGAAAAGCTGGATAGGCAGATCGACGGCAGCGAGTGGACCTGGCACAACATGAACGTGCTGTGCTGGGCGATCGGCTCGATCTCGGGCGCGATGGACTTCAACCTCGAGAAGTACTTTCTGTCAACCGTACTCACCGGTCTGCTCTCGTTCACGGACCGCAAGCGCGGCAAGGACAACAAGGCCGTGATTGCATCGAACATCATGTACATCATCGGGCAGTACCCGCGGTACCTCCGGGCCCACTGGAAGTTCCTCCGCACGGTGGTGTACAAGCTGTTCGAGTTCATGCACGAGACCCACGAAGGCGTGCAGGACATGGCCTGTGACACGTTTATCAAGATTGCCGAGAAGTGCAAGGCCCACATCGTCGAGCAGAAACTCGAGGAGACCGCACCGCTTATTGACCAGATCATCGACCAGATCCACGAGCACACCGCGGATTTGGCTCCGCACCAGGTGCAGGTCTTCTACGAGGCTTTAGGTACGATCCTCACCGCGCAAAATAGTGCTTCGAAGCTCGAGCGGGAGCTGCAGCTGATGATGGCGACTCCGAATGCCGCGTGGCAGAACCTCGTGCAGATCTTCAACGAGGACCCGCTGCAGCTGAGTGCGAACCCGGAGAGCGTTAAGGTGCTCGTAAATGTTGTGAAGACGAACACCGCGGTGTGCTCGACGCTCGGATCGAAGTTCGGGCCGCAAATCGTGCACCTTTTCCCGGGTCTCATCTCGATGTACCAGCTCGTGTCAAAGCAGATCGTGTTGGAGGCCCAGCAGAACCCGCAGTACGTCCTGATGCACCAGGCACGCGTGCTCCGAGGGGTCAAACGGGAGATTCTGCGGCTGCTGGAGACGTACCTGCGGCAGGCCGATGTGGCAACTGCCACGGAAATGGCACCGATGATGCTGCCCGCAATTCTCGACGACTACCGCGAGCTGCCGGAGAATTTGCGGGAGTACGAGGTGCTTCCGTGCGTGCAGATCCTCGTTGCAAAGATCGCCACGACGGCCCCGCAGATGATTTTGGAGATTCTGGCCCGCGTGTTCGAGTGCACGCTGGCCATGCTCAAGGACAACCTGACGGAGTACCCGGAGTTCCGGGTCGAGTTCTTCAAGCTACTGAGATCGATCAACAAGCACTGCTTCCCGGTTCTGCTGCAGCTGCCGCCCCACATCTTCCAGCAGACCATCGCGGCGTGTTTGTGGGCCTCGCAGCACGACAACCGCGACGTCGAGGAGGTGGGGCTGAGTCTCACGCTGGAGATCGTGAAGAACGTGGCGGACATGACCAACCAAGACGCGGTGGACTCGTTCTTCAAGGAGTTCACCAAGCTCATTCTGGGGGACACGTTCAAGGTGCTCACCGACCCGGACCACCGGTCGGGGTTCCTGCTGCAGGTCGACATTCTCTCGCTGTTTGTACGCATTGTCGACTGCAACCGCATCAGCGTGCCGTTGTACTCGGAGGAGGCGCTGCAGGGGACCTCGAACGTGGTGTACCTCCGGCAGTACCTCGCACAGTCTCTGTATAACGCGTTTCCACACCTCGAGGAGAACCAGATCTCGCAGTTCGTGGACGCGCTGTTCCAGTCGTATGCGGACCGGCAGCGGTTCGTGTCGCACGTCCGCGACTTCCTCGTGCAAATCAAGGAGTTCGGCGGGGACGACAGCTGGCTCTACGCGGACGAGCGGAAACAGCAGATCGAAGAGCAGCAGCGGATCCAGCGGGAACGCGACCTCAAAGTTGGCGGTCTTGTGAAGCCGAGCGACTTAGAAGATGATTCGTAAAAATATAAATTATTAGATGCAGATTATGTGGCCTGAAGTGGAGGTCAGTGCCTTGGAATCAAGTACCAGGTGACACAAGTATCAGAGGTTAAAGGTCAGAATGCAGTGCCTTGGAATGAGTGTATTGAGAATGTTATCTAGTGATATGTACCGGAAGTCTCCATATTAATGACACATTCAGGCAACTTGGAATCAGGATGTGGAGGTAACACACGTAGTTGAGAGGCTGGTAAAGTCGTGCCTTGGAATCAATTAGATGTTACCAGGTAGCATAAGTAAGTCTGAGATTATCAGTGCCAATGAGTGTTGATAATGTTATCAAGAATATGTACCGGAGGTCTCCAAAGACATTGCAGTCATCAGGATGTTAAATATGTCCCGGAGGTCACCATTGCAGCAGTGCCATCAGGATGTGTGTAGTGACGATGTAATCTAGCGATTTTAACTTGCAATGGCATCAGGAGGTTTTTGTTGAAACATTTCCCAGTTACCATTGGTAATAGTCTACATACACTTGCTATTTAAATCACGTATATCACTCGTCAAAATCATCCACAGTGCCACGGTACTCCCGGATCTTACGCTTAATCTTGGACCCATCAATCCATGTAAGGAAATCCTCCATGTTCTTGGTGATGAGCATCGAGGGGTCGGTCACCACCTGGGGACCCACCCGAACGTGGCCTTGCTGCACAAACTTCGACGCGTCCTGCACTGTCGGAGCCATGTGCATCCGGGCCATCACTACGGGCAGCCTTCGCCGGCAAAATGCTGCAACGCTCAGTTTCTCTAAATCCGACACCTTGGCGTCTTTGAGGCCAAAAATACCCATGTCATCGAGTTTCTCCATAAGCATATCCTCGTATTTCAGCCTCACTGGGTCCTGGGCGGGCAATTGGGCCATTTTATGCGCGAGCTGCCGAATAGAACCGCACATCCGGTTGTACCGCTCGTAGTCGTTCCGGTCCTGTATATGGTACATCCGCATAACCTGGGCGGCCCGGTGGCCTTGGTCCTGCTTCCAGTCCAAAAAATCGACCTTCTTCAGCAGCTTCTTTTCGTGGTGCTTCAATTGGCGACCCATTTAATGTGTCAATTTTTTTTTTGTGATCTGAAAAATTTCGTGCCCTGAATTTTACGTTCACTTTAGAATTACTTAGTAATTTACATACATCCCATGGGGAGGTTCCAAAAAATAAGACCTCACCGAACGCAGCATCCCGGAAGGTCCTAGTAAAAGGCAAGGACCTTATTCGAAGGAAGACCACAAGTGAGGTGAGGGAAGAAAATCGGCCCTGGGGGAGTTGGGGTATTTAACCTTCTCAGCAGCCGACACGGT
Organism: Starmerella vitae; assembly: GCA_030584925.1. Lineage (NCBI taxonomy): Eukaryota > Fungi > Ascomycota > Dipodascomycetes > Dipodascales > Trichomonascaceae > Starmerella > Starmerella vitae. Next base: position 7,467 of record JAJMCB010000002.1, on the reverse strand, counting down.
ACTGGTAGTACCATCTAAGCACCAATTATGGACAATGTAAAGGAATTGGAGACGCGATTGGGAAAAGTGGAGACGTACGAGGACTGGCTGCATGTGAGCAAGCTGCTGGACGAGGCCGAGAACCTCGGGGAGTGGCGTGAAGACCCTAAAGATGACCACTATGAATTTGAGGAAGTTTCCGCTCTTTTGGACGAGATGCGGGAGGCCCGAGTCAATTACAACATTAAAAAGCTGCTCTACCTTGTTCGCACCAAGTTCACTCGGAATTTCGCGAACACTGGTGACCAGAGGCTCTACACACATGCCCGAAGCGGAACTAAGTGCTTAATAGAGGAATTTATCAGCGAGTGCGAGTTGGTTTTGGAAACAATTGTCAACGACATTGACTCTAACGGCAGTGAATCACCTCGGTCCTTTTCCAGGCGAGACAAGCTGCTTGAATACCTCGAAGTTCTGTCTGAGACCAGGAAGGCCTACGGACGAACCGCTTTGGTGTTCAGTGGTGGCTCAATTATGGGGTTCATGCATGCTGGAATCACTAGGGAGCTGATAAATGCCAATTTGATGCCCAAGATCGTTAGTGGGTCCAGTGCAGGCAGCATATTCGCCTCGGTGTTCTGCACCCGCAAGGACGAGGAGTTTGAGAGTGCCTGGGAGCTGCTAAACGAGCCAATGAACATCTTTGAGAAGACTGGCGAGGAAGAGAGTTTGCTGACCCACCTGAAACGGTTCTGCACGGTGGGGACGTGGATCGACAGTGCATACCTGAAGGAGATGATGCAGCACTTAATAGGAGACATCACGTTTCGCGAGGCATTCAACCGCACCGGTCGTATTCTGAACGTCAATGTGAGCGTTGCGGGGTCCCACGACATGCCACGACTGCTGAACTACCTAACTGCACCCAACGTGGTTATCTGGTCGGCAGTGGTGTGCTCGTGTTCAGTGCCGCTTTTGTTCACTGCCGACAGCATTTGGGCCAAAGACCCAAAAACCAAGAATATTTACCCGTGGAGCAACGGTAACTTCATTGATGGCAGCGTGGACAACGACATGCCGCTTAACCGGTTAACGGAGATGTTCAACATTAACCATTTCGTGGCCTGCCAGGTAAATCCACACATCGCCCCACTTTTCAACGATGACCAGCCCGCAAAGGGCAACTGGGTGGCCCAGAAAATCGCCAATGGGTGGAGACTCGGCCAGAAACTCGTGTTTCGCGAGCTTGAACACGGCCTAACAATGATGCGAGAGTCGGGAGTAGGCTCGAGTGCGGCATCGGTGGCTTTGAATGTGATAAACCAGGAATATTGGGGCGATATCAGCATTGTTCCGCAGATTATGTGGGGGGACCTCAAGCACCTGTTTAAGAACCCAACCTCAGACGTGATTGCGGACCTCGTGAAGCGAGGAAGGCAGGTTACATGGCCTAAAATAGCTCTGATTCGCAATCACTGTGCGGTAGAGCTGGCTCTCGACCGTGCTATATTCGACTTGAACTCAAAACTGGTCTCTGAGGTTGCAGACTCGGGCTACTCCGCCCACTCGGGGCACTCCGAGTACCAGTTAAAGTCAAACGAGTTGGATGGCTACCCAATTGGCTACCCAAGCTACCTCACACCGGAACACCACCAAGATTACCCGGAACACCGGCACCTAAGCCAACCCGGGGAGTTTCCAGTGAGCCGCACACCCACTCAGCGGTCGGAATTGATGTCACGATCACGTAGCGTTGCAAGCATCTCGCCGGTTCACCGGAAACGGAAGCGCAAGTCCGTTACAAACCTGCCATAGTTTACTCTATTTATTATTATTTGCATTTTATTTATTGTGTGAAATTGACGTGAAATTGCTTACTCACCATGTTCACATTTGGCTTGGGGCGGCTGCTTTGGGTGACAGTTCTGCTGCTGAACTCGCTAGCAATCTTAAATGAGGAACGGTTCATTCGCCGGTTGTGTGGCAGTGACCAGCCTATGTTTGATGAGAAGGACGACGGAGTGAAATCGCGGTTGCTAAACCTTGTGCGATCGGTTCGCACGGTTATGCGTCCATTTCTAATCATTGCGAATGTGTTTATTATACTTTACGAAATTATCGCTGGCTAGTGCTGGAAAATACGACTAAGTTTACACTTCTATACGAGAAATTGCGGATTAAGTTCCATTGGCATATTACTACTATAAATATAAATAGGGTTGGGTTGATCTGAAATTTTTTTGTTAACGTTAACGAGCGGATTAACCACAAGGTTAATGCGGGTGCTTAGCCCGTGGTTGATCCGCTCGTTCTCCTGTTTCTGCCTCGTATTCTTCCTTAATAGATTGACGAGTTCTGGTATGGAGAAGAGTAAGCCTCTATGCTGTGGGTGGGAATTGATACTTCGTGCCTTCCGCATTCGGGATCGTGGAACTGGCCTTGGATGCTGATTACCTTTGGTTGTGATTGGCTTGGGGTCTGTAAACTACAGAGCTTAACTTAACTTGTAGAAATATATATACCAGGTTCGTTTTTGGCATTTAGATACCATATAATATGAAGCTCTCTATTCTTGCTCTCCCTTTGCTCGCTTTTGCCCAGCTCGCTCGTCGCGACGACACTGATGGTGGTGGAGATCCTCAGGCCGGTGGCAGCAGCAACAACAACCCGAAACTCACCAACTGGCTGAACAAGCCGGGACAGCAGCCTCAGGTTCCTTCTCGGGACAACTTCTACCGCAAGATTCCCTCAGACCTCAGCAAGTACAAATCGGGTCAGATCATCGAGAAGCGTAATATGAGTTTGTCGGGCACCTACGCTGGCATTGACAATGCATACCAGGTGAAAATCCGCACTGAGGATGCCCACAATGCAGCTGCAGTGAGCTTCGCATCGGTGCTTATTCCTCGAAGCAGCCGTGCCAGCGGAAACATTGTGGTTTACCAGCTTCCAGAGGATGCCTTGAGCATCGACTGTGCACCCACATACCAGCTCTTCGGAAAGAATGCAATTCCTGAAATCCAAGCACTCATTGGCCAGGGACACGTTGTTGTGGTGCCGGACTATGAGGGAACTCGCGGATCGTACACGGTTGGCCGTCTTGGCGGTAAGCACATTCTTGACTCTGCTCGTGCATCACTTAACCTGCCTAACGTGAAGCTTGCTAACCTCACAACCAGTGTGGGTCTCTGGGGTTACGGAACCGGAGCTCACTCTACTGGTTGGGCCATTGAGTTGGCTTCTAGCTACGCACCTGAGCTTCCTCTCAAGGGTGTGGCCGTCGGTGGATTCATCACTGACCTCGTTGACTGGCTGGACAACATCAACAACACCCCGTTTGCTGGAAACTTGGTTGCCTCGCTGTTGGGAATGGCTACTGAGTACAAGGACGTTGATGATGCTCTGCAGGATGATGTTATTCCTCGCCGTCGACAGCAGTTCGATGCTGCTGCTTCCCGCTGTGCTTGGGAGAACGAGCTCCACTTCTTCAATGCGAATATCACCTCTCAATACTTCACCCCTGGCGTGGATTTGCTCAGTGACGAGAAGGTTCGCAATGTTTACGACCTGAATGCATTGGGTAAGAACGCTCCATGCACTTCTTTGTTTGTATACCACGGTGGTAGTGACCAGCAGGTATCGCAGCACACCCTCCAATCAACACTTAACTCGTACTGCAAGCTGGGAGCTAAGGTCAAGTACACCGAGTACACCGATGAGTCCCACTTCCAGGCTCGCAGTCACTACTCGGATGTTCTAGAGTACTTCCGCAGTGTCTTCGGCGGCAAGGAGGTCGAGAACTCCTGCAGCCACTTCGGCGAAAGCAATTGAATACGTAATTAAATAGCTGGATCTTTATTTTTTGTTGTTAAATCGAGGAATCATTCACGAATAAATATAAATATTGACTCAATTGGGGGTTTATTCAATTTTACTTTACACGGTACCTCGCTCTTAAAATACATGCATTTGGGGCTGGGGTGAGATCATGACCGTTGAGGTTAAAGATATTGACCGCGTGCTGGCACCTGGAGTCAAAGGCCTGCTGTCACCCCTCCAGGCAAACAACTTAGTACTAAGGTTAATAATAGTGGCCACCGATCCCATATCGAGCGATGCATTGCGGTATTTGGCCCGGTTTTTAACCCATACCGAGTATGACGAGTTAATCGAGGAAAGAACCGTGTTGTCTCGGTGTGGGTATCCTACGTGTAGTTTGATGCTTCGAGATGGTCGTGGAAACGTCCGCAGTCCCCGAAATCAGACCGTGCTGAAGTGGCAGCACCATTTTTGCCAACTCGGCTGCTATCAAGCCAGCCAATTTTACCGTGAACAATTAAGCTTAGAGCCACTTGTTACTCGAAAAAACGTGGCATTCAGCAAGTTCGGGGACTTGGAATACGAAAATGACGTGCTGCTGTTGCCTGTAGTAAAAGAAATTGCCGCAAGCAGCAATAAAACTGTTACGGAGGTAATGGCGGAGATGATCAGGAACAATCACCTTTCGGAAAGACTTCAAGAACTTACCATTGCTCACGAGGAGCAGATAGAGGAGCTTCAAAGACTACAGATTAAGGAGCGTAATACCTAAAGTGAATCTAATGTCAAAAGTGGTTTGGGGGTAAGCTGGGCTCGCCTCTGTGCATTGAGGATCTTTTGACGATACTTCCACCTCCAGTAAATCTCCATTTCAAGTTTCCTGCGATGTAAAATTCGTCTTTGTACTTCTAGTTTATAGCCGAGCTGCAGGTATTTCCCTCTCTGGTTTTGCAGCTCGATATGCAGATTTTGTAGCCAATCAGACATGTTTTCTCCATCAAATGAATTTTGATACTCGGTAGCTAGCCGTATTTGTTGCTGGAGATGTTCGATTCGCTCATGAAAACGTGTGTCAATTGCGTCTATGTGTCGTTTGAAGCCAACTGATCGCATTCTGATACCGCGAATTCGCAGTAGTGAGAGGCTGCCTGCACTGCGTTTAATTGCCCTCACTTCGACCTCTCTTGGAGTCTCGGGAGGATGTGGCTTGATGGATTTCCAATACGGTACAAAAATAGTGTCTACGGCTGGATTGGCTTTATTGCCACGAGCAATGCCGTGTTTTTTGTAAAATCCACCAATTGCCACGGAAAACTTGGATTTTCTATCTACCGAATGGAATTCTGGTGACCCACGAATAGGTGGGGAATTATATTTGTCAAATCGCCTCTCTTTCATCTGTCGCCACAGGTAAATCGAGCCCACTTGATTTTTTTCAATTAGTTTATCTGAATTATGAGCCCATTGATTCAAAAAAAGCTCTATTGAAAGTTCGGCATTGCATACTTTACGAAGATCTTCTTCTATTGCATATATCTTGGTTATGGCATGTCTCTGCGCTCTCTGAGAGACTTTAGGCTTGGTTTTTATTGAATATTTGAAATTTGGAAGAAGTTTGAGAACTCTGGGGTCATCTATATGGCTAGCATGCCTAACTATGCTTCTGTATACCCCAGTAAGGATCATGCTGAAATATTCTTATCCTAACCCGAATAAATAAATAATTAACTATAGCTTGCATTCTTGAAGAACAACAAACCTTCGTTAGGAAAATTAAAAGAAAAAATATAAACGAAAAAAAAATATAAAATATAAAATATAGAGATACTAACTAAGGAGTTAAGCCTTAAATAATAAGGGCAATAATGGCAAACAATGCCGATCCGATTTCAAGCGAACGCTTAGCAACGCCATTGGCTTGGGGTGCGCTAAGACTAGTGCTGGCAAGAGGAACACCAGTTTGAAGCTGAACACCAGATTGACTCTGGGCACCGGTACCGCCATTCTGTCCGCTTTGAGATGGCGACGAAGAGGTAACAGGGTTGTTGTTCTCAATAGTTGTGCCAGTTGGGTTCGCAGCGGATTGAGGAGTAGATGCAGTTTCAGAAGCTGCACCTGGAATCTCAGGCGAAGTGACAGGGTTACCCTTAGCAGTTGATTCAGGAACGTTCGTGGCCAATGAATTGGGTTGCGATCCTGTGGGAGCTGCACCAGATTCACCGGAACCAGAACCGTTGTTATCAGAACCGTTGTTATCAGAACCACCCGGAGTAGCGTATCTAGTAGCTGTAGTAACAGCTGTTTCGGTTGCAGTGTTTCCACCTTCCTCAGCAGAGGTGGGTGAATTTCCATTTGCATTGCCACTTGGAGTAGCGAACCTGGTTGCAGTAGTGACCGATGTCTCAGTGGCAGTGTTTCCACCTTCCTCAGTAGAGGCAGGAGTATTTTCACTTGGAGTAGCATACCTGGTTGCAGTGGTAATAGAGGTCTCAGTTGCGGTGTTTCCACTTACCTCAGGAGAAGGAACTTCAACAACAACAGTTGTAGCTGTACCAGTCAGATTACCGTATGTAACCAAACCTTGAGTTGTGAAGGTAGAAGTGAAGGATTCCGACCAAGTAGAAGTGACAGTGGTGATAGGAACGGAAGTCCAAGTTGGTTTGTTCCAATTCAGTGAGGAAGTTGGTGTTTCAACAATTACGACACTAGAGGGATAGACACTTCCTTCAGAATTGGTAAGTGTGGTGACAGTAGTAAATGTCGAAGTAGCAGTTCCAGTCCAAGGAACCGAGATAGTACTGAGACCGTTCGTGGGTGTGAGATGCTCGACCAGTGTGGTAGGAGAGGTACTGCCATCCGAGCCAGTAACATAGGTTGTGACAGTGGTGTCAGTGGTAACTGTTCCGCTCCAGCCAGTGGTGAGAGTACTGTAGGGAGTGAGGTGACCAGCATAAGTAGTAGTGGTGTTCTTACCGTCAGTACCAGTAATTGTGGCAGTGGTAATGATATCAGTAGTGTAGCTACCAGTCCAAGGAAGAGTGGTGGTACTGAAGGGAGTAAGGTGACCAGCATATGTAGTAGTGGTGTTCTTACCGTCAGTGCCAGTAATTGTGGCAGTGGTGGTGATATCAGTAGTGTAAGTGCCAGTCCAAGGAAGAGTGGTAGTGCTCAGAGTAGTGGGTGTGAGATGCTCAACCAGTGTGGTAGGAGAGGTACTACCATCCGAGCCAGTGACATAGGTAGTGACAGTGGTGTCAGTGGTAACTGTTCCGCTCCAACCAGTGGTAAGAGTACTGTAGGGAGTGAGGTGACCAGCATATGTAGTGGTAGTGTTCTTACCATCAGTGCCAGTGATAGTGGCAGTAGTGATGATATCAGTAGTGTAAGTGCCAGTCCAAGGAAGAGTGGTAGTGCTCAGAGTAGTGGGTGTGAGATGCTCAACCAGTGTGGTAGGAGAGGTACTACCATCCGAGCCAGTGACATAGGTAGTGACAGTGGTGTCAGTGGTAACTGTTCCGCTCCAACCAGTGGTAAGAGTACTGTAGGGAGTGAGGTGACCAGCATATGTAGTGGTAGTGTTCTTACCATCAGTGCCAGTGATAGTGGCAGTAGTGATGATATCAGTAGTGTAGCTACCAGTCCAAGGAAGAGTGGTGGTACTGAAGGGAG